>CM062811.1:477020784-477479972 GCA_031772625.1 Pinus tabuliformis | reverse complement strand
AAACCCTAAGTTGCTCAGACCACAATAATCTACAGAAAATTCTTTGAGGAAACTTGAGGAAGCAGTAATAGGAAACATGGGAGTGGGTTTCAAATCCAATGTGAAGTAGCCTCAGACATACATAAGAGGACCAACCACTAGGGATGTTAGAGCCAAGCAATTACAAGCAAAAACCACCCAGCTACAGGATTAGAAAAGACTACTATAGGATTGAGACAGTATGCTACAGGATGCTCTATTTTTCTACAATATTGCATCCAAGGGAATTTTGAGGGTTCTAGAGGAGGCCAAATGGTGGAAAAAAGTATCATTAGGTTGGGAAAGGATGTGGAAGACCTTTCCAAGACTACAACCCTTCAAGAGCCCACCTTACACATGATGGAAAAGGAAGAATAATGGTCTCTAGCAAAAATATGATTTTTCTGTGCATAGTTAGTTTATAAGAATGAGTCAAAAATGGAATGAGGGTGTAAAGGGAAGTGTGAATGCAATGAAGATGATGCCACTTTTCCCTACAAGCCAACGTAGCTCACCTACAAGAGAAAAGTTAAGTTTTTGTGCTTGAAAAGATTGCTAAACAAATGCATGAATAAAAAACTATATTTGTGTGTTTGTCCTTACAGAACCTACAACCAAGATTTTTAAGAGAAAATACTAAGAAATGTACAAGAGAGAGGCCATGAGGGCCATGAATGAGGCACAATTAGGTCACTAATTTGCTCAGAGGATGAGCAACACTTTCCATAGGGGGGTACGACGGGTGCCCAAATTAGATATAAATTAAGGCCCATTTGACCATCCTTTAGCATATTAAACCTCTCTTTTTGCATTGGATGACATATGTTTTGCTTTAATATGTTCATTAGTAAGTTTTATAGATAATTTCATATTATGTGTGTACTATTATTTATTTTTGTAGAATATTGTGAGAATATTGGGTAGATTATGAAGATTTGGAGGATGAGATAATCTAAGGATTTTCTCCCTGCTACAGGATGGACCAATAATGGATAATAAATGAATGAGATATTATGAAATTATTGAACAAATTTAAGAGCTCCAATGATTGAGAAAATATAGGAATATGCTCCCTATCATTTAATGAAGATTCCTAGTGATGGGAACTAGATCGAATTTTCGAGGGATTTTGGAAGGGAAAGTTGTCTTTTTTCAAGTAGGATGTTTTCCCATCTATTTTTAAGTACCAATACGAATATTCTTCTAGGGGCATGTACTTATTAGTCTTCTTGTGAAGAAAAATTGTCATTTAGCAGCTCTACTTCCATTTCTACTAGGGTTGTACTTGGATTGATTCAAATAATGAAGTTTGGTGTCATTTTCAGTCGAAGGCTTGGTTTCTTTCATAGGAATCTGATATCCTTGGGCTTGGCAATCCCAGGATCCTCAAAGATATGTGGTACAATTTCATCATCTTCTTTGAAAGTTTTGTTCACTTGTTTTTCTTATTCTTTCATTTCTTATTTTTGCATTTAATATTCATGCTTCATTTATTATAGGTTATATTGGTTAAATGATTTAAATAAGTGGTTTTTCAGGTATTTTATACATGTTCAAGTATGATTCATCTTTATAACAACCTTGCAAATTCATATCCATGATTGATCTACTTGGATTGGTTTACTAGTTCACAATTTTGGAATTTCTGGAAGTATCTTGTAGCAAAATAGTAGTAATTTTCTGCTAATTTTTAACACATGTTAATGAGATTCTTTCAAGTTGATTCCACTTTTATTGGAGCTTAAAAACATCCAAATTAATAAAAAAAATTACCCCACAACATTTTCACTTGATTAGCCTACGCATTTGGGCACTTAGATCAACTTACTAGTTCATTGCTCTGAAATTTTTGGTTTCTAGTAGTAATTTTCTGCTATTTTTTAGCACATGTTAATGAGACTCTTTTGAGTTGATTCCACTTGGATTAAGTCCTAAAAAAATTATACTTAATAAAAAAAAAATTCCCATAGAATTTTCACTTGATCAGGGTAGGCATTTGATAGGTTAACTAGTTCACTAATTTTTGAATTTTCTTTAGGGTAATAATTTTCTACTATTTTTTAGCACATGTTAACATGGGTATTTTTGGGTTATTCCACTTGTATTGTAGTCCTAGGACATCCTAATTAATAAAAAAGTTTGTCCCATATAATTTTCATTTGATTTTCTCAGGTATGCAACAAGTTAACTTGAGACGTAACAATCTTATAACAATTTATTTTTTAGATCTTTCTTGTCTAGATTCACTCCAAATTCATGGTAGAAGTAGATTTATAATATATGAATTCTCTGAGACTTCTTTGGTTGAGTTGAGGCTTGATTATGTCACCATTTAAATCTTACATTTCTTGCTTCTTGAATTTTGACTTCTGCAATTAGTATAGATTTCCTTTCCACAATTTACTTTATGCAAAGTGTGGTTTCCATCTTGCAAGAGTAATCTCAGACTTTCCTTTCCTGCAAAATAGAACATATTTCCTTTATTATCATTTCCTTTCTAGCAATATAGATTAGATTTACTTTACATGTTTTAAAATAGAATATATTTCCTTTTATCCATTTACTTTCCAACAAAAGTAGAATAGGTTGTTTTATTGTTATTTACCTTTTTCAACTTAGGATTGGCGGCTTACCTAGATATTTGCTCATTTGAAGTTTTTTCATTTCATTCTTTCACTTGCATCAAAGGGAGTCAAGCTAGGAAGAGGAAGGTGTCTGTTGCACATACAGTTTTGCCCCCTCTTAAGTTTATGTGAACCTTGGGTTGATAATTTAAGTCAATAGCTTCAGGAGTTGCAACATTCTTGTTGCAATACTGGGGCTCATCACTTAGTTCAATAAATCATCGTTAATTAGTGAGATCCATTAGCCATAACAACCAAAGAATTCTTTCATGACATTTCATCCTATTTCTGACCATTCCACCATAACAACTCTCTGACTATCCTTAAAATTCCACCACAATGGAGATTTATTCCATTGCATTTTTGGTTTATAATTAGTATTGTATAATTGAAGAATTATGAAAAAGGCACTTTGTGTATTTAGGAATTTTATAAATGGACCTCCAATTTGGAAAATTTAAGATATATACATTAATTAAAGTGATGAGAATTTTTATTATGACTTGTATTTTCAAATTATATCATATTTATTATTTTAATATAGTTCAATCTATGATATTTTAAATATTATTGTGGTAAAAATAAAAGTGTGGAAAAGAGTAAGCTAATAGGAATGTGAGTAAAAATTAAGAATCAATGTTACCAATCTACATATATATATATATATATATATATATAATATATATTATTTATATATATATATATATATATATATATATATATATATATATATATATATATATAGATATAGAGCGAGAGAGAGCGAGAGAGAGAGAGAGAGAGAGAGAGAGAGAGAGAGAGATGTGGGTTATGGCATAAGTAATTAAAATTGGTTAAAACAAGAGTTTTGTGAGGCATAGTCCATTTTTGTGGCCAGGTATCCATTATTCTTGGGTGTCTAAAGCATAAAGAAATTTGTAAAATGAACGAGGGGAATATATTTTCTCAACTTACTTGCAAACTAGGAAGTTATTAGATGTGTATGTGAAGAACTTTTAAACCAAATATCATCATCTCCTCTCCTCTACCTATATCTTTCCCATTGAACAACTTGGTAACTCCATATCAATGGACAACTTGCAAAAAATAAATATAATCCATTAATATCATTTCGAATCAAAATAGATCAATCCTTGGAAAAACAAAAAAGAAAATGTAAACTAGCTAAAATGATTAAAACTTATATATTTAGCATCATATGTGTGTTGTGTGTTTGTGCTTGACTAGATCAACATATAGAGATGGATTATAGTTCAATTTAATATTCATATGGGATTTAAAGTTTTCCATAAAGTTTGAATGCATAATTTATATGGAAAAGTAATAATATTTTTAAAAATGATATATGGTTCAATTATCTCATTTTATGTAAAAATTAAAACTCCTTCGTTATGTTATGGAAACATCAATATTTTATATTAAAATTCGTTATTATCTTAAATATTTATTGGACTATACTACAGGTTAACTTTAAAATTTTAAGAGTTAGAACTATTATTGTTGGAACTTAAAATGGAGTACACACACACACACATATATATATTCATCAAATTTAACCATTGTGTCCATGGCTTGATCCACTATAGCATGTTCAATGTAGTTAGCATTGAGTTTTGTCTTGGCCAATTGTTTTACTTCCTCTAAGGTGTCCAACATATGTTGAAAATATGGTCAAAGCATCACCACATTAAATATTAGGTGCAAGCCAAAGAAAGGGGGAATAAATTCAAAATAATTTTCACACACAACCTTTGTAATTGTGTAAATCTTATATGAGAGTGGTCTAAGTTTATTGTGGGGGGCTATGAGACACTCTTTTAGTAAATGCAACCACACCTTATCACCAACCTAAAACTTGTGTGGATTCTGGTGTTAGTCATGGCATTGCTTGTACTTGGCATTCAATTTTTGCAAGATATCATAAACCTGTTGTTGGATGTGTTAGATCAATTCAACAAATTTGGTTGTTTTATTTGACTTGTCTTAAGCATGGGAGGACTTTGTTGTTAAAGTTTCAATTGTTAGAGCTACATTAATTAGGGCCAATGGTTGGAACCCCAAGCACACTTGAAAAGGATTGTAGCCAACAGAGTTGTGTAGGTCTTTTTTATAGCTATATAGAACATATGGAAGCTTTAGTCCCATGTACATGGATGCTTGGAGTTGTATGTGTGAAATATATGCATAATCATTGTGTTAACCACTTCATTCTTTCCTTTTATTTTGGGATTAAAGGCAATCTATTTGTTTAACTTGGTATCCAGTAGATACCATATGATGGAATAGAAGTTACTAATGAACCTACTTTCCCTATATGAAGAAATAGTATGATTTAGCCCAAAATGAACCCAAACACTCTCAAAAAAGAGTTTAGTAGTGGATTCACTGTGACACTCTTCTTCCATAGTGCCCAAACGAAAATCTTAGAGAACTGCTCGACAACCATAAACACACAATCACTGCCATGCTTGGTGGACGGAAAAAATGATATTTAATCCATGGACATTGACTCCTAGGGATTTTTAGGGTAGGTATAGGAGTGAAAAAACTTTTCTTCTTGATGGATGGTTTAATAATGACATAGGCAATGCATGATCTAATATACAAGTGGAAGTCTTGTCAAAGTTTTTCCCAACAAAAATACTTATGAGGCATTGGTTTTGTCTTCTCCACACAAAAGTTCCTTGCCACCTAATTTTAATGCGGCCTCCAAAATTAACTTGGCATGTTGTCTTAAAGGAACACAAAGGTGGCCAAGGTAGCACAAGAGTGCATCTACAGGTGGAAGTTTGAAACTTGTTTTCCTACAATCAACATCTTGTATGTAGTAGAGAAGTTAAAGTCACTATTGTATAATTATGGCCACCAAAAGGTCCCAAACCCATAGGAGTTAAGAACTATGGTTAGTGCCACAACGATGGCCTACTAAGATAGTCTACAACATGATTGGTGTTATCCTTGTACTTGATGTTCGAGTGGAATTGTCCACATGAATTATAGAGGCCTATTATCAGTGTGGAAGATAATCTCATTCTCCATAATATATTGCTTCCACTGTTGGAATTCCTACACGATGGAGTACATATCCTTCTTATAGGTGGGGTATATGTGGATAGTACTAGAGATTGTTTCACTATGATAAGCCATAAGATTTCCTTTTTGAGTGATGACTAATCAAGGTCATAGTTAGGGGCATATATATAAATTTGAAATGGTTATTATAAGTTTTGTAGTGTGGGTACTAGTGTAGAGATACAGTTTTCGAGATCCTCTAATTCTTTTTATTATGACTCAAACTACGATTTTTTTTTTTATCTCCACCTTTGGTTACTTAATTTAAGGGCCAAAAGATATGAGAGAAACCCAACACAAACCTTCAATAGAAATTAATAAGGCCCAAGAAGTTGTAGTTGAGGCTAGCCAATCCCAAATGATTTAGATCTTCGCTAGGTCCACATGCACCCCATGTTCATCCATGATGGATCCCGAATACTGGATCCTCTGCATTCCAAATTAGCATTTCTCTTTATTGGCATACAACTCGTACTATTGCAAGGTTCTTAGGACCTATTTAATATGATGCAAATGTTTTTCCTAGGTTCTATTGAAGATGATGATGTCATCCAAATATACCACCATTAAAGAGTTTGTGATTGGTTGCAATATATCATCCATCACCCTCATGAACGTTGCTAGAGCATTGGTCAAGAAAAAGGGCATGATAAACCACTCAAAAAAGCCTTCTTAGATTTTAATGTTGTCTTCCATCCATTAGTTTTTTCAATTGGAACTTGGTGGTATACTGAATTTGGATCAATCTTCCTAAAGAACTTAACATCCTTCAGCTACTAAATACAATCTTCAATCCAAGGGAAATGGTTATATATTCTTGATAATAAAAATAATTAGGGATATATAGTCAATACAGAGTCTCCATGGCCCATTTTTTTTTTGCAACAACACAACTAATTTATCGCAAGGTGAGCTACTCGATCGAATGTTGCATTTTTGGACAAGATCATGAATTTGATGTTTTATTTATTGGTTCTCCCATAGCAAGAATATATATATTTGGCCATTAGGTAAAGGAGCACTACGTATCAAATAAATAGGGTGTTTGGCCTGATAGTGCATAGGAGACTCCCAAAACTGAAGTGAATATATCTATATATGTCTCTATAGTCTATCCACCTAATTTTGTTGTTTAGAGGGGCATTGTGTTGAGTATGTGGTGGTCACAATGACCTTCCTTTCACCTTCTAACTGAATTATGAAGACAACAAACTTTGAAGTCTAAAATATTACCTTTCAACCTTGTTTTTTAAGATCAATGAAATTTCACTAGTTGGAGCTACCTATGGTAACTTGTAGAGCTAACCTCCTACAGTAACGATGACATTATGGGTATTAGACTCATTAAAAACATATAATTTCTATATATAATTTTTCCTAAAATAATATCATATAATTCAAGTGGGAAACATCACAAAGTACATCATATTTGAATGGCATGTTGTTGTATTATAGGTGGCATTGTTGGTTGACACAAATTCCTTGTCAATGGGTTAACCAAGCAATGGTGTATAGTTGTGGGTGGCACTATTAATGAATCCAAACTCGTTATGACCTTATTTGTGTTTAGGTTCTTCTATCTCTTTCTATAAATAGTGAAATGTAGTGGGGTCCCCTTCACCCACATCTATGAATTGAAAAGGTGCTTCCCCTTCTCGGGTTTGTATGACTCTTTTGGTTGGATATTTGTAGTTTCAATGGTAGAACATGGTTCTTCATTGATGATTCACTTTTATTTATCCTATTCTAGATAAAAATCAAAGCCAAATTCCATTTTTTTTCTTTAATCTCTAGCAACAATGATTGTTTCAAGTGACATTCATTAATGTTATGCTAGAGAATTTTGTGGAACACGCAACATTTCCCAATTTCCTTTTTTGACTTCCCATTACCCTTATTTGCCTATGACTTGGGTTGGTTGTCTAGAGGTTGGATTTCCTTTCTCTGTCTCTTGTTCTACAATATTGGACCACCTTGTCCAAGATTTTATTGCAACAAATTTGTAGACCCAAACTCCCACCTATTTCCAACTTCAATTTCCACTCAATTTTGGCATTATATCAATAAGTGGTTCCAAGATACGTCCTATACAAGAAATAAATATCCATTTTTGTGTAGCTATAGGCCATTTTGATATTTTAGAACCAAGTTCCGCTCAGAGTCTCTAATATCTAGCTTTGAGCATAAGGTATGCAAAATATTGGTTTACTCCAACACCATCTGGTCTCTCTCCTATCACACTGTTGTCCTCTCATGCATCAATCATTGTAGTTCCCTATAAGAAGTATTTCCTTCTTGAAGGCACTGGAAAAATCTTCCCAAATGGGTCCATCCTTGAATATCACAAAATCATCTTCATTATGTCTCTCCCAGTAACCTTCCAACCAATATTTGACATGGGGAAGGGATTTCAGGAGCACGAATGTGATACTATCATTGTTAGATTTTTTTTTTTGAAAAAGTAATATCCATCTAACATATTTAACTATTTATCCAAGGCATCTGCATCTATTTTGACTTCAAACACTTGTACCTTGAATTGTGTTACACCTTCAAAATTATTTATTATTGAAGGTGTCTCGGATGTTCATGGTAGTCGTCGAATGATTTGGGCGAAATTTTCCATCATCTCATTCCTCTATCACATTTGTTCTTCCTTGAACAACAAATTGATAGGATGTTCTACTTCATTATCCATCTTTTCTTCTACCATGGGAGGCCCCTTGGGTTGGCAATATTGATCATTCCTAAGTGAAACTCGCTTGAGACCCAACTCTCTATACCATGACCTCATCGAGAACATGTAATGAGAAACAATAAGGAGTGGATTTATCTAATACCACTGATATGATTTGTACAAGGAATGAAATGAAAGAAGGGAAATAAAATGAAACACATGCATAGAAAAATATAATAGAGAGCACACTAATATAGTGAAAACCAAACTTCTATTAATATATAAAATATTAGAATATTTGTTGGCACAAAAATGATATCAGGGAAAGACCCTAGTTTCGAGCACAAGGGGCCAACAAGGGACAACTGTAGTCTAGGAAAACACCAACATTTTCACCCTACCCTAAGGGATAAGGAGTCTCACCCAAGATGTGCCGTGACAAAAACTAAGAAGGGCTCAAAAGGATATAATGGAAGTCACAACCATTATCTTGTGTACAAGCATACATTCATCATGACATTATATCATTATAGAAACCACATTCATACGAGGAAAGAACTTCGAAATTAAAACTTTTGAGTAGGCCCATCAATCACTACATTACACATAAATAATACTATGAAATTGGTCCAAGTACTCATTCATATTAATTCAATATAAGGTCCATTACAATACATCTTTTGCATGAAGCCGTAAGAAAATATATAAAATACCATAATAGGATGCTCCATATCTCAGACTGAGCCCCACTCTGGTCTTCCTGCCACTTCTTCTCTGTTCTCTAGACTCCCTTGGGTATCAACAACCTCTTCCACATGTTGTTCTCTCCTTTTTATATATTCCTTCGCTGCTCAAATTGCCCGTTCCGTTCGGCTGTCCATCCCTCGGCTGTTTGTCATCCTCCTCCTTGTTCGCTCGGTTGTTTCTGCTTGTTCTTGACACCTTGCTGCAATTGTCTCACAATTGCATGGTCTTTATCCCTTTCCCAGATGTCTTTGTCACAACTTGACCATTGCTCCCGCCACCTATTTTTCCCTCTTCATATCTTCAAAACTTTCAAAATTCAAAATGAAGGCCCCAATAGGTCCCAACCATAGTTCGTTGACTCGTCCCCAAGTAAATCTATATGCAGTGTTGTGGGTCTTGTTGTTGTGTTTGCAGGTATTTATACTTGTCGTTGCTCATATTCTTCCCTTTGAGGGACTACTATGTCATCTGCTTCTTCTGCAGTCTGCTGACCTCCTTCTCCAAACGAAGGCCCCAAGTCAGGAACAATTGTTTTCTTTTCTTTCCTAAAATGGTTATATTCGGTCAATGTTGTTTGCCACGCATTTGCTATGGGGTCAACCTATTTGATGAATTCCTCTATTGTGTTGGATGTTAGTTGACTCGACCTGTTGCTTTGTAGTTTGCTCCACTAATATTCTTTGTTTTTGCAGACTTCTTTCAGGGAAAGGACATGTTGGTGGATCAGAGGTATGAGGTCTCTAATTTTCTTCTTTGTTTCTGTAGATGCCTCCTCTATATATTTTTCTTGGGCCTCAAGTGTGGCGATTTCTCCATCGATCTTTTGCAGTTGAATGAGATTTATACATCTTTTGTTGTCAGCAAGTAATACTTGGAGTTGTTCTCACAGGGGTAGACATGATGATTCTTTATGGCTAGGTTACCCAGCCAGTCATGGACTTTATCCATTAAGGCAAATCCATCAGCCATCACTTAAGTGAGTGATTCTTTTGTAGCGACGACGGTGCTCATCTTTTCATCTATTGTCCTGGCATATATCTCAGTTAGATCAGGCAACACCAATTTGACTGTCTCCAATTTTCTCTTCATGTATGCATTCGTGGTTGCCAACTTGAGCATGTTGCCTGGATATGGTCGCAATAATCGACCAATGTGTAGGATGTAATATCCTCGAGAGATTCTACAACAACACCTAAAATGGTCACCCATAGTGACCGAATTTTATTTGTAACTTGATCTTCCTATGCCTATAGATCACTATTTGCTTGTTTCAGCTAGTCTCTTTCCTCCATGACCTCCTGAAACTCTCTTCTCCGTTGTTCATGTTCACAGAAGAGGTCATCATGTAATTTCTCTTCTCTCTATGCAGCTTGTTGGATGAATCCAAAAAACTACGTTGATGAACAATGTTGCAAGGTTTCTTCCTGCATTGTATTTGGATTTGGAAAATTACTTTGAATGGGTAGGTCGCTGGAAATGGACTTGTTTGAGTGAGATAGGGGAGAGTTTTTCTTGCTGCGAAGATAGGGTGAACTGAGGCGTAGGTGGAATAATGGTAGGGTTTGGGATGAATGGGAAATTTATAGGAAGTGTGGTTTGGTACTGTTCAGTTCCCACTGACTGCGGAGTAGAAAACATTGGCTCATTGTTGGGAACAGATCCCCTAGGGTCACTTTTGGGGTTAAAATCCCAAGTTTTGGGGCAGAGATGCCAAGTTTCACATAATAAATGTAAAGTCTCCGCATTTTGTGGCCGTAGAGTGCGAAGATGTAAAGAGTTAATAAGGGTTTCCACCCTTAGTTTATGTAACTTGTGTCGACTTCAAGAGATCCACCCATGGTTCGCAGACCATGGGATTGTATAAAAAAGGAAGTCTTCGAAGAGTCTAAAGCAGTTTTTGGAAGTTCAGTGGTGTCTTGTTATGTAATGGATCTGTGAGAGCTAAGAGTGAAGAGTCTTAGCATAGGAAAGAGGCTCTGCAGCTGTGTGCACAAAAGCCTAGGGTATAAGTCCGCAATTGAGTGCGCATATCCATACAGCTATGTGCACAGGGTTGTTCGAGTCTGTCAAGAGGATCTGAACATCAATAAAGAGAATTATTATAGAATTATCTGTGTATAATATGTTTTACTTCTGCATGTGATTATGTTATGAATAATATTGGGTTTATGTTTTAATACTGTATTGATGCATGAATCCATATGTTTTGCTTTGTTATATGAACGCAAGTAAGAATAGTTGTTTACGTGAAGATCATCTTAACACATGTGAATTTATTCAATACTTAAGCTAATCTAGGTAAAAGCAAAAGTAAAGAGTAGTTATGAAGGCATGTAAGTGCCTGATCTACCTATCTAGGGTACGTGAAGGATGATCATAGACCTTTGCGGAGGTCTGAAGGATGAATAAGAGAAGTATCGATAAGCCCTAGAAGGCTTATCGACCTATGTGAATGAAGGTTTAGGGTATAAAATGACATCACTGCTATCTCTGGGTGTGGAAAATTGGTTCCTGCATCCCCCCATACTGATTTGGGTGAGACCTCAAGCCAACAAATGGTTCTGTTTCGGAGACCGGGATCCGCATAAAGAGATGTGTGATGTCAGATCACTAGAATCCAACTAAGAAGGAGATCGAAGATTGGTTGGATATAAATATCCATGAATTTGTGGCACAAGAGAATATGAATCTGTGATTGATGAAAGAACATTGGTTTGACAGATATATCTACACAGAGATACACAAGATCTTCTTCTGTTCCTTTCCACTCAAATTGTACAAGTGGATCGCGAAATTGGGAGATTGCCAAGGAAGGTGGAGGCTTGACGGTCCAATAGTCTCAACCTCGGAGTTAGTGCGGAGATTAAAAGCCTCTGAAGATAATATTGCACGCGTTGTCAATCATTGGATCGATCGTATCATAGGAGGGTTCGTGACAGAGTTCGCGGTCAATACCTCGGTTACTTATAGTGAAGCAGAGCGCCGCTTCTTCAAGGGGCCACGAGGTAAGTATTTAAGGTCTTTAAATACTTGGATTAAGATGCTCTTGTGTGAAAAGTGGGTTATGAAGTTACCTTGATGTTTGGAGCTACACGAAGTGGAAAGACCTTCAGGAATAAAGGGAAAACAGGCCCTAAATATAGCCCACTGATTGGACCTCCTTCGAATGAAGACAAGGAAGCAACACAGGCTTCTTCACAGAGTGTTGTTAAACTGATAAGACAAGGGTTCCCGTGAATACCCCATCCATACACACCACCTCCATATTCACCTCCACCACATACACCTTCACCCACACCAATGCCACCTCTGTCGCCATCCAATATGGCGAATTCAGTAAAATTTCATGTATTGAATGGATTGGGAACTGACGACTCAGACCAGTTTTGGTTCGTTGCGAATGCTGTATGGGAAGCTCAGGGTATTACATATGATCAAATGAAGAAATAAATTTTGGTTACCACTTTGCAGGAATGTGCGCTAATGTGGTACATTAAATACTCTACTAACAATCTAACGACTACACTAGTAGATATTCAGATTGCTTTGAATAAGGAATTCAGAAGACCCAAATATGATGCTCAGTCAATTGTGGGATTCAAGGAGATCATGATGAAGCTTGGTGAGACACCTTGGGATTTGGATCAGAGGTTGAAGTGCACAATCCACAAAGCCAGTATGAATCTTACGGACAGGCAACACCACGAATGGTTTGTGGCTTCATTCCTGCCTCATCTAAGGGTTGCTTTGTCACAACAAAATATTGGAACCCAAGAAGAAGCCTTGGAGATTGCAATGAGATTTCATGAGACACCAATGCAAGATGCTAATTTGGGGGTTCAACAGATTCACACGTAGTTTCATAACCTGTGCCTAGAATTTCAGAGTCTAAAGAAAGATAGAACAGCTCGATAAGAGGTGCACAAAGAAGTTTGGTGCGTGAAGTGCAAAAGTCAGGGGCATGACAAATATCATTGTCCAGTCTTCACAAATTATGTTGCAGCAGGGGGACCAATGCCTCTGAGGCCAAAATATCTAGTAGGGCCAATTACAGGGCCCACGCTATGGTGTGCTATCTGTCAGGTAGCTGGAAAACATGCGATAGACAATTGCCATTTGTTGCAGAAATTTGTACAGACACTGCAATAGCTCTTCTGCAATTTTTGTCAATTAGTAGGTCATGATGAGTGTAATTGTCGTAGTTATGAGCTGATGATGGATAGAACACTCGCATACCAGGGGCACAGATGAGGCCAAGGTGGAGGAGGACTTGGTAGAGGTTAGGGACAGGTCATTTGTTACAACTCTGGAGGACCAGCAAACTACATGCGAGACTGCCCGAATCTGACATGTCTATCATGTTGATATTGTACTCAGTTTGACCATGCGATAGAGGATTGCCCTATTTTATTAGCTAAGATATGCGAAAAGGGGGCGCAGCCTCAGAAACTAACTAAGAACCTACATATGATGAGGGCTGAGCCTCACAAGGAGGATCCTAAGGTAAATATTGTGCTGTAGAGTGGAATGACGACTAGAAAAGATACGGGGAATCAGCCTAAAGAAGGTGAGTGGGTCCGCAAAACACCATAAAAGGAGATCGGGTTTGATATAGACCGTGCAAGGGAAATGTTTATGGAAGCAAAGAAAAGCTTCGCAGAGGCCTTTACCTCAGGAATTCAAGGTAAGCTAGCTAGAGAAATGGACCCTTCCATGCTTACTACTTTCTTGGAGATCTGTATGAAGCTGCTATGTGATAGCAAGGCTATGAAAGGACTACAGGAGATGTTCAATAAGTGTGTTGGAAAAGAAAATGCTACTGATGGACCATGTGTAGTCAGGAAGATTGGTAGGCATAAGGCGAGAATGGGGCATGAGATGAGGCTCACTGGATAGATAGGAGAATATGAGATGGATCAAGTTATTCTAGATCTAGGGTCGGACACGAATGTCTTTCCTAAATAGACATGGGAGAGGATGGGGAGACCTATGCTGCAGTGGTCTTTGATTCAGTTAAGAATGGAAAATCAGCATAAAATCATGCCCATGGAAGATTGCAGGGGGTGATAGTTGATATTGAGGGCGTGAGCGCATTGGCTAATTTTGAAGTGATAGAGATTGTGGATGACAAAAATGCCTACCCTATGCTCCTTGGGATCTATTGGGCTACTAACATGAATGGGGTAATCAATTTGAAGAAGCAGAGGATGATATTTGAGAAGAAATCTCTCTGCGTAGTACTGCCCATGGACCCTACAGAAGGATTGCGCTATACTGAACCGGTCCCCGATTATGAAATTGATGATGATTTAGACTAGATTTATAAGATAACAATGCAAGATCTAGATTGGGTGAATTAGATAGTAGATGGATGCATTGCTTGGGACTGCGAAAGCTCCTGCACATCAGATTCAGATGAGGAGTTGGAGCATTGGTAGAATCGACTGCATGAAGTATCTACGCTGCACTGTAATATGATGACCAAGTCGTTGCGTTGTGTATCGTTAGAGGTAAGAAATCTGCCTTACTATGATGGTTTAACTGATGTCAATAACTTTTTGGATGCATTCGAAAGGGAAGTGCTAGAGAAGCATCACTTCCAGGCCTTGGATTGGGCACTATGCACTACACCTGTGAGATGGTGGGGTATGCACAAAGACAATTTTGATGATTGGTGCATGTACAGAAAGATGATGAGATTATGGTTTGGTCACCCACAAGTATGGTTAATAGAGAAATATGATGGAAGGAATGACCCGCGTGATCACTTGGCCAAATGGACTAAGGTTTATGGAGCGAAGCCTCAGCTTGAATGGGTGCATCTGTTTTTTCATACTTTGGATGTAATACCGATGAACTGGTACTTGGAAATAGAGCTTCGCCATGGCACTGAAGAATGGGACATTTTGCAACAGGGATTCTTGATGACATTTAGCTTTGAGGATGGGTTTGAAAGTATTAACGAAGCATTGCAGGAAGTTAAGGCAACAATCTTCAGAGTACCACAGGATCCCTTGGACTTAATTCAACCGGATTGGACAACCCAACTGAGCCACACGCTAGAGTGCTACAATGTGATTCTTGAAGAAGAGGCCGAGGACCCGAGGAAAATAACATCCCAGAGACTGAAGGTCACCGTGAATTTGAAGGACCGCAAATTGAAAATCCAGATATCATTGCGCCACTAAAAACAAGACAAGTGAACATTGGGACAGAGGCGAAGCCGAAGTTTGCAAAGATTGGGGACTACTGGGATGACACAATAGTAGATAAGGTTGTTTAATTGCTCTGTGAATACCAGGACTTGTTCCCTACGAAGTTCTCATACCTAAAGGGGATGATAGGGGGCTTTGGGGTTATGAAAATTACGTTGAAACCAAACACAAAACCGATCAAGTAGAGGCCTTACCTCCTCAATCCGAAGTATAAAGAAAGGGTCTGCTTAGAGTTGGATATAATGATTGTGGCAGGTACTACTGAACCAATACTAGAGTCTGATTGGGTGAGCCCAATAGTAGTACAGGAAAAGAAGTAGAATGATGAAATAAGGATATGCATAGATCTCCAAAATTTGAATGACGCCTGCGTACATGATCCCTTTCCAACTTCGTTCACTGATGAAGTGCTGGATAATGTAGGAGGACAGGAGGCATATTCGTTCACGGATGGGTTCTCGGGGTACCATCGGACCAGGTCACGCCAGAGGATAGAAGTAAGATGACCTTCACCATGAAGTGGGGTTGCTTCCAGTATACCGTAATGCCTTTTGGGTTGAAGAATGCACTGACAATCTTTTTGTGCGTGGTCATCACGAAATTTAAGGACTTCATTCACAAGTTTCTAGAGGTATACTTTTACGATTAGATGGTATTTGGGCTCGTGAAATGCCATGTAGCCATCCTACGATTGATTTTGGATACATGCCAGAGGTATCAGATCGCGCTTAAATGTTTGTTATGTGTTCCTTTCAGAATCTTGCTAGGCCATGTGGTGTGCAGACAAGGACTAATGGTCGACCCAGCTAAGATAGAAGTTATAATTAATTTAGAAGTACCAAGAAGTGTGAAACAGTTATGTGCAATGCTGGGGCATACGAGATACTATAGAAAATTCATTAAGAGTTATGCCCAGATTACTGCACCGATGGAGAAGTTGCTAAAGAAGGATGCTACATTCTGTTGGAATGAAGAATGCTAAAAAAGCTTAGATGTGTTAAAGGAAAATATGGTCATCACACTGATCCTAGTCTTCCCAGACTGGAAGAGGGAATTTCATGTGCATGTGGACACGTCATGTATTGCACTCGCGGCAGTACTGACACAGGTTGGTTAGGGAGAGTTAGATCACCCTATAGCGTTTGTGATGAGGAATTCATTTAAATCTGAGAAGAATTATTCAATGATAGAGCGTGAAGGTTTGGCTATGGTGTACGCGCTCTAGAAGTTCAGACACTACTTGCTAAGTGAACACTTTAAGATGTATATAGACCATTTTGCATTGAAGTACTTGGTTAACAAGCTTGTGTTGGGGGGGGAGATATGCATATGGTTGTTGTTGTTTCAGGAATATGATTTCAAAGTTATTGTGAAGCCAGGATGATTGAATGCTGGACCGGATCATCTGTCACGCATTGAAACATGAGAGGAGCCTACTAATCTAGAGGAAGGACTACCTGACACATAGCTCTTTACAGTGCATGTTGTAGACAATCACTTTGCAGATATCATACACTTCCCGACGACGGGGACGGCTCCATAGGGGCATACTAGTCAACAAAATAAGGAGTTGGCGGTGTGCACAACAAACTTCTCTGTCATTGCAGGGAACTTATATAAAATGGGGTTAGATGAAATACTACGCCATTATGTGCCTGAGTTTGAATGAAGCAACATCCTCGCTGAAGCTCATGGAGGAGCTGTGGGAGGACATTATGCAGGAAAAGCAATAGCCAGAATATTTTATGCACTGGGTTATGGTGGTCGATGCTTCATAAGGATTCCAAGGCTTATTGTAAGGCATGTGATGCATGTCAGCGGACGGGCAAGCCATCGCAGAGGAATGAGCTGCCTCTGAATCCGCAACTGTCATTATAGCCATTTGAGAAGTGGGCGATTGATTTTCTAGGACTAATTCAACTTCCAGGAAAGAAGACAGGTGCCTTGTACATCATCATCGCAATGGAGTATTTGACCAGATAGGCCGAGGTGCAGCCTATGAAGGACTGTACCGGGGCAACAACGAAAAAGTTCATCTTTGAGTATGTACTAACTAGGTTTGGTTTCCTGAAGATTTTGATGAGAAATCACGGTATGCATTTCCTTAATTAGACGATCAGCGCATTGACGAAGTAATTCCAAGTTTATCACCAAAAGAGCATTTTGTATCACATGCAGGCTAATGGGACGGTTGAAGCATTCAATAAGATATTGGAGAATGCACTGAAGAAGGTTTTCAATGCACAAAGAACTGACTGGGATGTGCGCATACCCGTGGGGCTATGGGATTATAGGATGACTTGCAAAAAGCTGACTAGAAAAATACCTTTTAGGTTGGTTTATGGTGTAGAAGTTGTGATGTCGATGGAGTACATTGTACCTAGTCTATGCATAGCGACATTTACAGGAATGGCGTATTGCGGAGCCCTGGAACAAAGGCTTACGCAACTGACAGAGCTGGAAGAGGATAGATTTTTGGCTGGATTCCATTAGAAAGTTTAAAAGGAGCGTGAAAAAGCATGGCACGATCATCACATAAAACTACGCACCTTCAAGGTAAATGATTTAGTGTTATTATATGACAGCAAGTTTGATAACTTTCTAGGAAAATTTTGGATGCATTGGCTGGGGCCCTATGTCATCAATGAGATTACCAATGGTGGAGCAGTTCAACTGGTGAAGTTGAATGGAGAGCCATTTCTAGGGAAGGTGAATGGCAGTTGATTGAAGCCATACATCTGGTCAAATGACTATATGGTGGAGGCACAATTTTAGCACTCTAGGCAGCTGAAAGGAGGTGCAGGACTATAAAATACACTACCCAGGTTGTAGAGTTGCGTAATTGGGGAACTGTGTGGAAGGGAAGAATGCCACAGTATCAACAGAAGCGCAAAGGGAGCTGCGTTATAGGAGGAGAGACAGCACATGGCAGCTAGAAAGTGACCATTATGGTCATTGTTCATGAGTTGACAATGGAAGAACAACTAAGTGGAGCAGGGGGGGTGGCATTTAAGTCGGAATTTAAGAGTGAGATATTTGAAAATCTACCGCCAATCTAGCATTTATGAGTAGATTTTGGGGGGAATGGTCGGATTCAAAATCAAATTTTCCTATAAATTATAGATGGCCGCCCAATGAAAAACAATTTGCATTCTGAGAATTGGGGTGTTGAGCTATCAAGCATGCATGAACCTTGAGAATTTCGAGGCTTTGGTGGTTAGTTCAGTATTTGACAAGTTGCTAAAGCAACCCAAGAGATTCTTATTAGACTGATGTTAGTGCCCGTGGAAACCGCAAGTGCTAGAGGATCAATGGCATTTGAGGGAGCTTCCCCAGAGGTCGTGAGTGTGAAAATGCCTGCAGAAGTGCTGAAGTCACCAAGGTCACCCAGGCCGAGGCCTACGCCAACCAGAGAGGGTCCTAAGACAAATAAGGACAAGCAGAAAGTGATGTAGCCGATGCATGATTCGCCCAGGAAACACCAAAAGAAAGAGAAGCCCACCACGCAGGAGAAGGGCAAGGTTGCAGACCTAGAACCCGATGAGGACATAGAAGAAATTGATATGGGTGTAGAAGACATTGACGTTGAGGGCGTAGACCCTATCTCAAAGCTACCAAAATACATTCCTCCGTGTTGAGGCAAGGTGAAGGTCCTGAATGACCTAGATGAGGGAAAATTTTTACTCAACACACCGTTGTTGCAGACAATATCATGTTCGAAGGACCACGCCTGGTGCACTTCCCCCACTTAAAACTTGAGGATTTGGACCTGGCGGATGTTGAGCGGTTCGCCCACTTGAGCACCATGTATTCTATAAAGACTCTAGTGTGACTGCGCTAGAGCTAAGATAGTGGATAAAAGGGGTGGACAAGGCCAGTCTGTTGAACCTACTATGGGTGTCGCATTACAAATGCGCGCCCATAACTTTGATAGTGATCAAACAACTGTTATTCTTGGTGCACGATGGGTGCCTATGGTTAGGAGAACCAATACCGATCACCGACATGCTGATCCATACGATCACACTACTACCACACTCAGGGCTGAATCCGGCCAAAGCATTTGGCGGAAAGACGGGCGAGCACGACCTCACCAAAAGAATGAAGGAAAAGTTCAAGCTTGCCAAGAAGCCATGTGGCTACTCAATTTCTAGCATAACCAACCCCGCAATTAAGGTATCTACCTAGATCCTGGCTGGGAAAATAATGAGGAAGTGTCGAGCAGATGAAGTGCCAGCACTGGTTGTATCATTAGCGGCCCAGTGCATAGAGGGCATGCAATTCAATTAGGCGCACTAACTCTGCAGTGAGTTCCTCGCGAATTGTAGAGAATCACAAGACCATAGTAAGACGTTCCATTATTTATGGCTTTTGTTGTCAATTGTACTGGTCACGTGGGAATTACCGGAGGATAGTTAGTTTCCTCTGATCGCATCAGATCTGCAAGAAGCAACGAAGTTCACTTCGCTCTAGGCCACAAAGGACCCTGAAAGGGTTAAGGACAATAAGATATTTTGAGTACTAATGGAATCGATCATCCACTCCGTGATAAAATGCAATCCGCGGTTATCACCAACTGTCTTTTAGCATTTGGAAAAATATGTGGAGTTCAACGTGGACTTTGATTGTGTCTCCATGCGAGTGCAAAAGGACCCTGAACAAAAATGGTATGATCTTCCATACCTGGCGACAAATGATGCAATCACAACGATCCTTAGTTGTTGGCCATCAGAGTAGCGCACAACCTCATATTTATCTACGGGATCTAGCAAGTCCAAAGGAAAGCAGAAGAAGGAAGAGGCCTGGTTCAAGATGTAGTAGCTGGCTAATAGGAAGAAAAAGGAGGAGGAAGAAAAAACCAAAGCAGAGTGCACTGCTAAGGAGCAGGTAGAAGAGAAGAAAGATGAGGAAGAGCATGACTTTGATAGGAGTCAGAAGTCTCCTTTGTCGTAGACGAAGGATGAAGAGCAGCAATCAGGACAGGGTGGTGCAGACCTGGAGACTACTCCATTCCGGGTTAAGTGCACTAGGGAGCAGGAAAAAGAAGGGTCGTAGAAGAGTCCAAGGCCAGTAAATCATCACTTGACCCGATCACTTTGACAGAAAGTGATCTGAATGACATCGGGGACAAAGTGAGGGATGAAACTACGGAATTGCTGCAGCAATTTGAGCAGCAATAGAAACAAGCCCTGGTCACCATTCAAACGGGTCTGTGCAAGATGAAAATCCAGGCTACTCAGAATGGTGTAGGGTGGGGAAACACGATATCGACTGGTATGGCGTCGGGAACCTCAGAAGCAGTGGAGATGGTTCACTCTATGGACCCTCGGGTCGTCGCGCTACTGGTGGAGGATTGACTACCGAAGTAGAAGCTAATAGGGCCACCATTAGTGCTCTCAAGAACATTGGATTGAACTTGGCTAGGCTTCCCAGTGAAGCCCTTCACACCCTGCAAGACGATGTAATCGCAGAACTTCAGGTCCAAGAACAACGTGCGCTGAATGTGATCAACGAAAAAAATGTGAACAATGCCCAAATGTTTGTGGAGAAGACTTTCGTGATTGATCTCCTTAAGAAGATTATGGAGAAGAATGAGCACACCACAGCCATGGTAGCTAAAGCATGTAGAACCATTCGGGAGCTGCATATCCCAGAAGATGCACTGGTTGACACCAGGATTTGGAAGCTCGCTGCAGGTGTGCGCGATGCCAGGATAGAGCTAGCTAAGGTTCAATTTGAGATGAACCTTAATATCACAAAGCTTGAGTTGAGGCCCAGCTTTTGACTTTGCCAGAGGTTAAAGAGCAGTGCGAGGCCGCTATCAAAGATGCAGTTGCAACATTGGATGTCATAGTGAAGGATTGCACTGCACTCTTTGAGCAATCGCTCGAAGTAGTTAGTAGTCTGTAGGAAGATCCCAACCTACAAAGATTAGAGATCGAGGTGAGGGAATTGCAGTAGAGGTATGATGAGGTCAAAGCGACGGCGTGCACTATCACCCTTACACAAATTTTGGCAAAACTGCAAGAAGCAAAGGCACTAAAGGAACAAGTGGACATAGCACAACGCAGGTAGGCCATACTAAAGGCTAGATTGGGGCCTTGGCTAGATGAATCCTATGTGCTCATGACCACCATTGAAGGAAATCTGGCGAACCTGCAGAAAACACAATGGAAACTCAAGGCAGATAGCGCAGGACGAGAAATAGAGCAGATGGTGGAACAGGTTAAGCAGGTGGTGACGCAGTGTGTTGCCGAAGTTGTAGTGGTACAAGTAGAGCTGGGAGGTCTTCACAACAAGATATTTGTGCCATTAGAGTGACTCGGCGGCGAGTCACCATATTTGTGTTGGGGGACTACTGGGAACGGGTCCCCTAGGGTCATTTTTGGGGTTAAAATCCCAAGTTTTGGGGCAGAAATCCCAAGTTTTGCATAAGAAATGTAAAGTCTCCACATTTTGTGGCCACGGAGCATGAAGATGTAAAGAGTCAATAAGGGTTTCCACCCTTAGTTTATGTAACTTGTGTTGGCTTCAAGAGATCCACCCATGGTCTGTGGACCATGGGATTGTATAAAAAGGGAAATCTTAGAAGAGTCTAAGGCAGATTTTGGAAGTTCAGTGGAGTCTTGTTATGTAATGGGTCTGTGAGATCTAAGAGCAAAGAGTCTTTGCATAGGAAAGAGGCTCTGCAATTGTGTGCACAGAGGCCTAGGGTAGAAGTCTGCAGTTGAGTGCGCGAACCCCTGCAGCTGTGTGCGCAGGGTAGTTGGAGTCTATAAAGAGGATCTGAACATCAATAAAGAGAATTATTCTGGAATTATCTGTGTATAATCTGTTTTACTTCTGCATATGATTATGTTATGAAGAATACTGGGTTTATGTTTTAATGCTGTATTGATGCATGAATCCATATGTTTTTCTTTGTTATATGAACACAAGTAAGAATAGTTTTATATGCAAATATCATCTTAATACATGTGAAGTTATTCAATACTTAAGCTAATCTGGGTAAAAACAGAAGTAAAGAGTAATTATAAAGGCGCGTAAGTGCCTGATCTGCCTATCTAGGGTACACGAAGGATGATCATAGACCTTCGCGGAGGTTTGAAGGACAAATAAGAGAAGTATATTGATAAGCCCTAGAAGGCTTATCGACCTACGCGAAGGAAGGTTTAGGGTATAAAACAACATCACTACCGTCTTTGGGTGTAGAAACTTGGTTCCTGCATCCCCCGTATTGCTTCGGGCGAGATTTCAGTCCGCGCTCCGCAGGTTGATGCTGAAATGGCTAGTAGTGTAGGGATTTTCTTGGCTAATTAACGTTGAACCTGGGTTAGGGACCCTTAAGCAAACAAATGGTTATGTTGTCGGGACCAGGATCTGCATAAAGATATGTGTGATGTCACATCACTGGAATGCAACTAAGAAGGAGATCGAAGACTGGTTGGATAGAAAGATCCACGAATTCGTTGGTTAATAAAGTTTCCATAATGGTATGTAATTATTAGCTAATTTATTCCTCAACGGGAAAATATTTTATGGAACTCTTTCTGATAGGTGTATTATTGCCTACTTATTATGGAAAATATCTTTAGTACAACGAAAAGGTCTCGTGGAACATGTGACTATCCCCCCCCGGACCACAAGTGGCTTGTGATGACATGATATGATTGCCGCAACAAGATTGACATATGCTATTTATTTTTGAAAAACCAAAAAAAATGAAAAATACATGAACTGTAAAGGAGTATGCTACTAACTCATGTGACTCATTATGCATTTATTTTAGATGGGTTATGTATTATTGACTAAAACCTACTTGCGGGCTTGTTTCCGAGACCACTTCAATTTGATGGTGCGATTGTGGATTTGTAAAAGGCTTCAGGCATGCGTTGTTCATCCATCTAGGCAATAGTGTCCCATCCAGTTGCGCCAACTTCACTACCCCAGAATCTTTAATCTCTGCAACTATGAACAGTCCCAACCACTGCATTTGAAGTTTTCCTAGAAACTTTTGAAACTTACTGTCATACAATAGAGCATGATCCCCTATCTTGAAGGTTTTCTTTTTTATGTGTTTGTCGTGCCAAGCCTTCTATCTCTTTAGTTCAATTGATTAGTGAAACTCTGCTAAAATCCTCGATTCATCCAAATCCATCAGTTGTTCCATTCTCTCTCTCAATGCTACATCATCTACCATTTTGGTGGCCTGTGAGATAAAAATTCTTGGGACAATGAATTCTACTGGTACCACTGCCTCTCTACCGTATATTGGTTGGAATGGTGTTTTCTTGTGTGTTCTCTTTATTGTCTTTATGTAAGCCCATAATGTTGTTGGTACCCGTTTGTCCCAATCGTCTCAGTTTTCTGATACAATTTTTGTCAGACCCCTCTCGAGTATTTGGTTAAAGGCTTCCACATTTCCATTGGCTTGTGGGTGGTATGGGCTACTTTTGTGATGCTGGACCATGAATTTCTTGAGGAGAGAAGCGATAGTTTCGTTAATGAAATGCATCCCTTGATCATTGGTTAATCTTTTTGGACATCCAAATCTAGATATAATACACTAAAAGATGAATCTTATAGCAGTATTGGCTGTACAATCCTTGACTGGCACTACTTTTTCCCACCGAATAAGGTACTATGTAGAAGTTATGATATATCTCGCATGTGAGTGACGTGCTGGTGGTGTGATAGGGTTGATGAAATATACTGCCCATTTCTCAAATATTTGTACCGTGTGAACTGGATTTAGGGGTAGCTCATCCCGATGTAATGGCTTCCCAACTCTCTGACATACATCGAAACTCTTTGCATATTCTTTAGTGTCCTTGTGGACGGTGGGCCACCACAACCCAGCTTGCAATATCTTTCTTGTGGTAGCCTTGCCCATGACATGACATGTCGTTTCTGCATTGATGTGTATCCCTCTAGGCAATATCCTGATGTCAGTAACCCAGAAATCTCCTCTAAGTAGTCTGGAATGGCTTCTATTCGGAATAAGTTAGCATCTGGAAGTTGGTCATCTAATGGTCTTTCATTTTCTCCTGATTCTAACCTTGATAGATGGTCTGGCCCCACATTTAGCCTTCCTGGTTTTATGACCACTTTGAAGGTTAATTCTTAGAATAATAGTAACCATCGATAGATTCTGCCCTCCAACATAGGCTTGTTCACTAGATATTTTAAAGATGAATGGCTTGTGAAGAACTTAAATGGTGCTCCCAGTAGATAGTGTCTGAATTTTTGTAGAGAGTAAACCAATTCCAATGCTTCCCTCTCTGTTGTTGTGTAGTTCTTCTCGATTGTTGATAGTTTCCTACTGGTGAAGTAAATTGGGTGAACCATGTTTCTTTATCCAAGTTGTGCCAGCACAACTCCTAATGCTATCCCAGATGCATCAATATGTACTTGAAACTTCTTATTCCAGTATGGGTATACAAGAATAGGGGCGCTTACCAATTTTTCTTTTAAGTTGTTTAGTGCCACTTGGCAAGCCTCCGTCCACATGAAAGATGTTTTCTTCTTTAATAGTTTCTCCATAGGAGCCATAATTGAGGAATAATTTCAAATAAATCGACGGTAATATCCTGTATGGCCCAGTGCTTCCCATAGTTTATTTACATTATTTGGTGGTTTTATATTTACAATTGTCACAACCTTTGCAGAATCTACACACACCCCATCTTTGCAAACAATGTGGCCCAGTAACATTCTAAATGGAACTACAAAGATGCATTTCTTAATATTTAATGAGATTTGTAACTATCTACACCTTTCAAACATGACCCGTAGTAGACTGGTGTGTTTCTTTAGCAAACTGTATACCATCCAGTTGTCCATGTATACTTCTAAGAACCTGTGAATATAATCTATAAAGGCAGCTATGACAATTTGTGAGAAAATCATTGGCGCATTCTTCATACTGAATGAAATTACATGATAAGCATATGACACCCATTTTTCCATGAACGTTGTTTTCTTCTTATCTTCTTCTGTAATGCGGACTTGATGATAACCTGAAAATCCATTGGTAAAAGAATATGCCTCATTCCCCACAATGTTGTTGTTGAAAATGCAACAAGATGATGGAGCTTAGTGGAAATGAGTCGCCTTCACTAAGTGGGTCCGCAGGCTATTTTTGGTGCAGGCTATTTTTAGACTATGTCTATTTTCTAGACACATGGATCATGGTCTATGAGTTGTAGAATGCTATTTGTGGATGATTGGTCATGTTGGTAAAAATAGATGGACTTCTATTTTTAGACATATGGGCGGAGTCTATTTTTAGACTGCCAGGCTAAAAATAGAACAGTCGAATATTATTAGCTCTTAATAGTATTTGGACTATAAACATTATCTTATCCTCTTGGAGCACTTCAGTTCGAGCTACGGATGTGGCACATGCAACTGCCAGAAGGAAATATGATTTTCTTATGGGTTAGTTGATCTATTGCATGATGGACTTCAGTTAGAACTCAAGTGATTGAGTTTGGTGGAGTTGATTGAGGAGTTGATGGAGTTGTGTTCAGTTTGACTTGGTTGAACTAGTTGTATTTAATCTAACTACAGAATACACTAGTGATGAGTGATGTGAATTAATTATTAATTAATTCACTAATTATTAACTCATAAATCAACTAAAGAATACATCAGTTAACTCAGTGCATGGACAGTTCAGTGGAGACAGGTGTTAGAGGTGAGTGAAAGGGAAAGATAGCTGTCAATTGTGACTATAGTTGTGCATGAGATTTGCACAATCAATGGATTGAGTATTACCAATGAGGATTGCATGGTTCAGCCAAGGGAAATACGAGTTTGGATCAGCCATTCTCATGCAGGATTTCACAGTGGAGGCAGGCAAGCAGTGGAGGAGATTTGAACCTGTGATTGATTCAGATCTGAGCTAGTTTGTGTGTAACAGGTGGAGATAGTACTGAGTACTTGTGAGGAGTATTGTTACATGTTCTCAATCATTATAATATACAGATAGTGTGGGGTTTTCAGCTGTATGCTTTCCCCGGATTACATACTGTGTTAATGTGCGCATGTGATTGATGTTTCATTGTTTTTAATGCTGCAAAATTGATGATCAACGTAGAGGAGGTTTTGAATTATTGACCGGAGAATCCACAGTTTTAACATCTTCGTACCAATGTTTCAAATCCCAAATGGGATCCATCATCAGGATATGAGAATAGGTTATTTATTATGCATGCATTCCGCAATAGTGTATAATCAGGATAATCTCTGTGAATAAGTGTCATATTATTCAAAATTTCTACATGGTATCGGAGCAGAGTTGATTATCAGATCTATTATTCAGAAAGTGGTTACATTTTATTTCTTCAGGAAAAGTCTGTAATCGGGCCCGGTAGCCTCTGGATTCATCCTTCTTTTGGAAGGTGAGATATCTAGTAAAATCCCATATAGTCAATCTTTGTATGAGAAATACTTTGTTCTCACGAATTTTAGATCAGAAGCGGTTGAGTTTTGAGACGGTGGAATTTGAATTTGCAGCAGTGTTTTCTTGGTGTCAAAGTTGAAATGTATTTCAACGGATTGCGATTGGAGTATGCTCTTGAGGGCAGCTCGAATTATATTGCATGGAAAGACAGGATGGAGGTGGTGTTAGATGAAAAAGGGCTAAAGGAATTCATAGAGGCTGAGGTCCCAAAGCCTACTGATGCTGCTCACATTGAGGTTTGGCAAAAGAAGACAACAATGTTGAAGGATTCTGTTGGAGGGCGTGAAGGATCACATTGTATCCATCCTGCATGGAAAGGCTTCTCCATACTTGATGTGGAAAGCGTTGACAGATCTATTCCAAAGCAAGAGCGACCAGAGGAAGTTGGTGCTCAAGGATAAACTCAGAAACATTAAGTGTGAGAATGGAGACAGTATGCCTGAGTATCTCACGAAGTTCACCCAATGCTGGGATGAGTTGGGAAGTGTGGGGGTGACTGTCGATGATGAGGACTTGGTGAGCTTGGCTCTCCTTGGTCTTCCGAAGAGTTGGCATTCCTATCAGGACTCTATCAATGGTCGGGAGAAATTGCCAGGATGGGAGAGACTTTGGTCAGATCTTGTGCAAGAGGAGATTAGGCGGAATACCAGGGACGGATCTTCATCAAAGGCATCTGATGAAGAAAATTGCGCTTTGGCTGCCAAATCAAAGAAGGGGAAGGAGAAGGGTTCTCTTTCCGAATCCAGTTCTTCCAATGATGGGAAGAAGGTTGACAAATCGAAAGTGAGATGCTTTTGTTGTCATGAGGTGGGCCATTATGCTTCAAATTGTCCACGGAGGAAATCCAAGAAGGGATCCAAGGAAGGATCTAAAGGTGAGGCACTTGCTTCACAGTTTGAGTTGGATTTCACACTTTTCGCATGCATGGTTTCATCCATGGTGGGAAGTGGTTGGTTTCTTGACAGTGGAGCTTCTTTCCACATGAACAGTGACAATAGTTTGTTCAGTACTTTGGAGGAGAAAGATCTCCAGATACTCATAGCGATGGGTAATGATGAGAAGTATAGTGTCTCAGGTGTAGGCACGGTTATTTTTCAGAGGGAGCATGGAGCTCACCTTACCTTGACCGATGTCAAGTATGTACCAGGACTGAAGAGAAACTTGGTGTCGATCGTGATGCTGGAAGACAGAGGCTGTGATGTAGTCTTCAGTAAGGGAAAATTTTTCCTTAGACACATCATCACTAGACAGGTGAAGCAGATTGGTTCATGGGTCAAGAACCTGTATGCTCTTGAGGTTCCAAGATGCATGCAAAGCCTTGAGCAGCGAGGGAACTGATGGAGACTTGGTGGTTGAGAAGGAGCATATATTACCTCTCAACATGCAGAGCCAGAAGAAGTCTCAGATGATTGTGGAGGAGCCACTATTGGTGAAGCAGCTTCAGGAGGTTGTGGAGCAGCCACAACAAGGGAAGCTGAGAGGAGATCGAGTAGAGACATCTACTCATGCAGAGACCTCCAGCAGGGGGAAACTTCAAGCCAGGTGGGCTGAGGGATCGCATGCAGCCATACCTCCAGGTAGGAGGTGGGGTGATGTGGATTGATTATCCCAAGGAGGAGGGGCAGGATCCTTGAGGTACCCAACCTCTTGGATGAGACCTTGCTACGGGAGCCCCGATGTGGAGTAGTAGGAACTGGCTAATTTGGTAGAGACAGATGCGGATGGAGTAGCAGAGAGAGTGACAGTGCAAGGAATCCCACGACAACGCATAGCTAGCAGGCTACAGTAATGCGAGAGGCACAAGTGTTTTGCACAGTGTTAGGTGGCACAGAGAAGTGTGCAATGGTGCAAGATGCATGGAGATGTTGCAGTAGCGCAGATTTCAGAGAGGGAGCACTTGTTAGCAGTAGGTAGAGCTTCAGCATCAGAGTATGTTCCTAGCCCAACAGAGTGGTCAGCTGGGAGTGTTTTTGTTCCAAGTGTTGTTGGAGCAAGTGGACCGGGCAAATGTGTTGCATGTAGAACATTCCAGAGTTGCAGGATAGGGGTTGCAAATAATCCATATCTTGTTGAGAGGGAGTGTTGAAAATGCAACAAGATGATGGAGCTTAGTGGAAAGGAGTCGCCTTCACTAAGTGGGTCCGCAGGCTATTTTTAGACTATGTCTATTTTTTAGACATATGGATCATGGTCTATGAGTTGCAGGATGCTATTTGTGGATGATTGGTCATGTTGGTAAAAATAGATGGACTTCTATTTTTAGACATATGGGTGGAGTCTATTTTTAGACTGCCAGGCTAAAAATAGAATAGTCGAATATTATTAGCTCTTAATAATATTTGGACTATAAACATTATCTTATCCTCTTGGAGCACTTCAGTTCGAGCTACGGATGTGGCACATGCAACTGCCAGAAGGAAATACACTTTTCTTATGGGTTAGTTGAGCTATTTCATGATGGACTTCAGTTGGAACTCAAGTGATTGAGTTTGGTGGAGTTGATTGAGGATTTGATGGAGTTGTGTTCAGTTTGACTTGGTTGAACTAGTTGTATTTAGTCTAACTGCAGAATACACTAGTGATGAGTGATGTGAATTAATTATTAATTAATTCACTAATTATTAACTCATAAATCAACTAAAGAATACATCAGTTAACTCAATGCATGGACAGTTCAATGGAGACAGGTGTTAGAGGTGAGTGAAAGGGCAAGACAGCTGTCAGTTGTGACTATAGTTGTGCATGAGATTTGCACAATTAATGGATTGAGTATTGCCAATGAGGATTGCGTGGTTCAGCCAAGGGAAATACGAGTTTGGATCAGCCATTCTTATCCATTCTCATGCAGGATTGCGCAGTGGAGGCAGGCAAGCAGTGGAGGAGATTTGAACCTGTGATTGATTCAGATCTGAGCTAGTTTGTGTGTAACAAGTGGAGATAGTACTGAGTACTTGTGAGGAGTATTGTACTATGTATTGTTACATGTTCTCAATCATTATAATATACAGATAGTGTGGGGTTTTCAGCTGTATGCTTTCCTTGGATTACATACTGTGTTAATGTGCGCATGCGATTGATGTTTCATTGTTTTTAATGCTGCAAAATTGATGATCAACGTAGAGGAGGTTATGTATTATGCATGCATTCCGCAATAGTGTATAATTAGGATAATCTCTGTGAATAAGTGTCATATTATTCAAAATTTCTACAGTTGTCCAGAACCTCATCACTGAACGATATCGGGAATGGATCATGTACACATGCATTGCTTAGGCTTCTATAATATACACAAACTCTAATTTATGTGGTATCCTTCTTGCTCTGTATTATAATCGGGTTAATCCATTCCGCTTCATCCATCGGGAAAATAAGTCTGGATTCTAACATTTTTTCAATCTCTTTCTTGAATTTCTCCTTCACCCTTGGGTTTAGCTTGTATGGTCTTTGTTTCATCAAATGAGCATCTGGTTTCAACATGATCTTCATTTCTCTGATGTCCCTTTTTATCCCTTTTAATTCTGCCACTAAGGCTGGAAATAAGCCTTCGTATTCACACAACAGATCAGAAATCTCCTTAGTTGTCTGCTCATCCCAATAATCTCTGATGGATGACATCTTAGGTTTATTCTCTGAGCCGATGTTATGTTTCCAAAGTTTCATTGGGAGAAAGTGTGCAACGTCTCCTAAAGGACTTTCTTGAATAATCTCATTCTCCTTTTGTTCCTTGAAATGTTAAGTGTCTCAGTCACTCTAGATCATCTTCCTCTGGCTCTGCATCTACTTTAATGCAAGACATGTATTCTGAATACCCCGCTTCATAGAAACACTGTAGGAATTTCTCTTTGCAACCTTCCCATAACTATCCTGGAGTAAACAGGATCCTTTTAATGACATACTAGGTTTCAGTCATGCATCGATCACTATCTTTGAACGAGAAACTACTACTGAATTGGCTAGCCATGATATCCCAATCTATTGTTTGTCTATGAATTTCCTCCTATATATACCATTCTTGTGGGATTGTACCTAAGGTATGTATGAATGAATGCACCCAGAGTTCCTTCGATGCTTTCTCTTTTTCCCATTTCTCTGTGCAATCCTCTAAATTTTTTCTGGGATATGAGTTTCCTCTATACTTCACCTTGTTATGCAGTTGATCTCCTTCTTGGCTAAACCTCTCTCTCATGGCTCTCTTGATAGTCTCCCATTCACGCAAATCATTGCGATGCGCTTTCCACCACCTTTCCGAGACAACGTGTAATGAAATATCTAATAGTGGGACTTTGTTCTTATGTTTATGTCTACCTTATTTAAAAAAGTGTCTACTGATTCAATACTGTGGAAGGTAGGATAGTTTCTTACCTATGTCCCAATCCAGTTTATCCTTCCTATCTTGGTGCAATGTCTATTATCAATCTCGTATCCCCCTTGTTTCCATGCATCCCAAGTGGCTTCTAAACCAGCTTTTGAACTTTGTATGCTCCTCCAACTGATTGATCCTCCTGCTGTGGGATTTATGTAGTTTTTTCTTTTTCTTGTTGTTAGCCTATACAGTTGATCTAGTATTCTCAGTTCATCTTGGTCATCCACAGGTTTTGTGAACCTTGGTCCTGAAATGAATCTAGTGGTTGTATTACCCGCATTCCTTCTACTTCAAAGATCATCAACTCTTTCTTAAGGTCAATGATAGCATAGTTCTCGTATGCCCTATACCAAGAAGTGCTGGGTATGGGTCCTTATTACCCATTATATCAATTACTTCAAATTCAGTATAAGTTCACTCATGCTACATCCACTTCTACATCTTCCAACCTTCCAATGGGCGAGATGCAATATTGATTTTTCATCTGCAATTGTATTAGTGAATATTTAAGTTGTGGCTTCCCCAATGCTTCCCATGTCTTTCAGGGTAGAATATTTACATCCGACCCCAGATCTAGCATTGTGTCCTTAATCGAGAATCCCACAACTTGAGCATCAATCTATAATTCTCTTTTTGTTTAATTGTACCCTTCATGAATTTCTTTCCAGTAGATTTTTCGATATGGTTTCCCCCTTTTCTTCGTCTTCTGACAATACTTCTCTTAGACTTCTACACAACCCCTTCAACATTTCTTCATTATCAACAATCTGCAAAAACAACCTAAACCATTATTCGATTGGTCAGGTGTTACCTGCTATGTGTGAGTCTAGTTCCTTGTCTCCTTTTATCTCGGTTAACTCATCAAATAACTTGGCTGCTTCTTGATAATATTCCTTTTTTTGGGTATGGTTATATGACTTCTTTGGCGATGCTATCCAAACAATTGAAGGTTGGTCTACCATACCCCGACTTTCTCCTGTCTTCTTACCCCCTCTGGTAACTATAATTATATTAGTTACTAGAAGTGATTCAACTTTTCATGGTCCTGCATTGATCAATTTAGTCCCTCTCTGTCTTGTTCTTTCTTCCCATTTTGCGATCAGCTCCAGACAATCTTCAATGGCATGTGCAGAATCGTACATTATGAGCACCAAGGCCTTCTTGGTGTTGGTCACTTTGATTGTTTATTAATAAAACAATCGAGTGCCACATAAATTATCAACCCGGGAAAGTCTGATTATTCCAACGGTGACCACGTACTGTATGTACTTAATCTTAATAGTATTAAAAGCTATAGTATAAACAGTTTACTACCTATTAAACCCCTACTCTGTGTTACAGTAATTACAGCAGTTACAGCCTATTGCAGGAATAAAATAAGAGCAGATAACTTAAAGAAAACAAATCTGCAAAAGGGAGTGATGGTTGTCCTGCAACAAAGGATCAGGACCCTATCCTCAGAGTAAGGACTTTCAGCACTTGCCTCTATTGTACAGTTCACCAATACACTCTGTAAATCCTAATCACCGGTGAGGCACTCATATACAACATCAATCAGTTAAAAGGAAAACAGAGTTTCGGCAAAAGTAAAATATCATTAGAAGCAGTACTTGTGATATAAACAGAAATCACACACATGACACACAACAGAAAGAAGATGGGTGAATCTTGTGATGAAGGTGGGCCCTGTCCTTCTCACAAGATTCCCCAGGACACAGAAACTAAGATAAAATACTCAGAACAGAACTTTATTCATCTGTCAATAGACCATATTACAAAAAAGATTCAGTCTCATCCCTTCACTACAGTTTCTGTGTTACAGCTTGTTCCCTCTTTCTCTATATATCCCTCTCTAATGTAGATGTCTCCTCTTTATAGAGGAGACATCTATTACAAAATATTTTCATTATACATTCTAGTTCAACCCTTTATACCAAAAATAGGAAAATCAGTTCTCATTAACAAAATGTTGTTACAGTCGTGTGGATCATGATCATTACGACCAATATAGTAATCGGTCGGACTCCTTTGCTGATGCAGATTTGTTACGCAAATCTCAACTATCTCCTCGAAGTTCGCATGCTGTTCTTGTTGTTTCAGCTTCGAGGTTCATGTTGTTCTTGCTGTTTCAGCTTCACGGTTTGCGTTGTTTCCGTTGTTTCAACAACTACAAAATGTGGTCCTGCCAGTTAGGCAGTTTCAACAATTGTTCAGCAACTTAATCAACTTCAAGGATCAATTATAAAGATAGCATGATTACGTGTTGAATAATTAAACATATAGCAATGAGGAGAGTTACTATATACCTTTTGGAGTGATTAAGCCAAAACACTAGCAAAGGCTTTCAACTAAGGGTTGAAGAGGGTAATATAATGACAAAATATAAGGTCAAAAATAGACAATATGGGATCCTAACATCCCCCCCAACTGAAAATGTTGCATGTCCGCATGCAACGTCTAGTCTGAATCTGAGTCGGAATACTGGGATGAACAGTGTAAGTTGCTTATGCAGTAAGTGTAGAAGGTGCTGTCAACCATGTCTCTAAACCCTTGGACACTCTGAAGTTTCTTCCATGCTGCCAATTCTTCCTTTTTAGTCAATTTAAATTGAGCCTTGTATTGTTCTCCAGGAAGCCATAAGAGAGGGAAATGAAAATGGTAACCAATCCACCATTCAGCACACTGTCTAATGCATTTTACATAATCAGGTATGCGTGAGATTTCCGCCTGAAGATTGAGGGGATTGTAGGGATGATATTCCTGTCTTTCTTTGGGACAGTGTTCCCAGAATAAATTATTTTCTTTTATAGCCAGAGCTCCTTTAGTTTTCACATAATGTTGGCAGTCTTCCAAGACTGCTGCTTGCAGATTCCTAATATGATCGGTCATCCCTGGTTCTCGTAGAATTCGTTGATGTTCCATAATGAAGATGGCTGCATTCTGCGGTTCCGGACGAATCCAGAGAAGACAGTTCTCCTCATTGTGTGCTGCAGACATAAAAGCATTCTACCAAGTAAGCTAATTGGCCAAGAAGGAAATAAAGGCTCTTATTTGGATATCACCACAAATAGGAAGTAAATTAATCTTTCTATCTTCAGGCATAGCCTCATTGTGAAGATAGAGTTCACACAGCAAGTTCTGGTCATTGTTTGGTGCTTCTGCAAAAGTCTCAATAAATTGTTGTGGTGTAGAGACCTGGTGGGGTCTTCCATCCTTGATTGCTTTTAATTGGAGGAACGCTAAACGTTCTCTCAAGAATACAGAATAGTTAAAAGAAGGCTTTCTTGTAGCAAGTAACCGCTGGACCAAATCAAAGATAAGGGACAGTCTGGCTTTTAATTGCTTATTCTCCTTATGTTGTGCACGAGACTGTTCAAGTACTTCCCAATTTCTATAGGCATAGTTAAGCCATAATGACTTCTGTTGCTGAAATGCCTTTCCTTGGGAGAGCTCGTATTCTGTCTTCCATGTGTTACTTAGTTCTTGAAAACTGGAAGTCTGTGCGTGAGCATTGCTGACACAGGGAGGTTCAGTTTGTGTATGCACAGTTGTAAAAGATTTTGGTTCTGGTTTCTGTTCATCAATAACTTGGGTAGGCCGGGGTGGTTCTGTTTCTTCCTCTAAAATTCTTGAAGACCCTGCTGGTTCTTGTGTAGCAGCAGGGTGTTCCTTTTTTAATATAACAGGGCTGGCTCCAGTCAATGGGACTGCAATTATCTTATATCCTGCTTGAGTATAGATATCCCCACATTCACTGCACATGTATTCACTGTATTGATCCTTCTCTGCAGTCTTTTCAGCTTGAGATGCTACCTGAGCTAACATGTACAGATTGAGTTCCTTTTTATAGGCTTCCCTAGCCATTGTTAACTCTTTCTGATAAGCCTTAATTTCTAATTTTAAAAACTCATTTTCTTCCTGCAGGGAGGCTAAAGTAACCGGGGCTTCTATAGTTGCAGATTCCAATGGAGAAGAGAATTTTTGTTCAGCATTAACTTCATCATTTGCGTCCACAACAGGTGGTTCTTGTGTATCACCTGTTGGGTCAGTTTGTGTATCAGCCTTACCTAGGGCATCTTCTTTTTGTTCCCCAACAGGTGGTTCTTGTGTGGCACCTGTTGGGTCAGTGGCTGGTTCTTGTGTAACAACCACATGCAGGTCATCTTCTTTTTGTTCCCCAATAGGTGGTTCTTGTGTGACACCTGTTGGGTCAGTGGCTGGTTCTTGTGTAACAGCCACATGCCCTATATCATCTTTTTGTTCCCCAACAGGTGGTTCTTGTGTGGCACCTGTTGGGTCAGTGGCTGGTTCTTGTGTAACAGCCACATGCCCTATATCGTCTTGGATGTCTAGTTTGAATGTATCGGCAGCTGGTTCTTGTGGAGCAGCTGCCTCTGTTGAGAAAAATGATGTCACAAAATCGTGAACACTCTGTATTTCGGCACCTGAGGGTGAAGGAGGTGAAGGTTCAGGGCTATGCGGGATACGGGGATTTAGAATGATAGGAGGGACATTTGGGATAATGGCCTCAGTTGCTGCAAACGACCTTGTTCGTTGCCGAGGTAGGGAATCAGGAGAGACAATAGTTTTTCTTTTGCGAGCACTTTTGCTCAGGGTAGGGGAATTATCAGAAATAGTGGCTTCCTTAACTGAGGCCCTGGTTCTTCTTTTTAGTGGGGTTGCAGCTTTCTGTTGCTTTTTCCTCTTAAGGAAAGTGATGAGGGTATCATCGTCCGAATCATCGGTAGGGATATGAACTATGGGGGTGGATGGTTCGGCTTCATCAGGGGGTGAGGACTGCTGCAGATTTTCAGTGCTCAATTGGGGTGTTTCTGCTGCTGGTTGCTGAGTTTCAGCAGCTTGCTGGGAATTTTCCTCGGATTGCTGGGAATTTTCTTCATTTTGCTGAGGATTTTCCTCAGCTTGCTGAGGAGGGTTATTGAGGGGAGGTGGATTGTGCAGGGCGAAGCCTCTATTTATTAGGAGTTGGACCAAACGATGGTGCATGAGGCAGAGGAGTTGGTGCCTTGCGTTCACGGTATAGTGTGCCATATTTTTTAGACAGCCAAGGAGATAATAGGGCATATTTATTAGACGACCATGCCGCAAATGATTTAATAAAACAAAGTCGTGTTGGTAGACTACCTGATAACGGCCCTCACAGGTGAAGTAATGCTTAACGAATTCTGCAACCTTTGGCCATGGTGGTGGTAGTGATCGAAGCGCAACCCCCCTGCCTTTGTTTTCCACCTGCTCCCTAGGTAACAGGAAATCTTGCTGTGCATTGAGAATGAGATGCTTCCTGCTGAACCAGCGAATACCATTGGTTGGAAGCCCCGAAACTTGCGCTATGTCTTCTTCTGTTACTGGGATTCGCACCCCTCGGACAGTAGAGTACCCTTCCCTCAAATTGCATGCAAATTCCAGAACCTGCTGTGAATCAAAATCCGGAAGTCTTCTGAAATAGTCCACCCATCCTGCTTGTAGAAAGATTTGGTATGCGTCCTAGTAGAGTTCCAGTAATGCCGTCGAGCCCAGTTCATGTCTAACAGCATCTCCTCCCATAGTTACTGTTTTAGGCAAAATACAAAGTGCAGAGCCGAGTTGCCGAGGTCGAAACAGAGCAGAACGTTGCAAATGAAATTATGATGTGATAAGGTATAGACGAGGTGGATTAGACACAACCGCGAGGAATAGAGATGGCGGTGATCGGCGTGTTATGTAATGATTACAATATTTCGGTAATCCCCCCCAACTGCGGCTGAATGATATGGTTAGCGGTACGACGCTTTTGGCGGTCATGTCAATTATCTCCTCATTAACTACAATTTAATATTCACACTTAAACACACATACCTTTACAATTACCTTTGGTTGTTGCGCCGAAAAGTGTTATCTCATCCTTAATAGGTCAATGATCATTATAGAAAGGGTTTGTAAGGTATGAGGGTTTTTATACACGAGGTTTTTATTATTCACAAGAGGTAGTAGTGAAGGGACATTATTAATAGGATAAATGGTTGATTCCTTTGAATAAAGAATGATATGTTTCTATCGAAGTAATAGTTCATTCTCGGAAGCAAAAATGGGGACATTGATGTTAGGAAAATGGAAAATATTGGTGTTTAAGCAATGGGATTTGGTGTTTCAGCAATGGAAAATGGTGTTTCAGCAGCGGGAAATGGTGTTTCAGCAATGGGAAATGGTGTTTCAGCAACGGGAAATGGTGTTTCAGCAACGGGAAATGGTGTTTCAACAACGGGAAATGGAAGAGGGAATGAATTATGATCTGGAATGACATGGAAATGCTTTCCAATATGCAGATTAATTCTTCCTATATTGGAATTTTTCTTTTCAGCCACCATCCAAAGCTAAGATCTGCAAAATAATTAATTGTAACATGGAAACCCTTGACAGGGATTATTAGTTAAGAAATATAATCTAAAAATAAACACATAAACAGAAAATTAAGTGCATTGAGGGATAGCCGGTTCTCCCAAAAAGGCATAGTGTATGTCTGCCATGCAAGTAGCTTTGAAATCCTCTTTAGAAATAGGTTGTTGATACAAACAAAGTCGATACCCATTTACTAATAATGGTGTTCTAGAATCATCAATTGTTAGGAGTCTGACTGTTCCATTTGGAAAAACAGTATCTACTTCATAAGGTCCTAGCCACCTTGTTCTTAATTTACCTTGAAAATTTTCAAAACGGGAATCATACAGTAAGGCCCAATTACCTTTTTGGAACTGCTTGTGCTTAATAGTTTTGTCATGCCACCTGGTTCTTTGCTATTGTATCATGGTTGTTTGATGAATGGCATCCAACCTCTTTTCGTCCAATTCCTGAAGCTGTTGCAACCTAGCTGTCTGTGCATCAGTCAAGTCAAGGTTAACAGCTAAAGCAGTCCTTAAGGTTTTGATTTCAAATTCCACAGGAAAAACAACACTTTTACCATAAACTAATTCATAAGGTGAAAAACCCGTAGTGTTCCTCCAAGTAGTTCTGTAAGCCCATAATGCTTCAGGCAACCTTTGAAACCAGTCCCTTCTATTCTCCTTGACTGTTTTTGTTAAAATGGCTTCTATGACTTTATTTGTACTTTCCACTTGCCCATTTTCCTGGGGGTGATAAGGTGTAGTCATTTTATGCTTAATGTGATATTTCTGGAGTGTATCTTTGAAGCCATGAGAATTAAAAGGGGGTCCTCCATCTGTAACTAGCTCTCTAGGCAAACCAAACCTAACAAAGATTTCTTCAAATAGAAAAGTTAAGACTGATTCTTCATTAGCTTTGATGAGTGCCTTAGCTTCTACCCACTTAGTCATATAATCTGTGCAAACTAGTATATAAAATCTTTTATTGGATGGAGGATTGATGGGGCCTATAAAATCTAGTGCCCATCTTTCAAAAGGTTCAAGTATTACCTGGGGGTTGAGTGGCATTTCATCCCCGTGATTAGGCTGGCCCATTCTCTGACAGCTATCGCAGGCCCTAACATATTTCTTTGCGTCTTTGAAAAGTGAGGGCCAATAGTAACCCATTCTAAGAACTTTATGTGATGTTCTTTTGTCCGCAAAATGCCCTCCACAAGGGCCATCGTGGCAAGCATTCAATATATCATAAACTTCATCTTCTCTGATGCATCTTCGAATTTCCTGATCGAGTCCTTTGTGAAAAAGATACCCACTTATCCAGCTGTACCTAGCACTTTGCTGAACGATCTTTCTTTTCTCTCTGTGCGATAGGTGTGATGGTAGTTTCCCTGCAACTAAGTAATTGGAAATGTCTGCATACCAAGGTGAGTGAGCAGATACTGCAAATAAATATTCATCAGGAAAAGAATAATCTACTGGAATATTTTCATCAGTTTTTAATCGAGAAAGAAAATCAGCAACTACATTTTCTTTACCTGGTCGATCTACAATTGTGATATCAAATTCTTGTAATAATAATAACCATCTGGTAACTCGAGCATTTGTAACTGATTTGTTCATTAAATATTTAATGGCCGAGTGATCAGTATGCACAAAAGTAGTATAACCAGTAATATAATGTCGAAACTTATTAATAGCATAAATGACTGCTAAGAATTCTTTCTCGGTGACTGTATAATTAAGTTCAGCAGGGGTCATATTTTTACTAATAAAATAGATGGCATAGGGAAGATTGTTTTCCTCTTGACCCAAGACAGCTCCAATTGCAGTATCTGAAGCATCAGAGGATATATGAAAGGGGAGTGCCCAGTCAGGTCCTCTTAAAATGGGAGCTGTAGACAATTGATGTTTAAGTTCATTAAATGCTTTTTGACAACCATCAGTCCACTTAAATTCAGCGTTTTTCATAAGTAACACAAACAAAGGAGAAGCTATTTTAGAAAAATCCTTGATAAATCTTCTATAATATCCAGCATGTCCTAAAAAACTTCTTACATCAGTTTGTGTTTTAGGAATAGGAAGAGTCTGAATTACTTGTACTTTAGCTAGAACAATTTGAATTCCTAGGAATGAGATGAAGTGTCCCAATACAATACCTTGATTCATCATCATATGGCATTTTTCAGTACTTAAGGCAAGATGTGCTTCTATACATCGTTTAAGTACTTTTTCAAGGTTCTGTAATGCATCTTCAAATGTCACACCATAAGGAGTAAAGTCATCCATAAATATTTCTAAGGAATCATTAAGCATATCAGAAAAAATTCCTATCACTGCTCTTTGAAATGTTGCTGGGGCATTACATAGTCCAAATGGAAGAACTCTATAAGCAAAAGTCCCCCATGGACTAGTAAAAGTGGTCTTGTCCTGATCTTGGGGTGCAATCTTGATCTGATTATATCCACTAAATCCATCCAAAAAGGAAAAGAATCTCTTACCTGCCAAATTGTCTAGTACCTGATCAATAAATGGTAAGGGGAAATGATCCTTCTGAGTGGCCTTATTTAGAGCTCTGTAATCTACACACACTCTCCATTTCCCATTTTTCTTAGGTACTATTACTAATAGTGAAACCCATTCACTATCGGATATAGGATATATAAATCCTGCATTCAACAGTTTTTGAAGTTCTTCCTTCACAATTTCCCTTAAATTGGGATTCATTCGTCGTTGGGGTTGACAGAGTGGGTGGGATCCTTCTTTAATATAAATACAATGAGTACATAATTCAGAAGAGATTCCCTTCATATCTGTGTAATCCCACGCGAATGCTTGTTTATTCTCATGGAGTAACTTCATTAGTTGTTGTGTTTCAGCATCTGTTAGGTTAGGGTTTATATTTAATGTTTTGCCAGGCTCGATTTCGACTGTTATACTTTTGGAGGAGGTGTCAGCTGATGTTTGAGATAAATCTTCAGTTCTAAGATTTTGCTGTGATTCAGATTCCAAGATTGTAGTCAAGTGATCATGTATTTCAGAGTTAACCAAAGAAGGTTCAGAAATAAAGCTACTAATTAATTCATCTTCGGTTGAATCTTTAAAAGTTAGGGCTTGTCCGACAGTCAAGATGGGTTGGGTCTCATCGTCCTCATAATCTAACCACACAGAGTTATCATTATTAATCATAGGTGTAGCATGAGGGTAAAGAGTAAGCTATTTGGTTTCACATCCATTAGAAATTGTCATTGAACCTGACCTACAGTTGATGAAGGCATCTGCTGTAGCCAGCCAAGGTCTTCCTAAAATCAATGGATGACCCCCCAACTTTGTTTTGGTCTGTAATACCACAAAATCAGCTGGGTAGTTCCAACATTCGACTGAAATTATCAGGTCTTCAATGACTCCTTCAGGTTTGATTGTGGAGCGGTCAACTAGCTCTAGAATAGTTGGGGTTTCCCTAATTACATCCTTTAACTGTAATAACTGTGCAGTTTCAAGTGTCATGATGTTTATTGCAGCACCCATATCTACTAGAACTCTAGAAACAAAAGTTTTTCCAACCTGTACTGTGACTGTAGGATGACCAGGGTCACCATATTTCACAGGAGGGTTTTTTTCTGACATTAGAGCAGCTAGATCACCAATCACATGAACTGTGAGGGGGCCCTTAGCTTTTCTTCCAGGTTTCTTAATACAAATATCTCTAACAGTTCTAGCATAAATTGGTACGTCTCTCAGTGCTTGTAAGAGTGGAATTTTAACATATAAATTCTGCAGCTCTCCTAAAAGATTAAAAGCAGGTGGCTCAAGTGTTTTGGTAAGAGCCAAACGTTCAGGGAATGGTGGCTCTGCTACTTCAACAGTCTTGTTAGAGGATGTTTCAACTGTTTCAGCATTGTTATTAGAGGATGATCCAACTGTTTCAGCATTGTTATTAGATGAATTTTCTTTTCCGGTTTCTTCTTTATCAGAATCGGAAGAAGTAATGTCATCAATAATGGGTTCAACTATTCTTCCAGAGCGTAAATGAATGTCATTACATTGCATAGGGGAAACAAGTTGGTTTTGAATATCAATTACTTGTAGAGCTTTATTATTATTTGGGTTGGGGTTAGGTTGTACAGGCAGCTGGGGTCTCATTGTCTGATTATTTGGTGGAGCATTTGATGGTAAGGAGAGAGATTGCTGATACTGAGGTAATTGGTTTGGAAATGGGATCTGTGGAGCTGTCCAATTTGGGTTCCATTGATTAAAATAGGTTTGTTGTAGAGCCCAGGGATTCCACATTGTAGGATCAACAAAAGGAGGATTCGGTTGCTGCATGGGTGGGAAATTCATTTGATTAAAGTGTGGGTACTGCATTTGATTGAAGGGTGGGTAATTTGCTTGAAAAGGAGGATGATTATTCCAACGATTAAACGACATGTTAGAATTCGTACCTTGTCCTCGTGGTTGCCATTGCCTTCTCTGTGTGAGGAGGTACACTGCTTCAGCTTCTTCTTCAGTTGGCTGCAGTGCTGCTTTTATTCCTGGCAAAGAAGGGCATTGTTGAGTCTCATGGTCCTTTTCACAGATAGTGCAAATTGGTACCTTGTCCAGGGGGCATTCCCTTAGTGGGTGTTTTTCTCTGCATTTAGAGCAGAAAATAGCCAGAGAAGCTTCTGCTTCTGCCTGCTTCTTTTTAACCTGCAAGGTATCAATTTGTGAAGCAAAAGAGCTTAACATTTCAGTTTTAAATTCTTCAAGTAAGTTACCTATTTCGGCCCGTGTTGCTCCTCCACTTGCTGATTTCTGGACTCTTGAGTATGTACTATCTTTGCTTTTTGGTCTGCTTGCTGCTCCTCTCGAACATCTTTTACAGAGATTGACAATCTCATCATAGGATTCCTTAGATATGTCTCCTTTTCCAAGCATATTCAACATATCTAAACAATCATCTCGTACCCCTTTTAGCAATATTGACTTGAGAATATCCTTACTCATATCAGGATGATCAGATCGCTGCAAGTTATACTGTAGCCTTTCCACGAAGTCCTCCAGACTTTCGTCCTCCTTCTGAGTCATCTTGAATAATTCCTCCTTCCTTTCTCTTGTTCGACAATAATCTTGGTATTTAGCCAGAAATTTCTCCTTCATCTGGTCCCATGTCGTAATCACATGAGCTCCCAAGCTCATGAACCATCTTAATGTGTTCCCCTTTAATGTAGCTGGAAACAACTTCAATTTATGAGCAGCATTAACATAGTCATAGCTTCTACACAATATATCAAATTCAAAAAGAAATTCAACAGGATCTTCTATGGCTAACCCATGGAAATTGGGTAATGCTGAAAGTGGGATATTCTTCATAGGAGTTGCTCCTCTAGGGAGATCTCCAGTAGGGAATTCCAGGGTGGAGAGAGAATTATCTCCCCTTCCTTCTATTCTGCAACCTCCACCGAAAAGTCCTTCATTGTTATCCTCCATTGGTTGTTTTCTTGATGCGCTTGCCCGGTCTTCGGAGTTTTCTGTTGGAATTTCAATGTCCTGCACTGGTTCCTCCACTTTAATTTCCTCTATTGGCTCTTCTACTGGTCATTCGTCTTCTTCCACTGGTTCCTCAGTATATTTTGATGGTTCTATAACCCTCTCTAGTCCCACTACTTCCTCTGTCTGATAATCTGTCTGGGAAGAGTGTTGGGTCTGTGGCCTTCGAGAGCTTAACCTTTGGGATGTCTCAGCTTTTGAAATAATATCATCAATAAAAGTTTTTCTTCCTCCTCCTTTGCCCTTGCTGCCTGAATGGTTAACCTTCTTGCGCCCTCTCATGCATCCTGCATCTCTAAAAGAAAATTGTTAATACTCTTAAAATCTTCAGTCGCCTTCCCCGGCAACGCCGCCAAAATGTTGGTCACTTTAATTGTTTATTAATAAAACAATCGAGTGCCACATAAATTATCAACCCAGGAAAGTCTGATTATTCCAAAGGTGACCATGTACTGTATGTACTTAATCTTAATAGTATTAAAAGCTGTAGTATAAACAGTTTACTACCTATTAAACCCCTAATCTGTGTTACAGCAGTTACAGCCTATTGCAGGAATAAAATAAGAGCAGATAACTTAAAGAAAACAAATCTGCAAAAGGGAGTGATGGCTGTCCTGCAACAAAGGATCAGGACCCTATCCTCAGAGTAAGGACTTTCAGCACCTGCCTCTGTTGTCCAGTTCACCAATACACTCTGTAAATCCTAATCATCGGTGAGGCACTCATATACAACATCAATCAGTTAAAAGGAAAACAAAGTTTCGGCAAAAGTAAAATATCATTAGAAGCAGTACTTGTGATATAAACATAAATCACACACACGACACACAACAGAAAGAAGATGGGTGAATCTTGTGATGAAGGTGGGCCCTGTCCTTCTCACAAGATTCCCCAGGACACAGAAACTAAGATAAAATACTCAGAACAGAACTTTATTCATCTGTCAATAGACCATATTACAAAAAAGATTCAGTCTCATCCCTTCACTACAGTTTCTGTGTTACAGCTTGTTCCCTCTTTCTCTATATATCCCTCTCTAATGTAGATGTCTCCTCTTTATAGAGGAGACATCTATTACAAAAGATTTTCATTATACATTCTGGTTCAACCCTTTATACCAAAAATAGGAAAATCAGTTCTCATTAACAAAATGTTGTTACAGTCGTGTGGATCATGATCATTACGACCAATATAGTAATCGGTCGGACTCCTTTGCTGATGCAGATTTGTTACGCAAATCTCAACTGTCTCCTCGAAGTTCGCATGTTGTTCTTGCTGTTTCAGCTTCGAGGTTCATGCTGTTCTTGCTGTTTCAGCTTCACGGTTTGCGTTGTTTCCGCTGTTTCAGCAACTGCAAAATGTGGTCCTGCCAGTTAGGCAGTTTCAACAATTGTTCAGCAACTTAATCAACTTCAAGGATCAATTATAAAGATAGCATGATTACGTGTTGAATAATTAAACATATAGCAATGAGGAGAATTACTATATACCTTTTGGAGTGATTAAGCCAAAACACTAGCAAAGGCTTTCAACTAAGGGTTGAAGAGGGTAATATAATGACAAAATATAAGGTCAAAAATAGACAATATGGGATCCTAACACTTGGGAGAAGACAGTCTCTTGCAATATGTCCATCCTGATGGCATTTGTAACAACTTGTAGGTCCTCTTCCTCCTTCTCTTCCTCCTCTCATACCTCCTCCTCGTCCCCCACGACTAGATTCATTTATTTTGAAGTTGGATCTATCTAGAGACTCTGCTAAGGCGTTCAATGCTTGGCATTGGTAAGTGTGGTGCATTGTGGATGCACAGAACTCACAATAATTGTTGTTAGGTACATTGGAATACTTTTATAGTATCAGACATACCTATGGAAAATGTCCATAGTTCCTACAAACTTCATAGTAGTTTGCATGTTTTGGCCTGGGAAAGATCCTTGCGATCCCACTACCGTAACTCTTGCCATTGGCGGGACCCTTGATGATCCTGCAATTCCCCCTAAAATATTGTGCCTCTCAGCTTCGGGCATTCAGTCGCCACATGGCCTTCCACCAAGTAGTGAGTACACCACACATTGGGTCTTACTGGTTGAATTGGTTATAGATCCTTCAATTTTTATGTTAAACTGACGATTTGATTTTGGAGGCCCATGATCGAAGGGTCTTGTGATATGATCCCTCCTCAATACTCATGTGAATATCCCACCATGGCTTCTATGCGCAACACATGTTCTAAAGCATCTTGAAGAGTTCCAATCTTTTGTTGGGTCAATGGTGTTCTTGTAAGAGGTAGGAGCTCTTTGATGAACCAATCTCTCGGGTGATTGGGATCTATTGTATAGCTTATCTTTCCAATAGAATCCTTAAACCTCTACATCAATTCCCAAGAAGTCTCTCCTTATTTTTTCTTTATCTCCCACAGTTTGGACAATCCTTGCTGATCTATTTGCTGCACCTTAAAATCTTGAACGAAACCTCTCTTAATATCATCCACTAAAGGATTTTGGTTCTATTTTTCCCGTTTGATAAACCATCTTAAAGCTCTTTCTCTTAATGTGGTCTAGAACTCGATTGACTTTACATTATCTGGTGTTTTGCGTGCTCTCCATATAGCTTCACACAGATACCAATGTTGTTCTATGTCTTCATTCCTTCTACCAGCGAACTCAGGATATCTGGTAAAGGACCTTGCCATGTTGATTCAGGTGTGTGCTAGGAGCACAAATCCTTGGTTTTTGGGTTGTTGAGATCCTTATATCCCCAGATTACTAACATTTCTATTAGATGTATTGCAACTCGCTTTGTATTTTTCATGCACACTATGTACTCGTATTACTTTAATCAACTTGGCAACAATTTTATCAGGGTTTTTGTAAATCACCAGGGGAACGTCGGTGAAAACACTACCTGAAATTTGGGGGCTCTGCTAATAAACTCTAGTTGATGTATCATCTTCGGCAAACAATATTCTCATCGCATCACACATTTCACCTTTTGTCTCCTTCTCATAGTTTCGACAAGAGCTTCCTTCCAGCATCTTCCCCGCAACTTGCAAGGGAGAGTCCTTGTCATTCTCCTAGCTCCTATTTGTCCAATCGACATCCCTTTCTTGTTCTACATCTTTCTCCATATTCCTTCTTTCTTTCGGGTTCCCTAACACTACTCCTGCTTGGTGGGGTCCAATACATCTTTTCTTCAACGCTTGTACTGCTCTCTCCTACCACTTTTCTGCTAGTAGCGCTCTCCTTTGTGCCCTAATATCTCTAGATCTCTGAAATCCTTCTATGTCCATTCCTTAAGCAACATCTACATTTCCCCAAACGGTAGAATTCTCCCCTTAGGCCCTTCCCCCAGTAATGGGGTTTTATGCTACCATAGTTGCTCCAAGTAAAGGTAACAACCCTTCTTCCACCATCGACATATTAATCCAGAAAGACACTTCGTTCACTAGTTTTGCTCTTAACCCTGATCTGAATACTGCATCTGCCTTTGAAAAGGACTAATAGTTTTCTATAGAAAATTTTACTATGTACCCTTCTAAGGTAGTTTGTACCCAAATATATACTACCCCTTTCATCTCACTATCCAAGTGTTAAAGTGTTGCGAGGCGTGTGGGAACCCAGTCGCGACGAGCTGGTGTAACTCCTTTTGGTTGGCTTTTTACTTTCAGCCTCCTTAGCCAATTATACAAGTCTTCCCGAAACTTACACTAGAAGATCTCGTACTAATAACTTGCAACCTCTAATTATAAAATATCTCTGCTCACTTTAGGGATAGGTTGGCTTCGACAAGTAGTCTGTGCTGATATAAACCGATCTACTATGATATCCCACCAATCTCAAATCTCCTTCTTAAATATCCTTGACACCATATTCCAAACCCGTTCTTGAGATTTCAGGTCCCGACAATGGAACCATTTGTTGGCACAAAATTGATATCAGGGAAAGACCCTAGGTTCAGGCACAAGGGGCCAACAAGGGACCGTTGTAGTCTAGGACAATGGCGACATTTTCACCCTACCCCAAGGGGTAAGGAGTCTCACCTAAGGCATGTTGTGACAAAAAATAAGAAGGGTTTAGAAGGATATGAAGGAAGTCGCAACCATTACCCTATGTACAAATCAAAGCATACATTCATCATGACATTATATCATTATAGAAATCACATTCATACGAGGAAAGAACTTCGACATTAAAACTTTTGAGTAGGCCCATCAATCACTACATTACACATAAATAATACTATGCAACTGGTCCAAGTACTCATTCATATTAATTCAACAGAAGATCCATTACAATACATCTTTGACATGAAGTTGTAAGAAAATATATAAAATATCATAACATAATGCTTCATATCTCAGACGGAGCCCCGCTATGGTCTTCCCGCCGCTGCTCCTTTGTGCTCCAGACTCCCTCAGGTATCAACAACCTCTTCTACATAATGTTCTCTCCTTTTTATCTATTCCTTCGCTGCTCAAACTACCAGTTCCGTTCAACTGTCTATCCCCTCAATTGCTTCTTGTCCTCCTCCTTGTTTGCTCAGATGTTTTTTCTTGTTCATGACACCTTGCCGCAACTGTCCCACAACTACATGGTCTTGCTCCCTTTCCTAGCCGCCTTCTCCCCAACTTGACCGTTGCTCCCACCACCCATTTTTCCCTCAAAATATCTTCAAAACTTTCAAAATTCAAAACAAGGCCCCCAACAATATTGTAGAGCACTAATTGGCTAGAATGATGGTAGTTATCTTTGAACAGAGAGAGAGATGGTAGTTACACATGTTCACAATAAGATATCACAAGAGGCTAAAAGAATGGCCTTTTAACATAAATAAAGAATCTTAGAGGTTCAAAACCCTAACCCTAGAAGATGAAGCACCAAAATATTTGTGGGTATTGAGGTGGTGTTTTCATGTATGCAACAACCCCCTATTTGTTTCAAAAATAAATGGGGACCCTGTTTAAATTTTTTTATTTTCACTTGCTTATTGTCTTATGTAAAGAATTAGAAGTTTAATTCCTTTTCATTTTGTTTGAAATTATTCATTTTTTGTGATTTTATAAAGTTTTTATGTTTAAGTTCAAGATTGATATTCACACGATCCACCCATCCAATGTCTACCTTATCTATTCAAGCGATATTCCTTTTCTTCCCTAGATGCCTAGATATACATATTGCCTTTACCCCTGTTTCTCCCATTGAAGTAACCTGTTATCCAATTTCATTCTATTAAATATATTTGAAGTTTTCTCCCAAATCCATCCATTCATCTTGTTGTAACATGCATTTTTGTTGCTTGTAGTATTCATTTTTCATTCAAGAACTTGAAAATATTTCAAAAAAGATAAAAGCAAGAGGAAGAAGTGATAATGACATAGCGGAATCACTAAAGGAACAAGTATAAAAGAATCGGTCCCAGTATACCCATGTGATCAAGTTAAATCATAATATAAATGGTTATACGAAGCCATAACCGAAATATATATATATATATATATATATATATATATATATATATATATATATATATATATATATATATATCTATATATATATATATATATATATATATATATATATCTATATAGATAGATAGATATATATATACTATGTTGTAAAGCCCAAGAATAACAACGAAGTGAGAATTCGCAGAAGTCAAGCTCTGAGAGAGTTGAGCAGCGGGAAAATGAAAGGCCAAAACCCTGAAGAAAACCCCGGAACCACAAAATACTGAAGAAATGGTGCAAAGTCAAAGTGAGTGGATAGATGAAGAATGAACGCAAAGGGACCATTGGATCTTGGAGATAAATGGATGAGGTCAAAGGAAATGAACAATCCAGACTAAATCATGTAGATTGGAATCAAGGAATGAACGGAAGAGATTAACCAGAAGCACTGGTGGAAGAGAAATCCAAAGGAGCATCGCCGCTGTCGATGGTCGAAGATCTATGGTCATTGGGCGCGAACAAGTCCGGGCGTTAACCAAGACGAAGGGAAGATTTAAAGCTATAAGCAGGATTTCAAGCGGATGCAAAATGGTAAATGGTATTTAGAGGAAAGCGCCCGATTCCATTCAATGGTTGACACATAGCAACTAGAGGAGAGAGAAAAATCGCTCATTTCGGGCGGGTAACTCTCGTGCAAGTAGTCCACCCGAAATTGATATCAGTCGTCAGATCCTGGGGTTGAAATCTACGATGGAGATTGGACCCGATATATATATATGTGTGTGTGTGTGATGAAATTAAATCACAATCGCAAAATGCAGCGATACTTATATGAAATCACCCCTGGCTGGACCCAAAAATATATGCATTATGTTTTAAACTCTCGGCGCGTCTGTTATATCACATATCGTTAAGTTTTGTATTGATATAACATTTGAAAGGGCCGATTGCGATTTTTTATATGAAGTCAATGGAGCATTGAAAAAGCGGATCCAATGGATTTATGCAGCCGATTTAATTCTTTTTGAGTTCTGCGATAAACCAAATATTAGCATTAATTTCGTTGTATAAATGGAAAATCAGTGTTAAAACCAAATCCAAACAAAAGGCAGCTTGGGCATGTTTTCTTTGTATTTTGGCCAATCAAAATGCCTGATATATACATAAGCCCAGTTCTCGCACAAGTCAAAGTCTAACATAGTTAATTACAGTTAAATCAGATTAAGAATTATTAAAGCATCCACAGAGGAACTCAAGAGCTGATTAACTGAGTGGAAAATCCATTCATCTTCTACTTCAGTAATTTCTTGTTATTGTATGTTCTTTGGGGTGTCTTTTACCCTCTATAAAATTCTGTAATAATTTTTACTTCAGATAGTTAGAGACGCAGTTAACTAGTTTGATAGTTTTAGAGATTAGTAACTATTCCCAATGTATAAAAGAGGAAGAACTACAAAGAAAAACGGGGTTGTTGGAATTTTGGAGAACCTGGAGACTAAGCCACTGTATACCTGATATAGCTATTGATTAATGAAAGAATCAGAAGTTTCCACGAATTGTTGGGTATAATTTTGTAACTTCTCTGTCACGTGTCATCTTATGTTTTCTTCTTTCAAGTATAGTAATGAAGTTGCAAGTCTTTATTTGCTTATGTAGATAAACTTAAAATCCCTTAAGAGAGCGCTCCTATACTTGAAGTTTTCATCTTCCTTTCTAAGTTATAGATAATAGTTTTTGTGTAAGGTAACATATTATCTTTAACTTCTCCAAGGGTTGCAGATAATAGTTTTTGTTTCAAGCAGCATATTGTCTATGATTCATTTCTCATTTTTATAATTCTTCTAAGTGACGGATAGTAGGTTCTGTGTTAAGAAACATATTATCTTTAACTTCTCCTTTAAGCTTTCTTCATTCATCATTTATATCTAGCAACAAATGGCATTTTGAGATTTTCCGGTCACACATGTATTGGGTTAAAGACCAAGTTTTCCAGGTCCTTCATTTGAGAATACAACAAACAATAAAGTGACAAATAAGTGACAAAAAACAATAATCATTAATGTCTTAAGCACAATTTCTCCATGGCCAGGAAATTGGTTTCTTAAGGTACAACATTAATTGGCGCTGCTGCAGGGGAGAGAATACAAGAACACTTTTCCCTGGGTTTTTCAATATTTTCCTCTGGTATTTCAATGAGGAGGAAATATTTGGCTGTTTTGAATCAAAGCAATAACTTTGTCTTCAAGGAGACCCCATACAAGATCAGACACTTCACAACAGAAGGTTCAAGCTCTTTCAGATCCTGAAAAGCTAGCTTCTAGGAGGGCTGGAAAGTCTAAGATCCCAATTACACCCATCCCTACATTGTCTACATCAGGGAGTAACTTATCCGAACATTCATTGGACAAAGAGTCATCTTTTTCATCATCTTCATTTCAGGAACCTAACTATCAAGAGAAATCTTTAGAGTCTGTTACTTTTCATTTACCTGCTATAATTATTCAACCTGAACCAATATCCACATTACCACCTCTACACACTCCACTTACTTCTAAGTTAGGTTCTGCATTTGTTGGTAATCAAGGTTCAATAAACATGCCAGTACCTACATTCTTGATGAATAGGTATGCACCTCTTCAATTGCCACAACCATTAAATCAAATGCCACAGGAATACCTCAAGATTCTTCCTTGTTTTACAGGGGAAGATGAACAAACTGCAAAGAATCATGTGTCAGTTTTTTTCAATTTTGCAGAAAACAAAAATGTTGAACATGTAGATGTTGTTCTAAGACTTTTTGTTCAATCCTTGGATGGAGAAGCAAGGAAATGGTTTAAAGTACTTCCCAATAATTTATTCCTTCTTGGGAAGAGATGGAACATTTATTCATTCAGAAATGGGGAGAAAAAACAGATCATGGGTATCCATTAACAGAGTTTAATGCCATAAAGAAGAAGTCTGATGAAATTGTGGTCGAATTTTTCAGAAGATTTAACAAATTGTACAATAGTCTCCCAGTGGAGATTAAGCCTCCTCCTACTGGTGCAAAAATAACTTTTGCAGGGTCTTTTGAATCAAATTTTGGATTCACATTAAGGGAAAGAAGATCTCCAACCCTTGATCAAATCGAAACAGATGCATTAGAGATAGAAGCAAATTTGGTGGCTGCAGGAAAAGTACTAGAGACACAGCCTATCCAATACAAGGGAAAGACAAAGATGGAATCCTTTCAAAGTCAAGCATTGGAGGATATATGTAATGTAATTAAAACTTTGTCAGATAAGTTGAATAAATTAGAGTTAGAAAATAGGAATTTTCAGAAGAAAACACAGTATAATAAGAACTTTAATCCCCAATATAGAAGACAACCTTTGCAAATCTTGCAGAAGGAAAGAAAAGATCAAAATCAGATTCAAGCACCATTATATATAGAAGCAGATCCTGGTGAAGAACAGGAGCAACCTGAAGATCAAATTTCTACATTATATGCAGTAGATGAAGATGAACTTGGTATCGAAGAAGAAGAGTATGAATATGATGAAACATATGCCATTCATGATGAAAATAAAATTGATGAATATTGGAAGCAATTCTTTGATTTTATGCAGGCTGAACTATATAAGAAATATGACTTGAGATCGAGGAAAAGATCAAGAAATCAATAAAATGAAAGTGAGCAGCAAGTTTCAACTTCCTCACCAAAGGCGACTCCACAAGAATCTCAGCCTGCAAAACAAGTGAATAAAGGAAAGCAGCAACAAAATGCAAATGGCAAGACACAGATACTTCAAGGTGAGTCTTCTCAAGATCAAGTTGAAAAAATTCCTTTGGAGAAATTTGTTTCAATTCCTCAAGTAATTCCAGTCATGAAAAAAGGTGAAGAGGAGAACGAAAGGACTGCTAAATAGGGTCACTTGTTTAGTCTTACTAAGGAGTTGGAAAAGGTAAGAATTCAAGTTCCTCTTACAGAATTGACAAGAATACCTATTTATCAAAAGGAGATTGCTGAGTTTGTTAATTTGAAAGAAAATGAGATTATAAATGACACTATAAATCTGCAGGAAGACAAACCAGTAGTGGTTTTTGGTCCACATGTTGAGGAAATAGACTCTTCAATACCGCCTTTTTATATTTCTTTATTGGTCCATGATTTCCTCTTACATAATTGTATGTTTGATTCGAGAGCTTCACACAATCTTATGCCTTTGTCAGTAATGAAGCAACTAAATCTACAAGTTACCAAACCCTATAGGGATGTGTATTCTTTTGATTCAAACAAAGTCAAGTGTCTTGGGGTCATTAAGGATCTAGTGGTGTCACTAGCTCAAATTCCACCTAGAAGCTTGGTCATGGATGTAGTAGTAGCAGATATTCCTCATAGATTTGGAATGCTTCTATGTAGGTCCTGGGAGGCTAAATTGGGTGGTGTTTTGAAGCTAGATTTTACGTATGATGTTGTACCAACCTTTTGTGGGGAAGAGAGGAGATTGTACATAGAAACTAGATTTGTAAAAACATTTACAAAAAATGGAGTAGGTAATTCACTTGTATATAGCCAAGAGAAGGATGACTTTGCTTATTTCATGCTGCATGATAATGCAGAGCTAGCTGAAGATAATTAGAAGCAGCTTGCTTCAGCCAATGTAATTACAGAGCTGTAATCTAAAGAAGTGTAGAAATGTTTCTTTGATGGAGCTTATTCCAAGGAAGGAATAGGTGTTGGTTTTCTTCTAATTGCACCTAGAGGTAATATGTTCCCTTTTTCCTTTAAATTAGAGTTCGAGGCAACAAATAATGTGGCAGAATATGAGTCCTTGATTATTTCTTTACAAACAGCTAAACATATGGGAGTTATGTCAATTTTTGCTTTTGGAGATTCAAAGATGATTATTAAACAAATAAAAGATCACTGCCAAACAAAGCACTCTAGGCTTAGGGCATACAGAAATGAGGTATGGGATTTGATTGAGAACTTTTTTGAAGCTTTTAACATTCAATTCATTCCAAGGGATGAGAATAGATTAGCAGATTCATTGGCTGTGGCTGCTAGTACCTTCAGACCTCCTATTAATCAAAGATTAAGATATGAGATAGAGATGAGACACAAACCCTCTGTTCCTGATAATGTTAAGAATTGGCAAGTTTTTTAGGATGATCAACAGATTAAGAAGTTTTTGACTATGGTTGAAGAGTTTTAGGGCACAGAAATTGATCAGGATGAAGAAGAAACAACAAAAGTTGTAGAAGTCAGTGGTTTAAAAGATTCAATAGCTAATCAGAAAATCTTTCAATTGAAAGATAATATTATGCCAAATGGACTTGTTCCCCTTGAAATACTTTTTAATCCCAATGATGTGGCTATTGACTCAGGAAAAATTTCACAGGAGGAAAACATTGAAGATCACAACCTTGGAACTCAGGAGAATCCCAGGTTAGTGAAGTTATTCAGTGGAGTTCCACCTAATTTTCAAGAAAGATATATTAAACTTTCTAATAATTATGTTGATTTCTTTGCATGGTCTTATGAAGATCTCAAAACCTATGATGTGAATATTATTCAGCACAAGATTCCCTTGAAGGAGGGAATTAAACCCTACAAATAGAAGCTTAGACAGATAAATCCTCTGCTTCTACCATCAATTGGAAAGGAGGTCAAGAAATTGCTTGATGCCAAAATAATAGTTCCACTCAGGTATTTTGATTGGGTGGCTAATTTAGTGCTTGTGAGAAAGAAGAATGGAGAAATAAGGTTATGTGTGGATTTCAAAAATCTCATCAGGGCTTCTTTAAAAGATAACTATCCATTGCCTAAAATGGATCATGTGCTGCAAAAGGTAACAGGATCTTTTAAAATGTCAATGCTAGATGGATTTTCTGGTTATAACCAAGTGGCTATGGATAAGGAGGATCAGAAGAAAACAACGTTCACAACTCCCTGGGGAACCTTTATGTATTGCATAATGCCTTTCGGATTGATGAACGTAGGTGCTACATTTCAAAGGGCTATGGACATTGCTTTTGTTGGAGATAAGTTTGTAGTAATATATTTGGATGATATTATTGTTTTCTCAAAGTCTGATGAAGAACATTTGGACCATTTGAAAAAGACTTTTGATAAATGTAGAAGATTTGGACTTTCCTTAAATCCCAAGAAATCCATTTTTTCTCTGGAAGAAGGAAAACTATTGGGGCACATTATTTCCAGAGATGGAGTGAAGATAGATCCGGCTAGAGTACAAGTTGTGCAAAAAATACCATTGCCTAGGAGTAAAAAGGATATTTATAAGTTTCTGGGAAAGATAAACTTCATGAGAAGATTTGCATCCAACTATGCAGAAATTGTAAAAGAAATTACTAATATGTTAAAGAAGGAGAATGAAGTGAATTGGACCAACGAAGCTAGAGAATCATTTTCCAGGATTAAAGAGGCATGACAGGTGGCCCAGTCTTAATCAGCCCTAATTATTAAAAGCCTTTCCAAGTTTTTTCATTCGCATCATCAAGTTCAATAGTTGTTGTCTTACTACAGAAGAATGATGAAGAGAAAGAGCAGCCAGTTGCATTCTTCAGTAAGATTCTTAGGTATTCTGAGCTAAAATATAATATTCTTGAGAAACAGGTGTATGCTTTGGTAAAATCCCTGAAAGATTTTAGACCTTATGTGCTGAAGTCATAAATCATTTAATATGTGCCAAATGCTGCAGTGAAAGATGTATTACTACAGGGAGATGTAGAAGGCAGAAGAGGAAAATGGATAGCCAAGATCCAAGAATATGATTTGGAAATAAAACCCACAAAGTTGGTGAAAGGACAAGGATTGGAAAAAATGTTGATAGAATCAAACTTTTAGGCATTGGGAATCAACTTGCTGGCACCTGTGGATGAAAAACCAGTTGAAGAAAGTGAAGGAAAGCAAGATCCAGGTATGAAGATCAGGTATAAATTTTTGTGTTCAGAATGGTATAAGCATATAATTCATTATTTGTGCTTTCTTTCCTATCCCCAATCCTTAGATAGAACAAAGTATAGGGCACTAAAGATCAAGGCACAACCATATGTGATTGTGGAAGGCAGATTGTACTGGAAGGATCCTGTTGGAATTTTATTGCTATGTTTAATAGAGGATGAATTTACAGAAACAATCAAAGATTATCATGAGGGGTTATGTGGAGGATGTTACAGTTGGAAAGTAACTACATATAAGATCCTTGAGGCAGGGTTTTATTGGCCTACTTTATTTGGTGACACATATAAGTTTGTTATAAGTTGTCAGAAGTGTCAGCTTTTTTCCGAGAAAAAGAGATTAGTCCCTTTACCTTTGATTCCAGTTTTCATAGAGGAGCCATTTAGACAATGGGGATTGGACTTTGTTGGAGAAATCAATCCACCTTCAAGTAGACAACACAAGTGGGTTATCACAACAATTGATTATTTCACCAAATGGGTAGAGGCTATACCTACTAAGAAGGCAAATGATCAGATAGTAATGAAGTTCTTGGAGGAGAATATTTTCAGCAGGTTTGGATTGCCCATCAAAATTATAAGAGACAATTATCAAGTCTTCAATTCAAGTAAGTTTATTTCTTTTTGTCACAATTATAATGTTACTTTGTCCCATTCCACGGCTTACCATCCGTAGGGAAATGGATTAGCTAAATCTACTAACAAAACTTTGATGAAGATCCTTAAGAAAACCATTGCAGAAAATCAAAAAGATTGGGATTCTAAGTTAAAGTTTGCTTTGTGGGCTGCTAGAGTAACTACAAGAAGATCTACAGGGAAATCACCTTTTGAATTAGTATATGGAACTCAGGCTCTGTTTCCAAGTCAACTTGTGAAGTCGGTGATTGTAATGATTCAGGAGGCGAAAGAAGAACCAAATGATTTGATAAGAAGAATGAATAAAGTGATGGAGCTAAGCGAGAACAGGGACAAGGTAAGAGACAACTTGATTATGTATCAATCCAAGATGAAAACTATTTTTGACAAAAAAGCCAAGGAAATTGATTTTAAAGTTGCAAATTTAGTATTGAGATGGGATACCAGAAGAAGATAAGGATAAACATGGGAAGTGATCCTCTCTAGTATGGCCCTTTTAGAATTGCCGAAGTAAGATCCAATAATACCTTCATTCTTGAGAATCTTGATGGTGAAACTCTATAGCTGCCTGTCAATGGGAAATACTTAAAGAATTACTTCCAGTTCTGAAGAATAAGCGTCATTTCATTGTAAATACCGGAGTGAAATCAGTGTACAAATGCCATAGAATTTAAATTTATGCGAAGAAATATATGACTCCATGCCCGAAGTGAAGGCACTAATCTGCAGTTCTTAGTGCTTCTGTGGCAAAAGCATTATCCCCAAGTGGAGCCAGATGTTGTAACATGCATTTTTGTTGCTTGTAGTATTCATTTTTCATTCAAGAACTTGAAAATATTTCAAAAAAGATAAAAGCAAGAGGAAGAAGTGATAATGACATAGAGGAATCACTAAAGGAACAAGTATAAAAGAATCGGTCCCAGTATACCCATGCGATCAAGTTAAATCATAATATAAATGGTTATATGAAGCCATAACTGAAATATATATATACTATGTTGTAAAGCCCAAGAATAACAGCGAAGTGAGAATTCGCAGAAGTCAAGCTCTGAGAGAGTTGAGCAGTGGGAAAATGAAAGGCCAAAACCCTGAAGAAAACCCCAGAACCACAAAATACTGAAGAAATGGTGCAAAGTCAAAGTGAGTGGACAGATGAAGAATGAACACACAAGAACCATTGGATCTTGGAGATCAACGGATGAGGTCGAAGGAAATGAATGATCCAGACTAAATCATGTAGATTGGAATCAAGGAATGAATGACGGAGATTAACCAGAAGTGTTGGTGGAAGAGAAATCTGAAGGAGCATCACCACCATCGATGGTCGAAGATCTACGGTCATCGGGCGTGAACAAGTCCGGGCGTTAACCAAGACGAAGGGTGGATTTAAAGCTATAAGCGGGATTTCGGGCGGATGCAAAATGGTAAATGGTATTTAGAGGAAAGCGCCCAATTCCATTCAATGGTTGACACATAGCAACTAAAGGAGAGAGAAAAACCGCTCATTTCAGGTGGGTAACTCTCATGCAAGTAGTCCACTCGAAATTGATATCAGCTGTCGGATCCTGGGGTTGAAATCTACAGTGGAGAATGGACCCGATATATATATGTGTTAGCGATGCGATTAAATTGCAATCGCAAAATGCAGCGGTACTTATATGAAATCACCCCTGGCCAGACTTGAAAATATATGCATTATGTTTTAAACCCTCGGCACGTTCGTTATATCACATATCGTTAAGTTTTGTATTGATATATCATTTGAAAGGGCCGATTGTGATTTGTGATACGAAGTCAATGGAGCATTGAACAGGCGGATCTAATGGATTTATGTAGCCAATTTAATTCTTTTTGAGTTCTGCGGTAAACCAAAGATTAACATAGCCCCGAGGGATAGCTCAAATGGTCGAGTTCCCGTTGCTAGTACTCTCCCGGTTTGGGAGGTCACGGGGTCAAATCTCCTCGACGCCCTCGGGGTTAGGCCTGATATGGCCGACCGGCAGTTCCCTTCGGGTGGAGCTGCCCCGCTTCTCTATGTGGACGTAGCGGCCACTCCGGTGCCCGTGAACCACACTTAAAAAAAAAAAAAAAAAAAAAACCAAAGATTAACATTAATTTTTTTGTATAAAAGGAAAATCATTGTTAAAACCAAATATGAAGAAAAGGCAGTTGGGCATGTTTTCTTTGTATTTTGGCCAATCAAAACACCCGATATATACATAAGCCTAGTTTTTGCACAAGTCAAAGTCTAACGCAGTTAATTACGGTTAAAGAAGATTAAGAATTATTAAAGTATCCACAGAGGAACTTAAGAGCCAATTAACAGAGCCGAAAAGCCATTCATCTTCTAGTTTAGTTATTTCTTGTTATTGTATGTTCTTTGAGGTGTCTTTTACCCTCTGTAAAATTCTGTAATAATTTTTACTTCAGATAGTTAGAGAAGCAGTTAAGTAGTTTGATAGTTTCAAAGATTAGTAACTATTCCCAATGTATAAAAGAGGAAAAACTACAAAGAAAAAGGGGGTTGTCGGAATTTTGGAGAACCTGGAGACTAAGCCACTGTATTCTTGATATAGTTGTTGATTAATGAAGGAATCAGAGGTTTCCATGAATTGTTGGGTATAATTTTGTAACTTATCTTTCATGTGTCATCTTATGTTTTCTTCTTTCAAGTATAATAATGAAGTTGCAGGTCTTTATTTGCTTATGTAGATAAAGTTAAAATCCCTTAAAAGAGCGCTCCTATACTTGAAGTTTTCATCTTCCTTTCTAAGTTATAGATAATAGTTTTTGTGTAAGGCAACATATTATCTTTAAATTCTCCAAGGGTTGCAGATAATAGTTTCTGTGTCAAGCAGCATATTGTCTATGATTCAGTTCTCATTTTCATAATTCTTCTAAGTGACGGATAGTAGGTTCTGTGTTAAGCAACATATTATCTTTAACTTCTCCTTCAAGCTTTCTTCATTCATAATTTATATCTAGCAACAAATGGCATTCTTAGATTTTTGGGTCACACATGTATTAGGTTAAAGACCAAGTTTTCTAGGTCCTTCATTTGAGAATACAACAAACAATAAAGTGACAACAAACAATAATCATTAATGTCTTAAGCACAATTTCTCCACAGCTAGGAAATTGGTTTTTTAAGGTACAACACATCATCGATGAGCATAGAATGTTTTGACATATACACCTCATGGATACTTGGATGTCTGGATATCCACATATCCAAGCCCCGACGATGATCAATAGGATCCACCACCTCCACCTCTTGGATGAATGGATGCCATATTTTAAAGTGTTCAAACTAATAATTAAGGGCTTAAACATTGTAGTATTAACTAATTATTAAAATATTCCCATCTGGACATTGGCACAAATGCAAGCACTATGCATGCCGCACATCTTGGATGATTGGATCCCATGTTAAATTTGCTTTATTTGTGGTTTAAACTAATTAAGGAAATTAACTAGTAATTATTGTAAATCTGGTATTTAGCCTCCTTTGACAAACATTACATTACATTCACTAAAACTTGAATACCTAAATCATATCAATAAAATGCAGGTAAATGTGAAATGAGGTAATTAAGTATAGTTAAATTGCGATTCATTTTAAATAGGTCTTCCCTGATGTAGAAAATCCTTGAAACCTTGCAACCGTTAATGAGAGAAAATTGATAACAAAAGACACAATATTTCTCTACCAATATTTGCAAAAATAAAACAATGAATAAAGACACAATCACACATAGAACACAAAATTTATCTTGGGAACCAAACTGGGAAAAACCCCTCTTACTTGTATTGAATCAACAAAGCAATCTGATCTATTACATATAATCTGCTTCAAGCCTGAAGCTCCTTGCAATACAGATCGACTCTCTACAATACTTTCCCAGCACTTAAGAAAATAAGGCTTGCTAGGAGCTCATATTTCCTAGTGCAATTATGCCCCTAAAGAGGAACTTCTGCTCTTTCCTTGTGAAATTCCCAAGAGAATTTCTTTGCTTGCTTCTCAAGCTTCCTCTACAAAAACAATTGTGTACAATGAATAAATAGATCTTTGCCTTAACTCAATCTCAATAGGCAATTTGAATTGCATGACCCACTGGGGCTAATTTTAGCAGCTACAACTAGTTAAGTGAGAGTAAGTTGACTTAACATAAAGTCAACTACCCAACTAAATTAAACATTGTTGGGTGTGGAGCCTGATTATCTTCTTTATTCAAAGGTATAGCCGCATTGGACCCCGTTTTTGCACACCGCCAGGGAGGTCCGGGGGGGGGGAGATGACGATTCTTTAGAGCCCCCCCTGGCAAGGGATCGGGGGCAGCACCCCCGAAGCTAAAAATAAATGTAAAATTGCCCTGTAAAATGTTGTAATTTCATAGTCAATCTAGGTCGTTCATTAGGCGGAAATTTGGCGGTATAATTTATGTTTAATTTAGGGTTTTTTTCCCTAGAAGGCAACCCCTCACTATATATGAGGGAATTTTATTACGCCTATGTAGATGTGTATTATAAACGAGAAAAAGAGAGGATATTGTGTGAGAGAGAAGAGGGAATTACAACAGATCTGTTGTAGGTTGTATCTCGTCATTTTGTTGGATAATATAAAAGTAAGGACTGGTTGTTTCTCCGTGGACGTAGCCCAAATTAGGTGAACCACGTATATTTGTGTCTTTCTTGTTTTATGCATTTTCTATGTTTATATTTTTGCAATATTTTTATGTGTTCCATTGCTCTGTAATATTTAATTTTCGAACAACTGGTATCAGAGCCGAAGGTCTATTTGGCTTATAAAATCACAAGAGAGAAGGGTTCTTGGTTTGAGTGGGAGAAATGGCAGAAGATGATAGGTTTAGGGTCAAAAAATTTAATGGCCAAAACTAGCAGTTGTGGAAGATGCAGATGGAAGATTACTTGTATCAGAAATATCTGTACCTACCATTGAGCAGAAAGACAAAGAAGTCGACGAGTATGACATACACAAAATGGGATATTCTCGACAGAAAGGCACTTGGAACAATACGTTCATGCCTAACAACGTCGGTAGCCTTTAATATTTCAAAGGAAATGACAACAGAGGGTTCAATGTCGACATTGTCCAAACTATATGAAAAACCCTCAGCCTCAAATAAGGTATTTATTATCAAGGGTTTATTTAATATGAAGATGTCATAAGGTGGTTCTGTTGTTGATCATTTAAATGAATTTAATACAGTTACCAGTCAATTAAGTTCTATAGGTGGTAAGTTTTGATGATGAAGTTAGGGCTCTGTTATTTCTGTGCTCATTGCTAGAAAGTTGGAATGGTTTAGTTATGGCCATTAGTAACTCTGTCTCTTGATCTATTACTTTAAAGTTTGATTATGTTGTCGGTGAAATCCTTAGTGAGGAAATGCGACGGAAAAGCTCCGGTGAGACATATGGTAATGGTTTAACTGTAAAGACTAGGGTAAGAAAAATGGAAAGAGGAAATAACCCATGATATCGCAATAAGTCAAAGAAAGGCAGATCCAAGTCCAAATCAGGGATAGTGTGTTGGAAATGTGGGAAGAAAGGACACTTGAAGAAAGACTGCAAGTCTCGGAAGGGAGAAGAAGGAGACGTGCAATAAGAAAACAATCATGAAGTGAACATGACAGGTGATGTGTTGCAAGATGCTTTGTTTCTTTCATTAGAAAATATTATTGATCCCTGGGTGTTAGATTCAGAGGCCTCATTCCATGCCACACTTGATAGGAAACATTTTCATGATTATGTTCAAGGAGATTTTGGACAAGTTCGATTGGGTGATGATAAACCCTATAAAATCATTGGAATGGGTAGATTTTTCATAAAACATCAAAATGGATATCAATGGTTGTTGAAGGAGGTGAGGCATGTTCCAAATTTGAAGAAAAATATAATTTCAATAGGGCAGTTGGGAGGTGAAGGTTGTGTAACTACTTTTTACAGATAAAACCTGGAAGGTCTCTAAAGGATCCTTGGTAATAGAAAAGGGAGAAAAGGTTGGTACATTGTATTTATGCAATGATATTTCTAATTTTGTTAATGATTTAACCTCTACAACAACAAATACGACATTGTGGCATCATAGGTTTGGGCACATGAGTGAGAAGGGGATGCAGATTCTTCACTCAAGAAATTTGTTGCCGTGTTTGAAGCATGTTGATTTGGAATTCTATAAGAATTATGTTTATGGAAAACATAAGAGAGTCAGATTCCTTAGAGTTGGGAAAGAAAAGAAGAGCGAAAAATTAGAGCTTATGCATACCGATGTATGGGAACTTGCTTAGGTATCATCTCTCGGTGGCTCTCATTATTATGTTACTTTTATTGATGATGCTTCCAGAAAAACCTAGATTTATTGTATTCATAATAAATCTGATGTATTTGATACTTTCAAGAAATGGAAAGCTTTGGTTGAAATGAGACAGGAAAAAGGTTGAAGTGTCTCATATCAGATAGTGGAGGTGAATATTGTAGCAAAGAGTTTGATAGGTACTGTTTAGAGAATGGAATTCGTAGAGAGAAGATAGTTCCAAGAACACCACAAGAAAATGGTGTGTCAGGAAGGATGAACATGACATTCATGGAGTGTGCAAGGTGAATGAGATTTCATGCAGGATTGCCTTTACAATTTTGGGCAGATGTTGTAGATACTGTTGTTTATCTAATAAACAAAGGGCCTTCAAGTTCCTTGTATGGTGGTATTCCATAGGAGGCATGGACAGGTAAAAAGGTAAACTACTCATTTTTAAAGACTTTTGGTTGTGAAGCCTTTGTCCACATTAATAAAGAAAATAGAATAAAGCTTGAGGCAAAATCAATGAAATGTACCTTTATTGGATATGATGTAAATGATTTTGGATATCACTTTTATGATTATGAAAAACACAAAATCATAGGAGCAGAGATGTCATATTTAATGAAAAGTTTTTGTATAAGGATCAGAAGCAAGAAAAGAAGTAGGAAAAAGAAAACAGAGAATACACAGTGCTTGATGAGATCATAGAAAAAGTGAAGGTGTCTAAAAATCATAATGATCAGCATCCAAAACAACAACAGAAAAAAGCACCTCAAACACCTGAAAGTGGTATTAGAAGATCTACCAAGGTAAGTAGACCCCTTGAATGATACTCTCCTTCATTATATTATGTATTGTTGACTGATTCTAGTGAACCAGAATGTTATGAAGAAGCAGCGCGGGTAGAAACTAGGAAGAAGTGAGAGAAAGCCATGAAAGAAGAGATGGACTCCTAGTACATAACCAGACTTGGGACTTAGTCAAGTTTCCTGCAGGTAAAACAACATTTCAGAATAAATGGGTTTACATGTTGAAGGAAGAAGATGGAGGTAGAAAAAGGTATAAAGCTAGACTTGTGGTGAAGGGGTTTGCATAGAAAAATGGTATAGACTTTGATGAGATATTTTCTCCTATTGTTAAAATGACTTCAATCAGAACTATTTTAAGTCTAGTAGAAGCTCAAGATTTGAATCTTGAGCAGTTAGATGTAAAGACAGTCTTTCTCCATGGGGATTTGGTGGAAGAGATATATATGCAGCAGCCACAAGGATATGAGGTAAAAGGGAAGGAGAAACTAGTTTGCAGGTTGAACAAGAGCTTGTATCGATTAAAATAGGCTCCAAGGTAGTGGTATCTAAAATTTGACAGATTTATGTCTGAACAAGGTTATACTAGATGTCACTCTGATCATTTTGTTTATCTCAAAAGGAAAAATGATGGAAACTATATTATATCGTTATTGTATGTAGATAACATACTTGTTGCAGGTTCTAACATGCAGGAAATAATTGTGCTCAAAATAAAATTGGCAAACTCATTTGCAATGAAGGATTTGGGTGTTGCAAAACAAATCCTTGGTATGAGAATAACTAGAGGTAGGAAGAATCACAAGTTAATATTGTCTTAGAGTGAGTACATACGAAAGGTGTTGAAAAGATTTAATATGCAGAATGCAAAACTAGTTAGTATACCTTTGGCTAGCAATTTCAAACTAAGTAAGGAGGTGTGTCCCAAGACTCAGGAATAAATGGCGTATATGTCTAAACTTCCATATGCATTAGTAGTTGAAAGCTTAATGTATGCAATGGTCTGCAGAAGGCCTGATATTTCACATGTAGTGGGAGTTGTAAGCAGGTACATGAAAAATCGAGGAAAAGAACATTGGATGGCAGTGAAGTGGATTCTCAGGTATTTGAGAGGTACCACAAATCAAGCATTATGCTTTGGTGGTTCAAACATTTCTCTATAGGGGTATGTTGATGTAGATATGGCTGGTGATAGAGATAACAGGAGGAGCACCACAAGGAATGTGTTTATTGTAGGTGGAATAACTGTCAATTGGGTTTCAAAACTGCAAAGTGTTATTGCACTCTCAACGATCCATTAAAGAAATGATTTGGTTACAAATGTTTCTGGATGAATTGGAAAAGAAGCGGGAGTTGGGCCGGTTATACAGTGATAGCCAGAGTGCCATACATATTGCAAAGAACTCTGCATTTCATTCCAAGACTAAACATATACAGCTCAAGTACCATTTCATACGGTCAGTGTTGGAAGATGGACTGTTGAACCTGGAAAAGATACAAACTAGCTAGAATCCTGCAGATATGTTAACAAAAGTTGTAACTAGGGAGAAACTGAGATTTTGCTCGGTTTCAATTGATCTTCAAGTATGATGATGAAGATGAGAAACAACTAGGTCCAAAGTGGAGTCATTGTCTAGCAAATGAAGTAGCGACGGAGTTGCTATAATTAGTGTCCAAGTGGGAGATTGTTGGGTGTGGAGCTTGATTATCTTCTTTATTCAAAGGTATCGCCACATTGGACCCCGTTTTTGTGTGCTGTAAGGGGGGTCTAGGGGGGTGACGACGATTCTTTAGAGCCCCCCTTGGTGGCGGATTGGGGGCAGCACTCCCGAAGCTAAAAATAAATGTAAAATTGCCTTGTAAAATTTTGTAATTTCGTAGCCAATCTAGGCCGTTCATTAGGCAGAAATATGATGGTAGAAGTTATGTTTAATTTAGAGTTTTTTTCCCTAGAAGGTAACCCCTCGTTATATATGAGGGAATTGTATTGCGGCTATGTAGATGTGTATTCTGAATGAGAAAAAGAAAGGAGATTGTGTGAGAGTGAAGAGGGAATTACAACAGATCTACTATAGGTTGTATCTCTTCATTTTGCTAGATAATATAAAAGGAAGGACTTGTTGTTTCTTCGCGGACATAGCCCAAATTAGGTGAACAACGTATGTCTGTGTCTCTCTTGTTTTATGTGTTTTCTATGTTTATATTTCTGCAATATTTTTATGTGTTCCATTGCTTTGTAACATATAATTTTCCAACAATAATTATCTCTATTCTAAAACTAGAGATGAGTTAATTGATAGACACTGGAGATAACTCCACTAGTTAGCTAGTTTTAGCTATCAACTAGTCCACAACTCATTGAAATCCATCTAACTCGAATTAATTGACAATAAACCAATGATATGTCACATCACACATGTTAACTGACAGCTAACTCAAATATCTATGAGACTGAATCCAAATTAGCATCTTTGACTAAGGCACAAGTCAAAGAGGTGATTCCTTGCTACAATTTCAACACTCCCTCTTAGTGACGAAGGGATTCTTGGAAGAATCTTGTCCCCCTGGATTTATCTTCAGCTCTACCAAGTTCTCTACTACTGCATTTACTCCCTATGAACTAGAAGGCTTCCCCACTATCTTTTGTGGAACTCGATTTGAAGACTTGTTCTTTCCCACCATGTTCTATGAGTCTGTCAATTCAGTCATAAGTATCATGTACCCTGTGTACCTCTATGGTTGCTTCCTCTTGATGGAAGTGATACTGGAAGATTCAACTCTCTTTTGATCTCCCTGAACCAAATCTTCTGCCCACTTGTCTTGAACTCTCTCTACACTAGGAGTTTATGATTGAGTGGTTGCCTCTAGTCGCCCTGAGTTATGCTCCTCATTATCATACTGGTTGACCCAACTACCAACTAGGCTAGACTCAAACTAAGATATTGGCTCTCCATCTTGAGAGTTTTATTTTTCTCTCTCTCATCCACCACTTCTCTACTCTGAGCTCTCCCTACCTTGCTGCTCAATGTTGCACTATCTCAAACAAATATTCCCACTTGTTGCTCCCCTGTTCCTCTAACATCGTAAGCTCTTAGGGTCTTCAACAAACTTCCCACTAGCATTGATATGGTTGCTCCATGATCACTACTCTTAGGGACTTCTTGAACTACCCTCTTATCAACCACATGGATCCTTTCATCAGTTGAACTCCCATTCAAATCTACCTCCTAATAGCCCATGACTCATTCCATGAACAATATACTTGAGGTCTTCAACAAGGTTGGCTTCTAACAACAAATAAGTACATCTACCCACTCTCACCCATGAGAAACATTGTTCACAACTTCATTTGTCAATAGTACGTTAGTTCTTGAAATGTTAATTAATTGCGGACAACCCGAGAAGACATTCACTAAGGATTCCAAGAATCCTCCCGCTTTAGGTGACAAGGGTTCACCTCCCTTTCACCATAAAGGGTATTCCCTGGTAGTAATATTAATTAAATAAATGTTTTATAAAGCAAAATGATCAAGCCAAATTAATGATAATGAGTGTTTTATAAATAAAATAAGGTTTTTTTGGGAAAGATAGGTGGTAGGCATATAACACATGAAACTTATCAAATTAAAATATCATTTATGACAAATATAAGGTTTTAAATTAATACATCATAACTCACACACAACATTAGGGTTAGTATTTAAAATAAAAGGAAAAAGAAAGAAATTAAAGTAAACTTGCTTAAATGTATCTAATTGAAATATGAGGTTAAAATAATAAAACATCAAGTATCACTATTAGTTTACCCTGCACAAACAATTAGAAAATTTGAATTAATTATTTCTAATAATAAATATTTGAGAAAATATTAAATCAAATTAATGTGTGAAAGATTTGAGAATCTGATCAAGTCTAAGTATTCTCAATCATTCACATATGCCAGTGCAGTAAATAATGAAGAAAAATAATAGAATAAAAATAAAAAGAAATGAATTAAATGGACTGGTTTTTTAATGATATCTAAGTTTATTGTGAAAATAAATCCTAGATAACATGTATCATTAGAGTTCCATTTCACAAGAAATAAACTCCAATATGATTTAAACAATCCTTAAATATCAAATATTCAAGTATTTAAATCATTAATGCATGCAATATTATTGAATATTCATGTTATGTCAATAAGTTGCACAATGAACCAGTGAATAAAACCTCACGTAAATAAAACACATAAAAAAGAATGAAGGAATAAATGACTTATGATATTATTAAATTAAAATCCTCACAATCAATATGAACAACGTCATTGTTATACAGCTTGAGTGGGCCTAACGGTTAAGAGCATGTGTTTCCTCCTAAGAGGTCACAGGTTCAAAACTAGAGGGGGGTAGAGTATGTATGCCTTCGTAGACTTAGCAGTCAAATCGCTGCGCGGAGGTGGGTCCCTTGTCCCACAAACAAGGGGGTCTCATACACCAATTTGGTGTCTGGCTTGGCTGTGACCTTAAAAATAGATATTATTATTATTATTATAACAAGTACATTATGGTTGTAAAAATGATAAGCCTTCATCTTCAATGCACCACCTTCAATTTGTCCCCTTTCTAACCCCTCAAATGAGCATTTCCATCTTCTTTTGTATGGTTGGGAGTTAGTTTCCCATTTCGTTCTACTAACTTCCCTACTAAAATGACATTAATAATAATAAATTGGTCTAAATGAGATATATATTTTATTGTTTAAATAAACTTTTGCTGAAATCTCTCACATGATGAGCTTTTTTATTAATTTTCCTATATTAAAAAAGAAAATACATGAATTGGTTCTCAAATGTAAAATAAATAATAAATAAAATTTAAATATAAACTCGTCCTTCTTCCTAAAAAATAATTTCACATAGCTTTATAAAATAAATTTGATTTTTACCTTTGTAAAATATAGTGAAATTTTTCTCACTATTAAAAAACATTAAATTAAAAATATATTTAATGCGTAAATTAATTTTCCGAAACATTCAATGTGAAAACAATTTCAAATTATTAAATTCTTTGATAAAATTCACTTAAATGCTCCTCTCATGTTACAAACTAATTTTAACTTACACAGTCTCTATCCAATCATTATGGTATTTTATGCATATTAAAATTCGTTGAGATTTTTAATCACACTTGGAGTTTCGATGCAACTTGCTTTTATGGAGGATGTACGTGGAGGCATGCTTTTATACTAAACTATGAATCCCATGTTTGGTACTCTCATATCTTCAAGCCTTGAATGATACGTGTATTCTTCTAAATAGTGAGTGGAGAGTTAGTCATGTTATAATTTAAGTCATGTGGGTGTGTAAGGTGAGGGAATAGCTGTTTAGTATTTAGGTTTTTTAATTTTAATAATTGTCTTTTTTTTTATATATTTTATATGTTTTAGTTTAACTAAAGTATAATAATTATGTTTAAGTTAATTTAATTAGGTTATATTGTATTTATATTTTTACTCAAAAAGTTTTGATTTAAATTTTTTTATAAAGTTTATTAAAATTTTGAGAAAAGTGATTATTAAATTGAAATTTGAAAATAAAAATTATTTTTTATTGGTTCATATAGTTGAAATGACTAATTTTATGGGGTTATAAGTAAAATTTGTGAAATAAAAAAATGTTACCAAGTGTCATAATAATATATACATTAAATCTCAATATTTATGAAAAACAGTACACACATCAAATTTCAATATTTATAAAATGTTCATTATTTATAATAAAAAAAATAATTATATGCCACCAAGTATCATAATAGTACACACATCAAATCTCAATATTTATGAAAATTTCATTTCTAAGTAAGTGTGTCAAACTCATGTTTGACTTTTAATTAATGTGTAACTTTTGAAAATAATTTACAAAATTTGCTTAAGTTTTTAAAAACTTTAACAATGACATTTTACTTTACGATATTTGTTTTTGGTGGTTTTATATATATATATATATATATATATATATATAGTGTAACTTATAGGCGAAATGACCTTTTTTACGATATTCTTTTTCTGGTTAATTTTAATCAAAATCCAATGGATATTTTTAAAAACTTAAGTTTAAATTATTTACTCTATATAATTCGAGTGCTCGAGGGATTTTTTAGCGCACTAAATCCATTTATGCATTCAAAAATGTATTTTAAATAACAAAAAATCTTGAAATTGTATTGCCGGATTTTGGTGAATTCCAGTGAAAAACGTCATTTTCTATATAAGTTAGAATATATATATATATATATGATATTTTAAATACTATATATGATATAGTTATGATGTACTATCTGTTATCTTTATATTGTCTCAATATAATACAATCATGCTTTTTCATTTTGAAAAAAAATATATGATATTTTAAATGTGAAATTATTTTATATATATATTCACTTTTATATATAATATTAACATATATAATTTACTTAATATAAGAAAAACATCTAAAATTATTATGTTACTACTTACATAAAATATTCCTAAGTTATAATGGGAAAATTTTAACAATATCTATTTTAAATCTTATTACTATGACTCCAATACTATTGCAACAACTACAAGAAAATCCAGCAAACACATTTGTGATTTTCTATCACTTTTTATATCAATATAAAGATATTTTTGAAAATACAATCTAAGTTCTTCCTCAAAACTCTTGTTGCATTTGAGTCTCTTCCTACATTAATACAACTTCTTTAGATAGATGATCAACATTTGAGTTGAATTATGTTTATATATATATATGAAAAAAAATATCGAAATTGTTTTTTACTTTCATAAATTGATTTCTAATTGGAATTGATATTATTGTGTCGATTTTATATTTATTGCCTATCTAATTTATTAATAACTTAAAGTCTCTCAATACTTATAAATATTTTTCTATTGTTTTTTTCATAAAAATATAAAATGCCTAGAACTTAACTATTCCTTTACTAACAACATATTTCAATATAGTGTATTGATAAGAAAAAACAATGTCCCCTCTATTATGAATCTTTATAGCTATTTGGTATGGCCCTAAGTCAACATGTCTTTTCATAGTTAATTATGTGTTCCTTTAATATTATATAATGTTTTTCTTTTAAACATTTTTAACTACCTTTAATAACTAGCTTGATTTTATGGGCAACTTGTGTAAGAGTCATATAAGGCCTTGAAATATCAAGTTGTCAAATAATGTAAGGTAAAGACTTATAAATCTTTGTAGATGCATTATTTATTTAAGAATATAGACAACAAACAAAAGCCAATTGATGTCATTTGTTGTGTAAATTTTTGTTATAAATGATTTTAATGCAAAATAGAAATTTCATTGTTTTTACTAAACACTTACTGAATCTTAACTTTGTGACTTCAACTATAAAAATCTCCCTACTTAAAAAATTTAACAATTTTAGTTGTTTTAATATTTTGAAAATTTATTTTAATATTCAGAAGTAGAAACCTAAATTCAAGCTGAAGAAGATCTAAATTATTATAATGTCACTTACAAATTGGAACCTTACAAATCATAAGTTTTAATAATTAAGAAATTTTAAGATCTTTATGCATAGGCATGAGGGGAATTTTTATACTTCTGCTATCAATTACTTTTTGCATAAGATGCAAGTACTAAGCAACAACGTTGCATATTAGACTTGTTTGATTTTGTATTTTATGTTTTATTTTAATATTTGATTCATATAATGTTTTTTATGATATTTATTTATTTATTTATTTCAAATTATTAAAATAATAAGTATAACTTGTATTTATCAAGTTTATATGTAAATATTAATTTAAGATTGGGATTTCAAAATTTTCATTTAATGCAATAATGATCTTCATAAGCTATAGTGTCTAATGCAAGGTGAAGATAAATTTTGCCTTGAAGATTCAAGCAAGCGATTTTTAATCATAAAGATATAAGAGGAAGTCATATGGAAAGGGAAGCATGAGGCGAATCCGACAGAAGGAGACAGTTTCTAAAGGAGGGTCAAGTCAAGCACCAACATCTGGCTCTAATTAGGGATGAAGCCTCCTTGTAAGGCATCAAGAACGCAAATTGTGTGCCTTCGCAATGGCCATGGAGTCAACTCATGAGAAAAGAGGAAACTCAAAAGAAAAACATAAAACAATAGAGGGAAAATCTTTACATCTTAAAGTTTCAACTAATCAAAAGCGAGAATGAAACAAAGATAACACATGAGTCCCTAGTACATAAAGATTAACAAGTTCAATGGTTCTTTACATACATAAAATACTTGTTTGTATATTCAATGTATTAGGGTATCTATGATAATGATTAGGGAACATAATAAAAAATTGGTATATGTCTCACTCCCCAAGAGAATTTCAACACATATACAGGACATTCATGCTTGCAGCAAATGATGAAGAAATCACATAAATCATAGTACTAATTAAGATTCATAAGGATGACTTTCATTTCGGAGTAAGGTTTTATTGAAACTAGGGAGACTAGTTGTCAAGGATTTGGTTCCCTTTTTGTCACATGACATGAGTTTCCATAATTGGATGTTGTTTTGCTGCCAACGAGTGTTCATAGCCCCGTCAGAGTCATATAATATCCTAAGGTAAGGGATTTTATATATTCTTGTTTACCTTTCATATTAGAGGTCTTCGTTTATTTTAAGGAATATGCGTTTTTAAAGGATGGGAGGGTTACGCACTAGAATTAGTCCAATACCATTGACTTTGCTCCACTGCGAGTGGGCATCTATAGCCCCAATGAAGATATCAACATATCGCATTAGAAGTTACCTCAAAAAAAGGAGTGGGAGGACCACACACTAGATTTTAATCTAATGTCATTGGTCTTGCTTTGTTGCCAATGAGAATTTATAGCCCCAACTGAGATACCATCCTGCCCCACCCAAGAAAACATAGGTTCATTTCCCTAGGGTAGTGTGATGACAAGGGAAGGTCTCATGCATGGTTGTGATAGTGACTAACTAGTTCCATCAAAGTTTCAACTATACCTATGAAAACCAATCATTATGTTAATAGGTCTAGCACCTATGACTTTATGCAATCCTTGATGGTAGTCATGTGTAAATAGTATGAGAAGAAAGATGTAGTAAGAAATGTTTGATATGAATTTGACATTATTAAAGAAACTAAGATTTGAGCCCTTTAAAAATAGTTGCCCTTCAACCATGATTTACAAACGAAGTATTTAAATATATAATAAAGACTCGTTAATATGGTGCATATTGAGAACTCATAGATTTATATTACATTCTAACTATGATCATCTAAGTATTCTTTAAGACATAAAGGATTTCATCTTTATTCATGCTAAACCTAAGAAGCATAAGTAAGCACAAGTTTATTTATGTACATGGTTTATATACATGGTTTATATACATAGTATTATGAAAGATAAAACTATTCAAAGAAATCAAATAGCCAATGTAACTATGACAATATTATATCAACTCCATAACTCTTATCTCTATGTTTTGAAAATAGTAATATGTTAAGTAGTTGTAAGGAATGGGAATGTGTTTTGCTTATTTTACTTCCTAGAGTGGAGTTGATATCTACATAATGATAAAATGATATTCCCTTAAAAGCTTCTTCAATCCAATCATCTACAAAATCATAATACTTTGTATGATTATTTAAATGATGAAACACTTCTAACATAGATGTATCTGCAATAAGTTCATAATTTACTCCTCTTTCGTAGCAATCTGAAAACATACCAGGATAAACCATGTGGCAACTTAAATGTTTTTGACATTCATGTTCATCATAACAAGAAGAAGAATTATTGATAAAGTCATGAATATGTAATGCTGATAAGGTTGTGGGTACAATTTCTCCTTCAGTATCACTCAATTCACCATATTTATAAACACTACCATTATGAGAATCAAATGAAGAAAAATCAGATTTATTATTAATGGTTAAATCATTAGATTCTTCAAGGCTTTCTGGATGGTCAAAACTAGATGTTATAGCTAGTTTATTCAAACATTCATTTGGTAAACCAAGAGAAGGTAAACAAATTTCATTAAAATCATTAGATTTGTCCTGCACACTCACAACCTCATCATTAACATGAAACTCATTTTCTTCATAACTATCATAAACAAGTTGTTGAGAACCTTCAGGAGTGTGTAACACAATGTCTGATTGGTTAGATATAGGATCTAATATTTCAGATGTAATCTCTCATTTATTGTTTTTATTATAGTCTTCTAAACATGAAAGCAAAGATAAATTATAACTATTGGAGTTATAGAATCTAAAAAATTCCTGGGACATAAATGTATTGTATGATATTCTATTATATTAAAGAAAGAGAAGTGTATGGTTCATGACCTTCAAGATTTGTAAATTTTACTTCAGTATAATATAGTAAGATATTTTTTAACTATAGTGAAGCATTAGGTTAAAAATATATTTAATGCATAAATGACTTTCCACAATATTCAACTTGAAAACAATTTCAAATTATTAATATTTTTCATAAATTTCTCTTACATGATCCTCTCAGGCTGCAAACGAATTTTACACTGCACATTGTCCATTCAACCATTATAGATAAAATTCTTAATTTAAAATAAAACAAATCTAGAACGTATATATATTTTAAATTTTGAATATAAATTAAAAATTTCAAATTTCCATCTTAATATAAGATTTAAATAATTTTTTAAATATCCTAAACAATATAAAATTAATTCTTTTAAATATCCTAAACAATATAAAATTAATTCTTTTAAATACCCTAAACAATATAGTCTTATATGATAAACATATGGATGGTGTTTCCATCCATATGTTTCCATGGATGGTGTTTCTGCACCCAGCGTGCATGATTAGACGGCTGGGGCGGATGGCTTTCGCTCCCCCCAGCCGAGTTCGAACCCTGCGGAGGTCCCCCTTCGGCGATTTGTGACGGCTCTGCCGTATCTGCCGGCTTCGGCCATATTCTGCCCGGCTTCGGCCGTATTGTATTCTGGCTTCGGCCGTATTCTGACTGGCTTCGGCCATATTGTAATCATGAGGGCTTCGGCCATATATGGATTTTCTCTCTGAAAAAAAAAAACATATGGATGGTGTTTCGCGTGTGAAGTGGCTTGCTAGTTAATCTTTGTGGCAGGCCTGATGCCCTTATTCGTATACCCGATGGCATGTTCATTTAATATTTGATTCACATTATGGTATTTCATGCATATTAAAATTCGTTTACGGATACCTTTACCCGATGGCATGTTCATTTAATATTTGATTCACATTATGGTATTTCATGCATATTAAAATTCGTTTACGGATACCTTTTATGGAGAGTGTACGCGTTTTTATATTAAACTATGAATCCCATGTTTGGTACTTTCATATCTTCAAGCCTTGAATGATACGCGTATTCTTCTAAATAGTGAGTGGAAAGGTAGTTACTTTATAACTTAAGTCATGTGGAGTGTGTAAGGTGGTGGAATAGGTAGGTTTTTTAATTTTTATAATTGTTTTTATATATATATTTTATATGTTTTAGTTTAATTAATGTATAATTTAGTTATAATGTTTTAGTTAATCTATTATGTTTTGTATTTATTTAATTTTGTATTTTAGGTTTTTATTTTAATATTTTATTTATATCTTATGATATTTTATTTTTTATTATTTAAATTTTATTTTTAATTGCGGTTTATGATTATTGATTGGTTGTTGTATTTATAGATAATAATTTGGGCAGACTCACCCAAAGGGATCTACTCGTCGGCCTAATTTGTCGGGCCTAATCCTAAGGGTGTCGAAGAAATTTGACCCTATGACCTCCTAATTAGCAAGGTACTTGGCAACAACAACTTGACCAACTGAGATATCCCTTGGTGTTATTTTTTATTTTTATTTTTCAATTATTATTTTTTGTCAAGTTGTCTATGATACTCCAAGCTTGACCTGTGAATTGAGGAGTTGCGACCCAAGGGCATCTACGTTGTCAAATTCACCCGAGGATCACATCTAGCCTAGGCCACACCAGCCCTTAGCTGACTGGATTTCTTAACATGTCTCCTCTCCCTAGCATAGGGCATAACTACGCCCTATGAGGTTTGATCCTGGGTCACCTTGCTAACGAGGCCCATCCTCAATCAGTTGTGCTAGTGGGAGTTGACTATTTCAAATTATTAAAATAATAATTATAGCTTATAGTTATAATTTTTTTATGCAAATATTAATTTAAGATTAAGATTTCAAAATTTGTATTTAAAGTAATATTGATGTTCATAAGCTATAGTATCGAATGCAAGGTGTACATAAATTTTGACTTGAAGATTCAAGCAAGCGATTTTTAATCATAAAGATATGAGAGGAAGTCATATGGAAAGGGAAGCACGAGGTGAATCCAATAGAAGGAGCCAGTTTCTAAAGGAGGGTCAAATCAAGCACCATCATAGTACTTTGCTGCCTGAAAAAACTTTAGGACTGCAATCTCTGTGTGCTGGTCTAGATTTTGTTCACTACTCTGATGCCATGTAGAAAATACTTGAAACCTTGCAACTACTAATGAGAGGAAACTGATCACAAAAGACACAAGATTTCTCTACCAAAATTTGTGGAAAGAAAACAATGAATAGAAACACAATTATGCATAGAACACAAAATTTATTTGGGTAACCCAACTGGGAAATACCCCTCTTAATTGTATTGAATCAACTAAGCAATTTGATCTATTACATAGAATTTTCTTCAAGTTTGAAGCTCCCTGCAATACTAATCAACTCTCTACAAGACTTGTCTAACACTTATGCAAATAGGCCTGTTGGGAGCTCCTATTTCCTAGTGCAATTCTGCCCCTAAAAAATATGAATTTCTCCTATTTCATTACGCAATCCCAAGAGAATTGTTATGCTTGCTTCTCAAGCTTCCTATACACAAAAAACTGTGTACAATGAATAAATAGATTTGTGCCTTCATTCAATATCAATAGGAAATTTGAATTACATGACCTACTAGGGCTAATTTTAGCTGTTGCAGCTAGTTAACTGAGAGTAACTTGAGTTAACAAAATGTCAACTACCCAACTAAACTCATAACTATCTCTATTATAGAACTAGATATCAGTTAACTAATAGACACTAGAGATAACTCCACTAGTTAGCTAATTTAAGCCATCAACTGGTCCTCGGCTCCTTGAAAGCCATCTAACTCAAATTAAATAACAATAAACTAGTGATAGGCCACATCACACATGTTAACTGATAGATAACTCAAATATCTATGAGACTAAATTCGAATTAGCGTATTTGACTAAGGCACAAGTCAAAGAAGTTATTCCTTGCTATAATTTCAATACTCCCTCCTAGGGAGGAAGGGATTCTTAGAAGAACCTTGTCCACCTGGATTTATATTTAGCTCTACCAAGTTCTCTGTTGCTGCAGTTGCTCCCTCTAAACTAGAAGGCCACCCCGCTTTCTTCTGTGGAACTTGATTTGAATACTTGTTCTTTCCCACCATGTTTTGTGAGTCCATCAATTCAGTCATATGTCATGTACCTCATGTACCTCTGTGGTGGCTTCCTCTAGCTAGAAGTGATACTGGAAGATTCAACCCTCTTATGATCTCCCTGAACCAAATCCTCTGCACACTTGGCCCAACACTGGGAGTCTTTGACTGAGTGGTTTCCTCCACCCACCTTGGGTTATGCTCCTCATTATCCTGCTGGTTGACCCAACTGCTAACTAGCCTAGACTCAAATTGAGATACTAGTTGAGGCTCCATCTTGAGAGATTTATTCTTCTATCACTCATCCACCACATCTCTACTCTGATCTCTCCCTTCCTTTCTTCTCAAGGTTGCACATATCTCAAACAAATATGCCCACTAGCTGCTCTCTTTCTTCTCCAATATCACCAGCTCTTAGGGTCTCCAATAAACTGCCCACTAGCATTGATATGGTTGCTCCATCATCACTACTCTTAGGGACTTCTGGAATTTCCCTCTTATCAACCATATGGATCCTTTCATTAGTTGAACTAGGGCTCCCATTCAAATCTGCCTCCTAACAACCAATGACTATTTCCATGAACATTGTACTTTAGGTCTTCAATAAGGTTGGATTCTCATAGCAGATAAGTAAATCTAGGGCCACTGCATACTCACCCATGAGAAACAATGTTCACAACTTTATTTGTGAACAATAATTTGCTTCCTAAAAAAAATTAGGATTGCATTCTCTGTGTGCTGGTCTATATTTTGTTCATTGCTTTGATGCCATGTAGAAAATCCTTGAAACCTTGCAACTGCTAATGAGAGAAAATTGATCGCAAAATACACAAGATTTCTCTACCAAAATTTGCGGAAAGAAAATAATGAATAAAAGCACAATCACACATAAAACACAAAATTTATATGGAGAACCTAGTTGAGAAAAATCCCTCTTGCTTGTATTGAATCAACTGAGCAATTTGATCTATTTCATAGAATTTGCTTCAAGCCTGAAGCTCCTTGTAATATTGATCAACTCTCTACAAGACTTGCAATTATGCTCCTAAAAAATATGAATTTCTCCTATTTACTTATGCAATTCCCAAGAGAATTTATCTGCTTGCTTCTCAAGCTTCCTCTGCAAAAAATCCTATGTACACTGAATAAATATATACTTTCCTTCATTCAATCTCAATAGGCAATTCGAATTGCATGACCTACTAGGGCTAATTTTAACAGCCACAACTAGTTAAAACATAGTTACCAATCAAACGAGAACTATTACCTCAAAAAGGGTACTCTAGCCCAAAAACCTCCAAAAAAAACATGAAAAACAACCCAAAAATGAAAATTGTGTATTCTAGAACAATGTTTTTTTTTAGGGTAAATTTTCAACATTTTTTTTAAATGGAAGTAAAAACCATTTTTTTTTTGCAAAATGGATGAAAAAAACACCCTTAAAAAAAGTGTTGATTTTGGAATAACAAAAAAAAATCGAGTTACAATTTTGACATTTTTTAGCAATGAAATTAAAGATAAAATATCCAGACTTTGAAAAATTGTAAAATTCCAACAATTCTTGGACATGATGTTAAAGATAAAATATCATATCTCAAATTCTGATAATTCCAACAATTTCCATCCATGTTGTTAAAGATAAAATATCTTGACTCTAAAAAACCCTAAAATTGTAATTGTTTTCAACCATAGCATTAAAGATAAAATATCATGACTTAGAAAAACATTAAAATCTTGACAATTTTTCAACCATGCAATTAAAACCAAAGATTATGATTACAAAAAAATCTCAAGTTTTCAAAATATTTCAAGCATGACATTATGGAAAAAATTTATGACAAAAAACTTTAAAAATGAACACCCAAGAGTAATTTATTCTTTAAATGCTAAATATATAGCGATTTTAAAATCTTAGCCTAAGACAACTCGATACATTGCAACAAAAATTTAAATTTCAATCATCAAATTGACACGCAGTGTATGTGAACTCGACTCGTTGTAATGAAATTTTAAAGACTAACCATGAAATTGATACATTGTGGGGGCAGACTCGATTCATTCTAACGAAAATTTTAAAATCAACTATCAAATTGCCCAAAATAGGATCGAGTTGATAGACAAGCATTGACACGGACCCTGTAGATAAAAATAAAAAATAAAAGCCAAAATAAAAAATAAATGTATAAAGAAATAAAAATGAAAAATACGAAAGAAAACAAAAATTCAAATAATAATAATAATAATAATAATAATGAAAACAAAAATTTTAATATTGATACAAAGAAAAAACAATGAAATAAACACAAAAATTAATAAAAAGAAAACAAAATTTAAATATTGAAAACAAAATAAAAACAATAAAAAATAAATAAAAAATAATACAAAAAAAACTAAAATTCAAATATTGGGAAAAAGAACACAAAAAATACAAAATAAAAAAAATTATCAAATATTATTAAAAAATAAAAACAGTAAAAAAAACACAAAAAATAATGCAAAAGACACCAAAAATTCAAATATAGAAAAAATAAATAAATAAACACATTTTTTTTTAATAATAACAAGAAATAAAGCATTAGAAAAACTTTAAAACATGACAAAAAAGTAAAAAATGAGAGAAAAAAAAAAGGAAGAAAAAAAGAAAATAGAGTAAAAAATAAAATAAAATTAATTTATAAATATAAAAAATTAGACAAAAAAGAGGAAAAGAAAGAAAAAGACACAAAAAAAAAAAACAAAAAATAGACATAATTTAACAAAAAATAAATTAAATTAAGAAAATAAAAAAAATTAATTATACATATCTAAAAAATAATACTAAATAAAAAAACAAAATTAAAAAAAAAAATCAAAAAATAATTGAAATAAAAATTAAAACAAAATAATTATAATTATTAAAAAAAATTGAATAAAAAAATTCAAAATAAAATAATTAAAAATAAGTAAAATTTAACAAACAAAGTGATTAAAAAAAAGAAAAAAAATAATACACACACACACACACACACACACACATATATATATATATATATATAATTGGTCACCCATGGGTGGGGTTGGTTGCGGGCAGGGAGGTGGCGTGGTGTGTTCGGGGAGGGGATGGCAGGCCAATTCTGAGAAAAAACAAAAAAAAAGAGTAAAATAAAATAAAAACGGAATAAAAAAAATTAAAAATTAAAGAATTACAAAAAATAAAATACGACTTTAAGAAATTAAAAACCTAAAAAAAAAATAGAAATCCCCGGCCACCCAAAGGCCCAACCGTCCAAGGGTAGCAAGGGGACGATTCATGAAAAAAAAAAAACCATAATTAACTTGTAAAAATGAAAATTTTAAATAAAAAATAAATAAATAAAACAAAAAATAAATAAAAAATATATTTAAAAAACGAAAAAATTACTATATATATATATATATATATATGAAACCAATTTTTTAAGTTTAGAATACAAAATAAAAATATCATTTAAAAAAATTAAGTAATTACCAGAAAATAAATTTAAATAAAAAAATTAAAACATAATAATAAAAAAAAAATCAAAACAATTAAAAAATTAGTTAAAAAAAAAAATTCAAGACATTAAAAAAATAATTAAAAAACATTAAAAAACAATTGAAAAAAAATAATAAAGAATATTGAAAAAATAATAAAATAATTAAAAAATAAAAAATAAAAAACTTACCCCCCCCCTCCCCTATCCCTCACCCCCGCTTCACCCTCACTCACCCTCCTCCCCTCTTCCCCCACTCCCCCTTGACCTGACCCCCTGCCCTCACCCCTCTCCCCTCGCCCCCCTCCTCACTCACCCCCTTCTCCTCTCCCCTCCCTCCTCCCCCTTGACCCCCTGCCATCACCCTCCCCCTCGCACCCCCTCTCCCTCACCCCATCCCCTCCTGGAGCTTAGCCAGCGGCCTCCAGGCCACTGGCTGAGGCCCGGGAGGGGAGGGGGAAGGGGGTAAAGGAGGGTAGTTATAAGGACCTGCGGTCCTAAACACCTTCCGCCCGAAGTGCGACCACGACCGGTTGGAGGACACGTGGTTGGAGGACACGTGGTTGGAGGTTGAACAAGCAGCCTGAAACGATGAAGGACGAACTCGGACCTGCAGCGCAGAGGTGTTATATCATAATGCAAATGCGTAGGAGGGGAGAACGTTGAGTTTATAGGGGTGGAGGAGCACCCACGGGCCGACCACACTTGAAGACAAAGCCGACAGGGTGAATTGTGGAGAAGTGTGGGTGCGTAAGGCGTGGAGGATGAGTCGGTCGGGTGAGCTAACTCACCCTGCCACCCGTATAAACAAGTCTTGCGATGGAGTCATTTCAATATCGCTCATCAATCAAGCATCTTCGCTCATGAAAAGGAGAAAGGCGTAGGTCTAAGTGCGTGGACGCAAAGAAGGAAGGCGCAGTTTGGTGATGCGCCCGTTCTTGGGCGAGGCCGCATGAAGCTAAGTCGCATTTCTTGGTTTTGGGTGAAGGGCGCAGGCAAGGTCGCTCGTCGATTGGAGAAAGGCCTGCACGGGTGTGGCGCCCGGTTTGTGCGACGACTTGGCACGGGTTCTTGGGTGACTCGGGTGAGCGCCCGCCTATCGTGCAAGTGTGCATGGTGTGACTTGGTGAAGTGTTGAGATTGTGAACAAAGGTGTGTCTCGGGCAGAGGTGCCCGTGTGTGGCGACTTGCAAGCGCGCCCAAGTTGAGAAAACAACACGATCATGCGACGAGGTGAACGAAGGGTTGGTGAGTCGTGCGGCGACCGTGCGGAGGCACCGACGAGCTGGGCAACTGAGTTTGCTGAAGTTGAAAATTGGCTAAGTGTAAATTTGGGGTTTCCCAAGATTTAACTTGTAAAGCTTTGTAAAAGTGAAGATTGTATAATATATTGATTCGGGCAGACTCATATTGTAGGGAGTTTCCCCTCCCTTTACACTGTTGTGAATTTTTCTTGTATAATGTTGTTTATGTGAATGTTATGGGCTTTCACTTGTATAAAGGAACACATTAATAATACTTGGTTGCGAAATAAAAACTAAGTAGGATAAGTGGAATGCTAGGCGTAGTCTACAATCATAAGTATTGGTGAAAAGAAAACGATTGGTAGTGTCACACCTCACTATAAGTGGTTGAAAGACTACTGCAGGTGTAGGGGCGTGACAGGTGGTATCAGAGCTAGTGCTGGGGAGCTGGTGCTGGTGTTGAAGCATTGAAGCTGATACACACCTGCACTTCGTGACAGGTGGTATCAGAGCTCATGGTTGGAGCTGGTGAACTGAATCAAGGAGCTGATTCTATGAAGACCAAAGACTTGGCAGGGAGCTCAAGTTTTGCAGGTGACAGGTGGAATATCAGGGTGATTCAGGTGAATGGTGAAACGGATTTAGCAAAGGAGAAGCTTTGTGCTTGGACCAAGCTGAATGAAAAGGCATGGCAGGTTTGGAAGAATGCGAAGGGAAGCTCTTGCTTACCTTATACAGGTTGAAGCGGATGAAAGAAGAGAATCCCCAGATTCGAAAGGAACTTGAAGTCTTGGAAAAGAATGTTGAAGATGAACTTCTTCAACTTGGTTGGACAATGGAGCAGGATGAAGTTGCAGATTGTGCTGACAAGGAAGAGGAAGCCATGATGTTTGAGGATGTTGCAGATGTGACAACGATGGAGGGTGAACTTGAGATTGATCAAGTTGGACCAGGATCGTGCAGTTTGCAGACACGAATGGATGAGGATACTCACATGGAGGAACCTCATGGTGATGATGTAAGTATTATTGATACTTATGTTTCAGTTGAGCATTTGGTGGATGAACCGTATGTAGGGAAGGGAAAAATCAGTTTGTCGATGCTAAGGAGGATCTTACCATGGATGACTATGATGAGACCTTGTATGGAGAAGCAAGGATTGTTGACTGTTGCAAGACTTGTTGGGGTTGTTTGTGACCTTATGATAGAAGGTGCAAAGGCCCGTGACAAGGGAGGAACATGATGATCGTTGCGGAGGATTGGGTCATGCTTTAGCCATAGAGAGAAATTGGCTAAGTGCCTGGCATGACTCATGGACAGATTAGAGGAGGGCACACACTTGAGTTTGATGATACTTGGGTGGACTTCTCATGGCCGAGACCAAGAGCAAGTCTTGGTGGAACCTTTAGTGGGGGAGCTATGATGGAAGGGACTCGTGATGATGATGATATGGTTGGGTGACCGAGTTCACTAGACCGAAGATTGCAGACTTGGATGAGGATGACCGATTGTTGTGATGGGTCTACTTGGTTGGACTACATGGGCAACTTAGTCATGGACATCAGGTTGGAGACATGGAGCACAACAGTCTTATGCAGAGACATGATTCAGGAGCACTTGTAGAGGTGTCACTTATGGGCATCCAATGAGGAGTGCCAAGGCAGGGATGTTGTGCAGGTGGATTTGCTGGTGTGACATGGAGACTTATTATTTATGAGCTGATGGAGAGGTTGTGCACTTATGTACAACAAGGCCATGGACTTGGATGGAGTTGTGAGCAGACTATGGAGCATTCCTACTACATGGAGAGCTGAGGCATCTTGCAGAGACCTTTGGGTCGAGACTTGTATGCTTGCTCAGATGTTGGTTGGAGATGACTCATGGAGCTTATGATGACATGAGGTTGTGACTTTTAGGGATTTAATATATGGTGGACTTGGAGGATCTGATGCATTGAGGAGCTGAGGTCAGAGACTTTGATGCAGGATGGGGTGCATACTTTCGAGTACATGTATGGGAATGGCTTGAAAGAGTGACTTGATGTGGAGGATCGATATGAGACACTTTGAAGTGATGGAGTTACAACGATGATGATGCCTTGGTGACTACACTTGGGCATGGGTTGAGCCGAGACTCAACTACTTTGGACACATGGAAGCTAATTGATCTATGATCATGGGCAACACATGGATAGATGAGACAGGTGTATACTTGTTTCTATGGCAGACTTGAGGGATGGCACATTATAGATATGATGGAGGTTGCTTCATGGACCTGGATGTGGCACATCGAGAGTCGGGTTGATGAGATGGTCTCTTCATATTGAGGAGATACACATATGGATGATGATGATGTTGGGGTAGATGTCGCTGATTTCATGCAACACATTAGTACCAAACATCATGGACAACATGTTGCAGATGAGATGAGGACTACTTCATGGACCTGAGCATGGCTTACTTATATGGAGATGGATTCTTGATCGAGTTGAGGATGTGACGGGATGTTCTGAGAAACGATTGATGGTGGCATGAGGATGTTCACTCTCATGGTTTGAGCGTGACAGTTGGACTGATCACTCGACTAGTTCAAACATGGGGCCACGAAGTGTACAGAGATGTGTTAGCATTTGTTGGAGTATCATGGCAGCAGTTCACACAAGGATGACGCATGATGAGGTCGACACGATATGTTGCAGGAAGCATGTAGCCTGAGATGGAAGGGCCAGCCTTCCACAATGAGGAGCAGCATGTGGAGATTGTGACGAGATGGTTGATGGTCATGGATTGAGATGATTTCAGATGTATGACGTACCGATGGGGTGTATACCTTGGTATGGTGATCTTGGTGACAGATGGTTGCCGAGACGACACATGATGGAGATGGTGGTTCTACATATGTTGCAGGGATGTTTGCAGTATGTGGAGGAGTTGACATCATGGATGAGACAGTTGTTATTAATCTTGGTGGACGACTACCAGGATGGTATGTTGTCAAGGACGACAATGAATTTAGGTGGAGGAGGATGCAAGGACCTGTGGTCCTAAACGCGTTCCCCCCGAAGTGCGGCCACGACCAGTTGGAGGAGACACGGTTGGAGGTTGAACAAGCAGCATGAAACGATGAAGGATGAACTCGGACCTGCAGCGTAGAGGTGTTATATCATAATACAAATGCGTAGGAGGGGAGAACGTTGAGTTTATAGGCGTGGAGGAGCACCCACGGGCCAACCACAATTGAAGACAAAACCGACAGGGTGAATTGTGGAGAAGTGTGGGTGCGTAAGGCGTGGAGGACAAGTCGGCCGGGTGAGCTAACTCGCCCTACCACCTGTATAAACAAGTCTTGTGATGGAGTCATTTCACTATCGCTCATCGATCAAGCATCTTCGCTCATGAAAAGGAGAAAGGCGCAGGTCTAAGTGCATGGATGCAAAGAAGGAAGGCATAGTTTGGTGATGCGCCCATTCTTGGGCGAGGCCGCATGAAGCTAAGTCGCGTTTCTTGGTTTTGGGTGAAGGGCGTGGGCAGGGTCGCCCGCCAATTGGAGAAAGGCGTGCACGGGTGTGGCACCCGGTTTGTATGACGACTTGGCACGGGTTCTTGGGTGACTCGGGTGAGCGCTCGCCCGTTGTGCAAGTGTGCGTGGTGTGACTTGGTGAAGTGTTGAGATTGTGAACAAAGGTGTGTCTCGGGCAGAGGCGCCCGTGTGTGGCGACTTGGAGGCGCACCCAAGTTGGGAAAACAACATGATGGTGCGACGAGGTGAACGAAGGGTTGGTGAGTCATGCGGCGACTGTGCGGAGGCACCGACGAGCTGGGCAACCGAGTTTGCCGAAGTTGAAAATTGGCTAAGTGTAAATTTGGGGTTTCCCAAGATTTAACTTGTAAAGCTTTGTAAAAGTGAAGATTGTATAATATATTGATTCGGGCAGACTCATATTGCAGGGAGTTGCCCCTCCCTTTATACTGTTGTGCATTTCTCTTGTATAATGCTGTTTATGTGAATGTTATGGGCTTTCACTTGTATAAAGGAACACATTAATAATACTTGGTTGCGAAATACAAACTAAGTAGGATAAGTGGAATGTTAGGCGTAGTCTACAATCGTAAGTATTAGTGAAAAGAAAACGATTGGTAGTGCCGCACCTCGCTATAAGCGGTTGAAAGACTACCGCAGGTGTAGGGGCGTGACAGGAGTGGAAGGGGAGAAGGGACGAGGAGGAGGGGGAGGGGGACAAGGGGTAATTTTTTTTATTTTTTATGTTTTTAATTAATTAATTAATTTTTTGTTTAATTTTTTTAATGTTTTTATTTAATTATTTATTAATTTTTAAATTTAAACTTTTTAAATTTTAATTAATTAATTTATTTTTTAATTTGTCTTGATTTGTATTTTATTTTATTTTATTTTTTTAATTATTTTTTTTAATTTTATTTTTTTAATTTTTAATTTTTTTAATTTAAATATTATTTAATTTGTTTTGAATTATTTTATTTTTATTTTTAATTTGTTTTATTTTTTTTAATATGTTTTGAATTTTTATTTTTATTTTATTTTATTTTTTTTAATTGACTTTTCTTTTTTTATTGTTTTGAATTTTTTTTAATGGTTTTTTTTAATTGTTTTTTTTAATATTTTTGTAATTGTATTTATTTATTTTTTAATATATATATTTTTAATGTTTTTTTTTTTTTATTTTATTTTGAAATTTATTTATTTTTATTTATTATTATTATTATTATTTTTTAATTTTTATGGTTGTTTGTTTGTTTGTTTGTTTTGTTTTGTTTTTTTTTTAAATATGTTTTTAATTTTTTTTTCCAAATTTATTTATTTATTTTAATTTTAATTTAAAAAAAAATAACTCTTAAATTTTTATTTTATTTTATTTTTTATTTTTTATTTTGTTTATTTATTTATTTATTTTAATTGATTTTTTAATTTTAATTTTACATTTTTTTCCTTATTTTTTTTTTAATTATTTCAAGTTTTTTTTGCTAATGGGGTTTTTATTTTTTATTTGTTTTTTAATTAAAAAAAAAAGATTTTTTTTTGGTTTAATTTGTTTTTCTTTAAATTATATTTGTTTTTTGATATTTTTTTATTTATTTTTGTTTTTTCTATTAATTTTTTATTCATTTTTTTACTAGTTAATTTTTGTTTCTTTCTTACATTTTTATAGGTTTTTTGTTTAGAAGAGATTTTTTTGAAGAGATCACATCGAATAATTTCTTGGAGCCAATGTTTCGAACCCTCTACTGTGGTTCATCATCAGGGCAAAGGTGGAGTATTTGATCTAAAATTAACTATATATATATATATATATATATATATATATATATATATATATATATATATATATATATATATTTTTTTTTTTTTTAATTTTTTTTTGTATTTGATTTTTTGTCATGTTCTTTTATTTTTATTTTTATGTTTTATTACTAACATGAAAATCACCAACATTTAAAAAAAATTATCCACACTTAATTCATTAGAAAATTTAAAATGTAAAAATTAAGTTCTTTAAACAAAAAGGGTTGATGCTCATCAACACTTTTCAAAATCAAGATGAAAATCACTAACAAAAAAAAATGTTCACATTTGATACATAAAAAAAATTAAAGTGTAAAAAATAAGTCCTCTAAAAAAATGTGTTGATGCTGCATCAACACTTTTCAAAATTAGCATGAAAATCACCAACATTTAAAAAAAAAATCATACTTGATACATTAAAAAAATTAAAGTGGCAAAAATATGCTAAAAAAAAAACAGTGTATTTTGAATCACCATTTTTCAAAATCGAGCGATTTTTTGCTACCTCAAAAAAATGGGTACTAGGTCATTTTCTCGTTTGATCAGTAACTATGTTTTAACTCAGAGTAAGTTGAGTTAACAAAAACTCAACTATCCAACTAAACTCACAACTATATGTATTCTGGAACTAGAGACCAGTTACTTGATAAACACTAGAGATAACTCCAGTAGTTAGCTAATTTTAGCCATCAACTGGTCTACAACTCATTGAAAGCCATCTAACTCAAATTTACTAACATTAAACTAGTGGTAGGCCACATCACACATGTTAAATGACAACTAACTCAAATATATATGAGACTGAATTTGAATTGGCATCTTTGACCAAGGCACAAGTTAAAGAAGCCATTTTTGCTAAATTTCAACACATGATTTTCATAATAGTTATGTTTACTACATGACTTTATTCTTTTTTGAGTTGTCATATGTGTTAAATCTATATGTGCATGGGCAATGGAAAAGTAGAGAAGGATCAAGATGGATCCCATGAAAATTAGAGGATAGTTTGATTATGTTGAATGAAAATCCAATTGATGGCCGATTTGAGCATTCTCAATAACAACTTTCATAGTTGAACTTTTTATTTAGGAATTTGATTTCATCCATTCAACGAGTTTACTATTGACAGAGATATTTTGTTTAATTAGAATAATGAATAATATTTGTATGTTTACTCTATATATACGATTCAATATCCCTCTAAGTTTACTCATGGGTTGAGAATCCAACAACCCCTTAAAGAGTTCCTCTGAAATCTACTTTGAAACATATTCCTATCCAATATGCATCATATTAGAAACTATTTCTACTGAAAGGAAATATTATGGATTTTTAACCAGAGATCAAATCAAGAAGTTTGGGCACCAACCTAGTGACTACCCAAATCCTACTCTACACAAGCACCCGAAAGCCCTAAGTCACCATACATCTCTTGAGCAAGAGGAACCCACTCTTAAAGAGAAAGATTTAGCTTTTGTCCCTTCTAGTATTCCATCTACTCATTCTCCCACTTCTTACTCTTCATCATCAAGTCTCGGCCCACATATAATCATGCCACCAAGGCCTTGGAAAAACACCGGGAGAAATTAATGTTCCTGGTCCACAACATGAATTACCTAATCACCCAGAATATTTCTTCCAAAAGTTAATCTAGACGTTCAAGAAATAGGTGAAGACCATATCAATAAATTTATGCTTGTTTTTAACATGATGGGTGTTGAACATGAATATATGGTGTGTCATTTATTTCCATACACTTTTGATGGAAAGGCTTCAACTTGGTACTTTAGAATACTAACTAGATCAATCATAAATTATGATTCTTTTCGAATCAAATTTTGAAGAAATTTGGGGAAGAAAATACTCCAACTACATTAGCACTTGAACTATCCAAAATTGAAATGAAGTCTAAAGAAAAAAATTAAAGATTCCAATTAATGTTTTATGAACCATTTAAATAAAATTCTAGATGGTATTAAACCAGTTGATGATGTGTTGATTGAATTCTACATTGTTTCTCTACCATCCACTATTGCTATGTTTGTTAAAAGAGTAGGTAAACAAACTCATGTTGAAACCCAATATGAAGCTCTAAAAATTGATAAGGAAGTCTTATTTATAATAGGAAAAGAGGATAAGAAACCTACAACTCTTGTTAAGAAACAAGTAATTACAAAACCTAATGAAGGGAAAAGGATAAGGATCCTTTTAACATGTTAAATCTATAAACAATGATAAAAAAAATGTCAAATGAAATTACTAATCTTAAAATCACTTTAGCAAAAGTTCCCTCAAATAGGAGACCATGGAGACCTTTTAAAAGAAATTTTATGCCTCCTCAAAACCAATCCCCTGCTAAAGAAATCAAATTTGAAGACATTGATCAGGGAAATTTTTGTAGAGCTCATAATGCTAAACATTCAGAAAAAAATTGTCCTCTTTTCATAAATATGTTTAAAGTATTCATGGGTAATGGAGAAGAGGATATCCCTCAAGTAAATGAAGAGGAATTAATAGAATAATAACCTTATGTCAATGTATTATGGGACATTTCATGAGAAAAATAGTGAACATGTAGATGATGAAATAGAGGAGATTAATATAGCCTAAACTAGAAGTAAGGGCCATGCTTCATCATTCACCAGTCCCAATACTCAAACTCTTGTGAGAGAAACAACATTAATAGACAAGGTATTTTCTAATTCAAGTAAGGGTGTTCATATTGAAACTTAAGAATATGATTTAGTCGAAGACATGAAGAAAATCAAGTCTAATATTTCTTTGTATTAATTTTCTAAGCTTACTCAACAGAAAAAAATAAAATATTTAAATCTCTAGAAGCCAACACAATTGATAGTCATACAAGAAATATTGAAATTTTTTTATCAATTAAAGTAGCTCACATTAAAGCAACTCCGGTTGGAGATAAGTCTGCTTCACACATTCCACCTTTTCTATTAACTTTTGAGATTTGCAACTGAAATGTCCATAATTGTATGGTCACTTTTATTGCTTCATCTAATGTTACGCCAACCTTTATGGCTAAGAAATTAAACCTAGAACCCCAGGAATCATCCACTCAAATTATACAAATGGAAAGATCTATAGGTAAGGTCTTAGGAGAAGTTAAAGAGTTACTAATTAGACTTGCATCGACTAATCCAAAATTTTTCCAAGTTATTGATGTAATAATTGTTGACATTCTTGAATCTTGTGGCATTTTTTTAAGTAGAGACTAGTCATAGAAACAAAATGGTTATATTTCAACTGATTGGTCTCATCTTTGGCCACCATGGAAAGGAAATCCTAATATGATTAAGGTTGAATGTGAAGGGAACATGAAGCACAATGTTATTGATCTTGATTTTTCTAACGAGCCTATCATGTTCAGTCAATCTTCGCTTTGTAATTATTCTTATGATTCTTATTTTGGTAATTATATCTCTAAGATATCTCTAGCTGATAAACACATATTGATGCTTTGAATTTTGTAAATAATATTGATTCTAAGTCTATGCGTAAGGATTTTTTTTTTTTTTTTTAAATAATGATATAAATACATATTGTTGGTTATTATATTTTGATGGTTCTAAATCAGTTGAGGGTGCAAGCACTAGATGTATATTACAAAACCCTCAAGGTACAAAAGTATATCTAGCATGTAGATTGGACTTTGATTGTATCAATAATATAGTACAATGTGAAGCTTTAATCCAAGGACTCAAAAAGGAAATTGATATGAAAGTCAAGAAATTAAAAGTTATTGGTGATTCTGAAGTCATTGTTAAAAAAGTTAAAAGAGAAATTTACTGTGTTTCAAACCACTTGAATAATTATTGTCAATTGGTTTCAGATTTAATTCAAAATTTTGAGCACTTTAAAATAAATTTTGTACCCCACTTGGCAAAACATAGATGCCAAATTGTTATAAAATGTGGAGTCAAATTTACCACTAGTGGAAAAAAATTGCCAAATAAATTCTTTGTGGAAATACTCTTTCTCCCATCAGTGCCAGACGATATCACAAATATCATGGTCTTTAACGATTATGCCCAAATCATTGATTTCCTCACACTTGAGGATACGTTTTAAGGCTCCATCATTGATGAGAATCAACATGATCTACTACTAAATGTGGATTAGCCAAATGACAATGAATAGGAAAATATTATTCGAAAATCAATAGTACATATGGAAAACCTTTTTATTTTCAATAAAGATTCAAAGGGAGAAAAAAATGTAAAAATCACATTTCTTCCATGAAATATGAAATCAACAATTTGGGAACTAAGAAAAACCACAAAATGGTAATTTAGGAGTTGATTGTTCTCCTTCTCAATGTGTGAAATTTATAAATTTTTTGAAAGAATTTAAAGAAATTTTTGCTTAGACATATGATGATCTCAAAGTTTATGATATGAAAATTATTCCACATGTTATTCCTATGAAACCATATTCCAAGTTGGTTCAACAAAAACTTGGGAAACAGACACCCCAAACTTGAAACAAAGAGTAAGGATGAACTAAAGAAACTATTTGATGCCAAGATATTTTTCTAGTCAAACATTCATAATGGATAGCTAACCCTGTTATAGTTAGAAAGAAAAAGGATGATTGTAACAACCCTGGTGAAAATCCATATAAAAATATATAAGACCACGGTCGATGGGACACTTATTCCAAGTTGAATGTTGGGAAAGACATCCTAGGGGTCTTCATTTAGTTGTTTATGGCTAAGGATATTGGCAAAGGAAATGGCTAAGGCTTTGGAAAGGAAAATGGAATTTTTGGCACATTTATTTATGAAAATAATGGAAATTAGGAGAAAAGGAAGGTGCAAGGTCATAGGTTGCATGTGAGGAGGAAATTGAAGGAAAATAATGGAAAATGAAGAAAATAGATGCCTCATTCATAAAAAGGCTTCTAAGGATCAGTTGGTAACATTTTGTCAATTTAGCTTTGGAGTTCTCTCATTGTTCTCTTTCTCTCTCATACTCTTGGACACTTAGAGTTATCTTGGAGCACTTTGGAATTGGAGGAAGAAAGGCAAAGAAGGCAAGAAGAAGCAAATATCAAGTAGGGAAAGGCAGGATCAAGCAGCTATAACAATCTTCATTACAGGTATCGACTTGCATGTGTATTTTCCTTAATAGATTTGGCATGCATGGGATTGCATGTGGTTATTTTCTATAATGGCATCGGTTTTTCCAGGTGTGGCAGTGTTCTTCAGCCTAGCCTTGCCATTTCCTGATAGCTTTGATGAGATGGGATCTCACATTCGGTTAATGTGGGATGGCCAGATTGGATTCGAAGCTGAGTGGGGTGGATCTCCGAATTGACAAACACATGGCCTAGTGGTCCTTGAACTAGACTATGGATTGCGGTAAAGCTAATGGCCTAGTAACCCCTAAAATGGACTGTGGGTTACAGTAAAGCCAGATTGTGTGCCTCGACGGGCCTAGGAATCCTTGTCGGTAAATGGAAAGATATATGATAAAGACAAGAGGTGGATTTCTCTCCATTATGCCTAGTAGTCCCGGGATGGGATGTACAGTAAATCTTGGAGAGTATGTCTCGGTGTAGGGCCCAGTGATCCCTGGATCAAACATGGATTGCGGTAAAGCCTAAGAGACTAGGAGGCACTCAAATTCCTCACGGTGTAGGTTGAGAACTCTGGTGGAATCCATGCTTTTTGGTGTGTTCTATTACTCCCACATTCATGCTTGGAATATGGCATGGTGGCGATTGGTTGAAGAGAGACTTGGCTCAACCAATTTATGGTCGGGTGGAACGTGGTAGTCTCATCTCTGGTTGGTTTATTGCATTCATTAATGAGAAATCCGTTCCCTTGATTTTCATGTGTAAATGTATTGATGTATGTGTCGAATTTATGGCTGATATGTTTATGATATTTCTGTCCCTATTATGCTAGTTATATGTATGTTTTATGACAATAGTTATGTATGGCTCTCAACATGTTTTTACTTGTAAATGAATGGATAATGTATCTATGGCCTAATAGATGATAATGCAACAAATGACATGAGTGAACAATGGTTCATAGTGATTCTCAGATAAGTATGAGATCCCTACACTTAATTTTGTTGTTTACACCTGTTGGTTACATGTTGATGATATATTTGAAGAAATGCCTATCATGGCTAATAGGGGTCTGATTAAGGTCTTGTTCAACTTATTGCTTTTGCATCATTATTTTCCTGTACTTTTACTGATTTTAAGCTATCACTCCATTCTGGGTAGTGACCTGGGCTCTGGGCCTGAAAAAAGTGGCTTAAATCTCGGGGTCATTGGCACAAAACTGGCAATTTTGGTCTCTGTTCATTGGCAGGCAAGCATGTGAGAGCGACTTTGGGTTTCTGGTCACTCCCTTGCCTATAGCATGAGAGAAACTGAGGCCTAAGATGTCCAGAACATCAGTGGGACCCAGGTTCAGGCTGTCTGAGTGGCTGACATGTCTCTTGATGACATGTCTCCTGAGGATTCTGAAGCTGATGTTGGATGACTATGTGTGATGTTTCCATTGATTCCACTCCCTTAAGGTCACATAGGGGGTCGAATCCAATCATAGTGGCCTCTCATCTCATGTATACCCCGGTTAGCTAGTTACTTGGGTAGATGTGGGAGGAGGGTGTTATAGAGTATTATCAGAGCATGGTTCACCCCTTGGACTGGATGAGCGATGTGTGTTGGTCATGCATGCATGTTAGTTGCATGTGTGTCCCTTACACTTGCATTCAAGTGCTTGTTGCATTGCATAATTTTGATCATGGTTGTAGTAAGGTTGTCATGAGGAACTTGATGTTGATTTTGTGGAATGCATCATCATGAGTATATGACTAGTTACATATTGTTATATGTCGCTTACATGTTGTTGCATGTCGCTTGATTACATCCTTGTATGTTTGATTACATGTATCAGTCTTGTATGTTGGTTACAAATATTGATCTCTTATGCTCAACTACATGCATTCATGTGTATGTGTAATTGATTATGCATTACTTATGCATGTTTATGGTTGCATGTGGAAATGTGTACAGTGGAGTAATGGTTGTTTTCATGCATGAGGTCATGGTTCATGAAGTTGATATGGTCATGCATTGATGACTAGACTGTAGCTAGAAGGATGTGTGTATGGTTTTGTACTCATGTGTTATATGTCTATATGTAGTCGTCATGCATGTATGGTCTTGATTATAGTTATGCATGAATAGTAGGTCAAACATGCCTTGTGAATTCATGGTATGCAATTTAGGTCATCATGGTGTTATTGGTATGTTATGATGCTAATGTGTTGAATGAGGTAAAGCAGGAGATGTAGATCATCAAAGTGAAGTTGCAACATTGGACCTTGAGGTAAGAGCATGTCGTCATACAAGTTTGTATGTTGGGCATGCAGGAATGTAGGTTAAGGATTTTTATATGAATTAGGGTTATATACATTAGGTTTATGTACATGTCTATTGATGTTATGGTTACGTACATGATAGATGATAGTTGATCAGCATAGTCATATGCACAAGTGTCGAATAGGCAAGAATGATAGTAACATGTGGTTATATGCATTGCTATTGTGGTTTTATGTTAGATAACTTAATTATTAGTTTATATGTTGTTGATGAGCATGATATATAGCTTATTGTTGTTATATGTTATTAACTTGATGATTAGGGTTATTTCATTGAGATCTTGATGTTGTAATTTGGATTGGTCATATGCGTGGTGGTTATGTTCATTGTATTGAAGATCTTGATGTTATATGTATTGTGTTAACCTAGTTGACCTATGCAGATGGTTATGGTTGTGATATTCAGGTATGAGCCAACATATTTGTGATATGGTGTCGTACTAATCTAGATTGATCGTACATATGTGGTTTTCATGCATGAACGACAAATTCGTATGAGCTTATGATGTGAACATGTTAGTTAGCTCTTGTTATGGCTATCATGATTTATGTTTGAGTTGATACGTTGTGAAGTTGTATCGTACTAACCTAGATCGATTGTGTAGACAAGATAGCCTCCCTTGAAATAAACTAAGGTATGAGTTTTCTTATGCAGTATATTGGGTGATTCATTGTTGATTATGTAATCTATTTGGTATTTGAGTGTTTGGTGTCTTGTTGATTTATTTAACATGATATGTTTGCAAGTTGGTTGAATGTTTGATGAATTTTATAATATGAGTATGTGTTCCAATGATCTTGTTTTAAGATGATTGTACTAATACATATGTGTTGATACAATTGATATGTATGTGAATGTAGTTGACAGTTGTAGCATTATGTCTAATGACGATAAGTTGACTATGGATTATGACATGTAAAAAGTTCAAATTGATAGATATGATTGTCTTGATATTTGGAACACGTGGTTGACATGTGTGAGCAGTTGCATGGTAACATGCTTGGTATTAGCATGACAAGATAATAGCTGATGTGTTTATATAACTAACAGTTGGTTGGTGTGACAACACATAGTAAGCCTTGATTCCAAAAAAGTAAAAAAGGTAAAAGGAAGGAACTGGACATCCTTCGGATGGGTTTGGAACACCTAATTCCAAACGAATGAATGCTTCGCATATAGGAAGTCTTCTTAACCTTAATATTTTCTGACATTATGTGTATACATGCTATATTCATGAACATGTACTTGACATGTATATTAGCTATTCTTTAGTTACAGGTGGATTTGTCAAAGGATTGGAGTCCCTTGAGAGATGGCATGGATGTGTTTAGTTGCAAGAAACATGCTTGGCACAACAAGATGAGGTATCTGGTGTATTATTATGTTTATTTATGCACTGAAAATTATGTTTTTATGGAAGTATGATGCAGGGGATTGCATGGCAAAGAGACTGCCATGAAATCTTGAAGAAGGTTCAGGTTGAGCTTTCCTTTGGAATCACTGGGAACCATGGGGATTGAGTCATGGTGTCTGATGTTAGTCTTGTGCTTTTGGTCTTTGTGATTTTCGTGCACTTTATTTTTTATTTTGATTGTGTCTATTTCGTGATCATGTCACTTTATTGCAGTGTCGTATTACTTTTGGTTTTCATGGTCTTCTTGTTTCTGTTTCTGTTCTTGCATTTTATTGTTTTGAGTCTTGGTAATTAGTTGGGAAGGAGGAAATTTAATGGAGCTCAGGCAGAGATGTGTGGTACACAATACGTAATGTAAGACACAGATGAAGCTCGGTGCATGAGTAAGCACAACGGAAGGTAAGACTATGATAGTCGGTTGGACTGGCTAGGTCCATTATAGTAAATGGGCGGTGGCAATAAAGTCATGAGAAAGGTAACCAAAAGGGTAAAGTAAATGGATCTAAGGTATCAGATGCCTTGGATATGTTGGGAATGGCTATTCTTAATGTTGTGCATGAATAAAGGAAGTTCTCTTAAACCTTGACCTTGATATCTGGTAATTGTTTTATGATCATGATTATGCTGATTTTATATATGTATACATGTAGATGTTTATGTATGTCATGTTTGATAGGGTCGTCATGGATCATGATTATTAACGCTAACATTTATGTGTATATATATGTATGTATGCATATCGTTTTCTGACATGATCATGATGGTTTATGCTAATGTTTACATATATGTATGTATGTATCCATGTATCTATGTCACTTTCTGACAAATCATCAAGAATTGTTCTTGTGGTGGAATGATTGCTTATGTAGGCGAATAGCATAAACAAGTTCTTGGCTATGAGGAATCAAGTGGTAAGAGTAGTCATGACAAATATATGAGGTCAATATCATGTGACTATGAATTTATATTGTATGCTTATATTATGCATGTGCTTATGTTATGGAAAGGTTATACCGAGGGATACATCAATAGAGTGAAAGTAGTGTGGTTTGTGACATGCTAGGATAAGCATGGATAAGACACTGGAAGCAAGGTTTCTTGGTAAGAACAGTGTGGTTTTGGATGTGTGGTACTACTATTGTGCATATGATTGTATATGTTGTACATGTTGCATATATGATGTGTGCACATCCATTGTTGTGTATATATATAGTGTGTACATGTTGTTATGCAATGTATGTACAGGATGGTACATATAGTGTTGTGTGAATATTGCATATGGTGTGGTGCGCATGATTGGATATGCGGTCTTGTGTATAGATGATGCTATATACATGTTGGATATGTAATGTTATGTACAGGTGGTGTTGCGTGCATGTTGTACATGTGATGCTATGTACATATGGTGTTGCGTACATGATTGTACAAGTGGTGTGCATGTTGTGGTGTACATGTTGTACAAGTGGTGATGTGTGTAGGAGGTGTTGTGTACATGTTGTGCATGTTGCGTTGTGTACATGTGGTGTCGCATACCTGTCATGCACATGGTACTGTGTACATGTGGTATTGTGTACACGTTGTACATTGGTGCATTGTACATGAGGCATTCTGTACACATTGTGGAGGTGGTGTCACGTACATGTAATGTTGTGCACATGTTGTGTAGGTGGTGCTTTGTACATGTGGGATTGAGTGGATGTTGTACATGTTGCATTGCGGGCACGTGGTACTATGTATGTGCATTGTGTAGTCATGGTATCGTGACATATGCATTCATTGTGTTGCATTCTATATACATATTTGTGTTGTGTTTTACACTGAGTGTAGGTGTATGTGTTGTATGTCAAGTGTAGTTGTATGTATTGCATGGTGTTGTATCCAGTGTGTGATTTTATGTGTGTGATGCACGCTATGTGTACGTGCACATGGTTGAGGAGAAGGCACTAGGTGGTTGTCAGGTGTGGCAACCGATCCAGAGTGCGTACAAAATAAAGAAAAAGGTAGAATCTAAGGCTTGATTAAAGGATAAGTATATGTATTTTACTTCAATTTTATTATGCATGTGATTTATGATTTTGGTTTATGATGATTACATGTGATCTATGGTTTTGATTTATGATTTTGATCTATAATGGTTTTGTTTTGAGCTAACCTGATGTGATATATTTATACATGATGATTTGGTCAATGATGTTAGTTTGACTTGTTGTTATAGAAAGTAAACAAGATTGCAAGTGTACCTCATTGACAAGCTACCAATGAGGTATGAGGTGAATTTATTTCAATTTATTTTAAATATAATGGAAGTTATGTGCTTGGTACAAGGAGCACGAGAACGCCTGGTTGGGTGGTTGAATCGACTGCAAGTATTAGCAGCCACAACAAAAGGAATCGAAACAGGAAACAATATGCTAGTAAAGCATTTCAGGAGCAGGGCCATTGTGGGAAACTAGTACCCATTAGTGTCCATTGATTGCCATGAGCATGATATGACATGTATGATGGTTTTGAGGCAGGGATATGCCTTATTTTTTGTATCTTCCGATGTGAGGAAGCCTTGCCAAGGGATGGATTGTCCGAGGTGGGGGTGCTAGTGGAACTCGGAAGGTCAGTGACTACATGGAAGGGTTGACTAGATTGTGCGAGGGATTGTGTAGCAGAAAATGGAAGGCTGGGGATATATTTGTTTTGTTCATTAGCATTTCCAGATGGAATCATATGTGCATTGGGGGTGGGCCCTGGAACAATGAGACGATAATTGTTCACTAAGAGGACATGTGGCACAGGATTATAGCGTTTGGCATTGGATGCAGATTCAACTTTGTAGTGGAATTCTGGACTTCCTAGGAAGGAGGTGAATCCTTGTACAACTTTAAGGGTGGAGGTGTGAGCCTCTGGATTCCCTTGTTGCGGATGTAGGAATCATATCCTTTTTTTTGCTGGTTGAGAAAATGTGCATATGTGTATATGTGGTTATTGTAAATACCATAATGAGCTATGTTATATGTTAGGATATTCCGACACATAGGAAATAGTTAAGTACAACTTGGTCTAGTATAGAGTTAGGTATAGAGTTAGGTAAAGTGTGTTTCTTTACCGTTGTACATTTTGTAACTTACAATCCAACGATCACGATATGTAGTGATCCGACAGTTCATTCTCTCCTCGGTATTACCGACACTTGATCCGTGGCTTGACACCCGATTGGTCCATGAATTCTATTTAAAGCGCATGGAGGGTCATTTGTAGGGTAATCCGTGCATGAGAGAAACATATGTAAATTTTCATTCTTTTATTAATAAATTGCCTAAAGTGGCCGCGTTGGCTCAGGCCGTGGACTGTTTCCCTCTTTGAGGGTTTTAACCACGTCAAAGTACTGGTGTATTGATCTGCGATCTGGTTGTGAGCGGTGTCCTTTTGGTGTTCTGTCTGAGGAACTTACCCTGTAAATTCCTACATGGTATCAGAGCTATTTGAGGGCCGCGTCCGTTGGTGATCCAAATCTGAAGCCGGTAGAACTGCATCCGACTGCCGTTTCCTAGATCTGCTGTTTCTGACTGCTTTCGAGCCGAGAGGACTGCTCTGTTGTGTTGGGAGCATCTGTTCCAGTGAGGAACCCCTTTCGTTTCACGCGAAAAGGTTTCCGGTAGCCCTAGCTGCGTCATTTTTAAGATCTGGAGGTATACAGTGTTTATTTGCAGTTTACTGTTATTTTCTCTCTGTTTATTTCGGTTTCGGTTTATTTAGCCTTTTTATTACCGGATCTATACCTTTCATTTCTGCGTATGCTCTTTGCCTTGCGACTCTGTGCGATCTGGGCAAATCAGAAACAGAAAGGAAGGATTTTTCTCATGCGTATGCTCTTTTCCCTGCGCCTTAGGGTGATCTCGGAAAATCAGAAACATTGAGGAAAATATTTAGTTTCCGGCCAACTTTGAGCCGCAAGGTTCATTTTTGAAAATATTTAGTTTTTCAGCTAAAGCTAACTTCGAGCCATAAGGTTCGTTTTCTTTGCATGTCCGTGTTGGGTTTTGTGTTTTTTGTTTTGTAGGGAAAAAAGAGCTTTCTCAAAGCAAGCACGCAACCCAAAGCCCCCCCCCCTCTCTCTCTCTCTCTCTCTCAAATTTTTTGTATAGATCAATTGGTTCAAAGCTATTTTAAGAGAGTAGAGGTCTTGGGTTCAAGTCTCCATTTTGTGGGGGCGGACTTTTTCATTTCCGCACATTCCCGCACTTCGTCGGCAACTTCAACAACTTTTTTTCAAAAAGCCATAACTTCTTCATACGGAAGCCATTTTCAGAGCCGTTTTTTTTAAACCAGCCTAATTTTTCGAGATCTATCCATTGGAACACTTATTTTCAGCATCTTTAGCTTCAGTTTCCATTGAAATGGAAAGTCAATACCAAGTTACCCTTAACAACACCAACTACTTCCAATGGTTGGCTTACATTGAGGATTTACTTAGAAGTAAAGGTCTCTACAGAATAGCCTCAGGCCAAGAAAAGAAACCGAAGGATGAAGATAAGGCTGCTAAATGGGAAAATAGGCAAGATCAAGCACATGGATTGATAGGGATGTCTATTTCTCCAGATCTTAGATTCCATATTGCAGAAATTGATACTCCTGATGAAGCAATGAAACAAATCAATAAAGTTTTTGGGATTAAAAATGAAATTAGAGCCCATCAACTTGAAAATGAGTTGCTTACATTGGACCCTAATAATTTTTCTTGCATTGAAGATTTCTTGTCCAAGTTCAAGACCCTTAGATATCTTTTGGAAGGTGTTAAAGTTAAGAAAGAAGATAGTAACCTTATCTATTCCATTCTTACAAAGTTGGGACCAGCCTACTCTGTGTTTGTTTCCACCTTCCATTCCACAAGAGAAGTCTTCATTTCTCAAGGAACAGACTACAAGCCCCCTTCCTTTGACTCTTTTTGTGATTCTTTAATAAGAGAACAAGAAAAACTCTTACACCTTGGTCTTCTTAATCTTGGAAACTCTTCCAAGAAAGCGTTAGCCGCCCAGCAGCAACCAAATTCAAAGAATCCTAAGAAGTCATATCCTAAAAAGAATGGTCCTAAACCAAACAAGGGTCCTAAGCAATTTCAACCCCAAAATGAAAAATCATTTCAACAAAATGATAAGACAAATAAAAACAAAGGGAAGAAGACTGATAGACATTGCAATTTTTGTAATCGAGATGGCCACTTAGAATCAAAATGCTTTAAGAAGATGGAAGCCTTGGAAGCAGCAATGAAGAAGCATAACATCCATTTGGGGCAATCTTCAACTTCAACTTCATCTTCAGGAATGGCACTTTCTGCATGTGGTTGTCAAGCATCTCGGTCTGGCTATGCATTAAATGTATCTTCTTCTTCTCATTCTCATGAGTGGCTCATTGATTCTGGAGCTTCTTATCACATGGCCAAAAACAAAGCCATGTTTTCTTCTTTAAATGATTGTAACACCAAAAATATATATGTTGGTGATGATAGATCTCTTAATGTTGTAGGGACTGGAACTGTTCATCTAGACAATGGTCAGTTTAATGATGTATTATGTGTTCCAACCTTATCCTGCAACCTTCTATCTGTATATCAGATAACTCATTCAGGTGAAGGTAAAATCGTTGAATTTTCACCTCATGATGTTGTAATCAAGGACTTAAGAGATCCTAAACAGATTCTGGCTACTGGCATTGCTGATGATTCTACAAGGTTGTATAAGTTTCACAACTTTGGGTCATCAAATCTTCCCTCAGTATTTGTTGCTCATAACGATGAAGTGAGAAAACTTTGGCATGAGCGATTTGGTCACTTAAACTATCGCTCCCTTCAGCATCTATGTAAAGAAAATATGGTGACAGGTCTTCCTATGGTATCTTGCAGAGATGGTGTTTGTTCCGGATGTGTACTCGGAAAACATCATCGGGACAGTTTTGAAAAACGTGCCTCTTGGCACGCCTCAGCCCCTTTACAGCTTGTGCATAGTGATTTATGTGGTCCACTTCCAGTTGTGTCATTCTCTGGCTGCAAGTATTTCTTAACTTTCATTGATGATTTCTCCAGACGCACTTGGGTATACTTCTTAAAACTCAAGAGTGAAGTATTTAACACTTTTTTGGCCTTCAAGGCCTTTGTTGAAAAACAATCTGGACATCAAATTCTTAAGTTAAGATCTGATAATGGCGGAGAATATGTTAAAAACACATTCATCAACTATTGCACTGAGAATGGAATTCAAATGCAACATACTGTTCCATATACTCCACAACAAAATGGTGTAGCTGAAAGGAAGAATCGCACCTTAAAGGAAATGGCTAATTGTATGCTACAATCTAAAGGACTTGGTCTTAGTTTTTGGGCAGAAGCAATTAACTGTGCAAATTACATAATAAATCGCACTCCTACTAAGGCTTTGAAGAATATCACTCCAGAAGAAGCATGGAGCTCAATCAAACCAGATGTAAGTCACTTTCGTGTTTTTGGAAGTGAAGCGTGGGCCCATATTCCAGATGAAAAGCATAAAGCTTTAGAACCTAAGAGTGAAAAATGTACTTTTGTTGGATATTATGAAGATGTCAAAGGCTATAGACTTATTCCATTTAAGTCCAAAAATGTTATCATTAGAAGAGATGTAAAATTTGATGAAAATATATCGGCCTGCGAGCCTAGTCCGGCGGATGTGCCACCTCTCCCTATCTCTTCTACCTTTGAAAACATTTCTTCTTCAGATGATGAAAGTGAGGATGACAATCCTCCCCCACCATCTCAGGATCCTCCTTCAGCTCCTGAGCTTCCAAAATGGGTTCGTGCTACTCGAGATGCAGCAGGTGATCTTGTCGGTGATCATACAGATCAGTGACGCACACGTTCTCAGTTCGAGAGAGCCTCTTCTTTACTGGCTCAAGCTCCAATAAATTATGATCCTAACACCTTTGCAGAAGCTTCAGGCCATCCACATTGGGAAGTAGCTATGAATGAAGAATACCATTCATTATTGGCAAATGATACATGGGATCTTGTTCCTCTACCAAAGGGACGAAAACTTGTTAGATGCAAATGGGTTTACAGAACCAAGTATGGACCAGATGGGAAAGTTGATAAACATAAAGCTCGTCTTGTTGCTAAGGGTTTTTCACAGGTTGAAGGCATTGACTACACTGAAACCTTCTCCCCTGTTGCCAAAATGAACTCTATCTGCCTTGTTCTTTCCCTTGCTGCCTCTTTCAAATGGGAAGTCCATCAGATGGATGTTAAATCTGCCTTCTTGCATGGAGACTTGCATGAAGAAATCTATATGGAACAACCCATTGGCTTCATACAAATAGACTCCAGCCTTGTATGTCGACTTAAGAAATCCCTTTATGGTCTCAAGCAAGCTCCTCGGGCTTGGTATGCCAAAATGGATAGCTTTCTTTTAGAATCTGGCTTTTCTAGGTGTCATTCTGACAACACTGTCTACACCAAGAAAGTGGGCAACTCTCTTATCATCCTTGTTCTTTATGTTGATGATCTTATCCTTACTGGTAGTGATCCCAACCTTATAAACCATGTGAAGTCTAGCCTTAAAAGGAAATTTGAAATGACAGACTTAGGACACTTACACAATATGGTTGTTATAGTGTCATGTTGTCATGATGTTTTTCTTTTGAGAAGGTATTTCATTGTAAATACTACAACAGGCTATGTTATAGAGCTCCATGGGCAGTATGTTTTGTTTTCATCAATCTTGTTGGTTATAGGTGTCATTGAACACCGAGGACAGTGTTCCCCCAAGGGGGAGGGTTTTGTAACAATCATGGTGAAAATACACATAAAAATACATAAGACCATAGTCGATGGGACACTTATTCCAAGCTGAATGTTGGGCAAGACATCCTAGAGGGTGTTCATTTGATTGTTTATGGATAAGGAAATTGGCAAAGGAAATGGCTAAGGCTTTGGAAAGGAAAATGGCATTTTTGGCACATTTATTTATGAAACTAATGGAAATTAGGAGAAAATGAAGGTGAAAGGTCACAATTTGCATGTGAGGAGGAAATTGAATGAAAATAATGGAAAATGAAGAAAATAGAGGCCTCATTCATAAAAAGGCTTATGAGGATCAGTTGGTAACCTTTTTTCAATTTAGCTTTTGATCCAAGATGGATTTAACATAGACTTCTAAGTCTAAAAATCTTCCTCACAGAGGAAAATGAAAGTCAAAGGATGCTCTTGGGAATAGTCTCATTGCTTAGATCTTTTCAATCTAAATCTACTGCAATTTGAATGGACCCGAATGGACTCCAGACGAAGGAGTTATTGTAAAAAGAAGATTGTCAATTATCCTAAGAAAAGGAGGCAATTTCTTATAAATGGGACTTAAGGGCTCCTTAAAGAATATCACATCACAAAGGCATAAAGGGAAAGCTTTATATGTCATATCGCATCGCAATGTTAAATGGCGGAGCAGCAGGCCTTAAGGATCCCCAACTGTGACCTCCAACATATCGCAATGGAGATAGGTTGCCATGCAATATCGGAACCCGGGTGAGTCGATAAAGTGATTGCGATATGCGACAAGCGGCGATCGGCGATCGGTGATGTATATCTCATTAGAGCAGTCCATGGGATGTTGTATAGGCCTTGGGCCGTTGCGACTTGCGATTGCGATCAGGCCGATAAAGCGATTGCGATGGCATATCGACCGTCAGATCTAGGAGCAGATCAATGGTCGGGAATTAATCACTCATCGCAATCGGAGGTGTCAAATTATAGCGTGTGAGGAAGTGATTGGCAATTGGCGATCGGCAACGGTCATTGTATCGGAACAAACCATGGGTTATTGAATGGACCTCGGGCCAATGCAACGTGCAATTGCGATATGTGATAAAGCGTGGATCGGATGGGATTATAAACATGACTGCATATAATTTGAAATCTAGGTTATACGAATTTCTGTGTGTTTCCCATGTATTGAGCTTTTGACCTCCCGCCTATGTGATTGCGATATTGCGACCAAAGGCGGACCCGATGGGATTATAAGAGCAATTTCATATAATTTTAAGTCTGACTGAATGGCTAATAATGTGTTTTTCATGCATTTCTTTGTGTATTTCCATTACGTGTTCCAATTCGGGATTTCTGCAGGAGGAAGGAAAAATGATTGGGTTACCCCACGTTGTCGTTCCTTTCAATTGGAAAACGAATTCTTTGATCAAATGATCAGTCTTCCATGCTTTTGGGAGGTGAAAACAAATGTGTTATAAAAACATAGAGAACACAATTAGTAGGAATTCGCAGAGGCCGAGAGATCACACAGAGAGCACAATTGGGAAGGGTTCGCTTAGAGGTCGATTGAAACTAGAAGCTCGCGATAGCCAAGAGCCAAGAGCCGAGAGTCAAGAGCCGAGAGCCAAGAGTCGAGAGCTAGAGCCGAGAGCAAGAGCCAAGAGCCAGAGCCGAGAGCTAGAGCCGAGATCCGAGAGCCGAGAGCCAAGAGCCAAGAGCTGAGAGCCAAGAGCTGAGAGCCAAGAGCCAAGAGCTGAGAGCCAAAGTTGAGAGCCAAGAGCAGAGAGCCAAGAGCCGAGAACTAGAGCCGAGAGCCAGAACCGAGAGCTAGAGCCGAGAGCTGAGAGTCGAGAGCCAGAGAGCCAAACAGCCAAGGATAAAGATGGTATTCTGAGCCCATTGGTTTAGTTGTAAACCTGTGGAGTTGAGTGCGGAACTTGTAAAAGGAGCATTACCATAATCCCAAAGAGCTAAGTCGAGTTGACAAGAGCTCACGGAGACGTAGCCCAAGAGGTTTGGGTGAACTCCTAATTATATTGATGTTGCATGTGTTGGTTATTATTTGCATTATTTGCTGTTATATGTTTTTATATCAGTTTAAGCAAAACAACTTAAAGAACTTAACAATTAAAGGCAAACACAAGCATACACCTATTTCTAGTTCTTTTAATTCCGTAAATTATCAATCATAAGATAGATCTTGGGAATATATAAGCTTTGGAGTGGGAGAGGTTCTTGTAAGCATGAAAAGAAGCCTTTAGGCCCCATTTCAGATTAGGTGGTATCAGAGTTAGTTATACTAGATCAGCTGGTATCATGATGCTTGATTGATCAAAGCAGGATGCTTGATTGATAGAGAAATCTATTTTCTTGCTTAACTTGAAAGGTGTTTAAACAGTACAAAGGATTCTACTGTTTGATTGTTTGTAAACTGACTATTGTTTGAGTTTGCAAAGGTGAAGGGAAAGCTGATGTTAACTAAGTCCAGGAGAGGACAAGAAGGAAGAAGGGCTGAAGGCATTCTTCTTATCCCAAAGGACCTCAAAGAAATCCTTGAAGCACAAGAGGTTTGTTGCAAAAGGTTGCTTGAATAAGCTCTTTGTTAATCTTGTTTGAAGTTCTTTTGTTCATTTTCATAATGACAACTTCTACAAGTGAGTCCTCAAATTCTTCCTTCATCACAAGATTCTATGATAAAGACATGAAGCAAGACTTGTTCATCATGATGGATATGGTGAGAGAAATAGGTGTTGGGCTTCGAGAGTAGTTGAATTCCATGAAGGAAGAGCAGCAATTGCTTTCTAACCAATTGCAGGAAATGGAGAGACAACTTCATATTGCAAATATGGACCTGGAAAGGATGCATGAGTTGGAGACGTAGCTCTTTGTTGCCAAAGAAGCCTTAGTCAAGTATCAGCTTGAAGAAGAGGTAAATAATTCCAATTTGTCTTCAATTTCCTCTAAGAATATTTATGCTGGTTCTTTTGAAAAACATACCAGAGGTATAGGGTCCAAGTTAATGTCCAAAATGGGCTATGAAGGAAAAGGCTTGGGCAAACATGCACAGGGTATTTTTGGGCCAATAATAGTTGAGGAAAGGCCCAAGTATTTGGGTCTTGGCTATGGACAATCTTATGGGGAAAGTTCCAAAGCTGCCATGAAGACAATTGAAATAGTTCCAAGAAGGAGTTTCTTTTCAGGTCTTCTACCTCAAAAGTGTAAAGATTGTATTCATGGGGAACGCAATAACTTGAAACATCATTTTCAGGAAGAAGGTGTTCATAAGAATACACTTGAACCAGAGAGTTGTGGAAACTCTGAAACCATTGAAGAGGTTGATGGTGTTCCAAAGGGAGCCACTTCTTCATTCAGTTCACCTCCTCATGAAGGTAAAAGAGGTGAAAGAGAAAGGTATAAATTTGGTTCTAATCATATTCCTTTTGATTATGTTAAGCATGGTAAATTTCCATATAAATATGGGAAAAGAATTGCATGTTCCTTTTGTGGTTTGGTTAACCAAAATGTTTCTAGATATTGGAAGAGAATGGCCACATGTAGGAAACTTTGGAAGGAAAAGAAGCAAGAAGCCAAAGGCCCACTGGACAAGGCAAATCATGCTGTTGAGGAGATGCACATGTGTTGCACTTACTGCCATAAGCAAGGACATATTACTGAAAGGTGTTGGACTTTGAATCCAACAATGCTTCCTTGAAACTTGAAGAAGGTGGAAAGAGAGAATGGCAGGAATGGAAAGAAAGATTCCATAAATGATGTGTCTCAAGATGATTCACATGTTGTTGTTGATGTGTAGATACAGGAAGGATCTTTGAAATGGATTGGTAAGAAATGGTTAGATTTCTTATCCCATTAAAGTTGCATATCTTTTGATGTGAATAGAAATGTATCACATCTATTTGCATTTTTTTGTTAATGAGATGCAAGTTGCAGGATTTTACCAAGAAGGTGAATGGAAAAGTTGAGTAGGAGACTCACTTTATTGCTGTGACATTATGTTAATTTCAACTTCAAAAGTACAGTGTACTTAAGCGAAAGTTGAAAGATGAAATGCATGCATAAGCATGATATGCATGACCACAGGGATGTTGATGATTTCCTTGTATTTGAACATGTATGTGTAATTACCTTGAGGGTTGATTGCTTTGTTTTTAAACATGCATGTAATGTAATCTTGACTTGGAAAAAGTTGATTTGGTCTCCAAGATGGAGATCATGATGAAGTGTTTCATCTTCAAAAAAAGAATCCTATAGATCAATTTCTACATGCTTGACTTGAAGGGTAAATTGTTTTAAAGGCATGTTTTGTTGGCTTGTTATCTAGTCAATCATTTGTATGCAAATGTAAGGACATGGAGGTGTTCACAAGATGTGAAATCTGTTTCTTTTGTTGAAGCAGAAGTTTAGGCCATCTAGTTGTTGTCTATAATTCTGTTGTTGTTAACAGTGGTTTTTGACAATATGTCAAACAGATACAAATATAAATTTTTGTGAAGAAGATGTGACTTCACCTTTGTTTGAGCCAACTTGGATCAATGGTCCAGGAAGAGAAGATCAAACTACCTTCTGTAACCTTCTTAGCAGGATTTCTGCATGAAGTCAAGGAGGAAAACAGTTCTTCCCAGGAGGACAAGCACATCTAGGAAGGAAGTGTTCAAAGGCTTTGGTTCAGAGGCACTATGCAAGGCAAGTGTATGGAGGCTGAAAGAAGAGGGTGAGGTACTCTCATTTACTGTTCAGATCAGTATATCAGTCTTTTGGAGTCCAAAAGCTTTTTAGTGGGAAGGTGTGATCCAAAATGGATCTAACATAGACTTCTAAGTCTAAAAATCTTCCTCACAGAGGAAAATGAAAGTCAAAGGATGCTCTTGGGAATAGTCTCATTATGTAGATATTTTCAATCTGAATCTACTGCAATTTGAATGGACTAGAATGGACTCCAGACGAAGGAGTTATTGTAAAAAGAAGATTGCCCATTATCCTTAGAAAAGGAGGCAATTTCTTATAAATGGGACTTAAGGGCTCCTTAAAGAATATCGCATCGCAAAGGCATAAAGGGCAGGCTCTATATGTAATATCGCATCACAATGTTAAAGGGTGGAGCAGCAGGCCTTAAGGATCCCCGACTGCGACCTTTGACATATCGCATCGGAGATAGGTTGCCATGCGATATCAGAACTCGGGCGAGCCGATAAAGCGTTGCAATAGGCAGCAAGTGGTGATCGGCGATCAGCAATGTATATCGCATCGGAGCAATCCACAGGATTTTGTATAGGCCTTGGGTCGTTGTGACTTGTGATTACGATCAGGCCGATAAAGCGATTGTGATGGCATATCGACCGTCAGATCTAGGAGCAGATCAACGGTCAGGAATTAATCGTTAATCGCAATCAGAGGTGTCAAATGATAGCGTGCGAGGAAGAGATTAGGGATCAATGATTAGAGACAGTCATCACATCGGAACAAACCATGGGTTGTTGAATGGACCTTGGGCCAATGCGATGTGTGATTGGGATATGTGATAAAGCACAAACCCGATGGGATTATAAACGCGATTGCATATAATTTGAAATCTAGGTTATGTGGATTTTTGTGTGTTTCCCGTGTATTGAGGTTTTGACCTCCCGCCTGTGCGATTATGATATTGTGACCAAAGGCGGACTCGATGGGATTATAAGCGCGATTTCATATAATTTGAAGTCTGGCTGAACGGCTAATAATGTGTTTTTCGTGTGTTTCTCTGTGTATTGCCATTATGTGTTCGAATTCGGGATTTTTGCAGGAGGAAGGAAAAATGATTGGGTTACCCCATGTTGTCATTCCTTTCAATTGGAAAACGGATTCTTTGATCAAATGATCGGTCTTCCATGCTTTTGGGAGGCAAAAACAAATGTGTTATAAAAACACAGAGAACACAATTAGCAGGAATTTGCAGAGGCTGAGAGATCACACAGAGATCACAATTGGGAAGGGGTCGCTTGGAGGTTGAGCGAAACCAGAATCTCGTGAGAGCTGAGAGCCAAGAGTCGAGAGCCAAGAGCCAAGAGCCAAGAGCTGAGAGTCAGAGCTGAGAGCAAGAGTTGAGAGCCAAGAGCCAGAGCCGAGAGCCGAGATCCAAGAGCCAAGAGCCGAGAGACAAGAGCCGAGAGCCAAGAGCCGAGAGCCAGAGCCAAGAGCCAAGAGCTGAGAGCCAAGAGTCAAGAGCCAGAGCCAAGAGCTAGAGCCGAGAGCTGAGAGCTGAGAGCCAGAGAGCCAAACAACCAGGGATAAAGATGGTATTCTAAGCCCATTGGTTCAGTTGTAAACCTATGGAGTTGAGTGTGGAACTTGTAAAAGAAGCATTACCATAATCCCAAAGAGCCAAGTCGAGTTGACAAGAGCTCATGGAGACGTAGCCCAAGAGGTTTGGGTGAGCTCCTAATTATATTGTTGTTACGTGTGTTGGTTATTATTTGCATTATTTGTTGTTATATGTTTTTATATCAGTTTAAGCAAATCAACTTAAAGCACTTAACAGTTAAAGGAAAACACAAGCATACACCTATTTCTAGTTCTTTTAATTCCGCAAATTATCAATCATAAGCTAGATCTTTGGAATATATAAGCTTTGGAGTGGGAGAGGTTCTTGTAAGCACGACAAGAAGCCTTTAGGCCCCATTTCAGATCAGATTTGGAGTTCTCTCATTGTTCTCTCTCTCTCATACTCTTGGACACATAGAGTTTTCTTGGAGCACTTTGGCATTGGAGGAAGAAGTGAAAATAAGGCAAGAGGAAGCAAAGATCAAGCAAGGAAAGGCAGGATCTAGTAGCTACAACAGGCTTCATTGCAGGTATCGACTTACATGTGTATTTTCCTTGCTAGATTTTGCATGCATGGGATTTCATGTGGTTCTTTTCTATCATGGCATGGGTTTTTCCAAGTGTGACAATGTTATTCAGCCTAGCCTTGCCATTTCCCGATAGCTTTGATGAGATGGGTTCTCACATTCAGTTAATGTGGGATGAACAGATTGAATTCAAAGTTTAGTGGGGTGGATCTCCGAATTGACAAACACATGGCCTAGTGGTCCTTGAACCAGACTGTGGATCACGGTAAAGCCACTGGCCTAGTAACCCCTAAAATAGACTGTGGGTTGCGGTAAAGCCAGATTTTGTGCCTCGATGGGCCTAGGAATCCTTGCCGATGAATGGTGAGATATACGGTAAATCCAAGAGGTGGATTTCTCTCTATTGGGCCTAGTAGTCCTGAGATGGGATGTATGATAAATCTTGGAGAGTATGTCTCGGTGTAGGGCCTAGTGATCCCTGGATCAGACTATGGATTGCAGTAAAGTCTGAGAGACTAGGAGGCACTCAAATTCCTCATAGTTTAGGCTGAGAACTGCAATAGCATCCATGCTTGTTGGTGTTTTTGGTGTGTTATATGAGTCCCACATTCATGCTTGGACTACGACACAGGAGTGACTGGCTGAGGAGAGACTTGGCTTAACCAACCTATGGTCGGGTGGAACGTGGTAGTTCCATCTGGTTGGTTTATTGCATTCATTAATGTGAAATTCATTCCCTTAATTTTCATGTGTAAATGTATTGATGTATATGTGGAATTTATGGCAGATATGTTTATGATATTTGTGTCCCTATTATGTTGGTTATATGTATGTTTTATCACAAAATCTATGTATGGCTCTCAACATTTTTTTACTTGTAAATTAATGTATAATGTATCTATGACCTAATAGATGATAATTCAGCAAATGAAATGGGGGAACAATGGTTCACAGTGGTTCTCAGATAAATATGAGATCCCTGCACTTAATTATGTTGTTTACACCTATAGGTTACATGTTGATGATATGTTTGATGAAATTCTTGTCATGGCTAGTAGGGGTATGATTAAGTATTGCTCAAATTATTTCTTTTGCATCATTATTTCCTTGTACTTTTACTAATTTTAAACTATCACTCCATTTTGGGTAGTGACCTAGGCTCTGGGCCTAAAAACGTGGCTTAAATCTTGGGGTCACTAGCACAGAACTGACAATTTTGGTCTCTGGTCAGGCAAGCCTGTGAGAGCAACGTTGGGTTTACGGTCTCTCCCTTTCCTATAGCATGAGAGCGAGTGAGTCGTAAGATGTCCATAACATCAGTGGGACCCAGGGACAGGCTGTATGAGTGGCTGACATGTCTCTTGAGGATTTTGAAGCTGATGTTGGATGACTGCATGTGATGTTTCTGTTGATTCCACTTCCTTAAGGTCGCATAGGAGGTCGAATCCAATCATAGTGGCCTCTCGTCTCATGTTTACCCTGGTTATCTAGTTACTTGGGTAGATGTGGGAGGAAGGTGTTGCAAAGACATTAGGATTTGCATATATTTCATAAATCTAAATAAAGCCTCGGAAAAGGATAATTACCATGTCCCATCTATGGAGAAAATATCGCAATCATTCGTCATATCTGAGATGTTTCCTTTTCTAGATGATTTTTCGAGTTACAACCAGATCTTGGTTTTTTGCCTGCTGACAAAATCAAAATGACTTTTAGAACAATTTGGAACATTTTCTTATAGGAAAATGTGATTTTGTCTAATCAATGAATATCACTTTTAAATAATTAATCATTAAATGCTTAATATCACTTTTAAAGAGCCATGAATGTCACTTTTAAATAATTAATCAATAAATCAATGGTTGTTTACTTGGGTGATATTACTGTGTATTCTAAAAATAGAGAATATCGTGTTGAGCATTTATACAAATCTTTCAGATATGTAGGAAGTATGACATTTAATTGAATCCTAAAAACACTATCTTTACTTCTTCTTCTTATTTGTAATAACCTTGGGTTAAAAGTTCATGTAATAAAAGTTAATAAAGGAAAAATAATAAGACCAAGGTCATGGGGCACGTATTCCAAGTTGGCCATTGGGCAAACAATCCTCGTAGGTGCCACTTTCGATTTATTATGGATAAGGAAATTGGCAAAGGCTTTGGAAAAGGCAAAGAGGCATTAATTGGTATTTATTTATGAAAATAAAGGAAAACTGAAGAAAAATAGAGGCCTCGTTGATAAAAAGGCTTTTGAGGATATGTTCACAACTTTTAATGGTTTAGGTTTTGTCAGTTAAGTTTTGGAGCTCTCTCTAATCTCTCATACTATTGCACACTTAGAGCATTTTTGGAGCAGTCTAGCATTGTATAAAGGAAAGCAAGGAAAGATAAGGAAATCAAAGGAAGGACAAGGAAATAAAAGGACAACCAAGGAAGTTTGGATCAAGCAGCTTCAGTGGGAGGATTTACAGGTAACGAGTTGCATGTGTCATTTTCCTAGTTGGTTTGTGAATGCATGGTACATGCATTTGTGTATTTGGTTCATTTGTTTTTATTGGCATCGATTTTTCCAGGTGTGACAGTGGTTTCAACCTTGCCTTGCCATATGTGGATAGCCATGGTGTGATGGGATTCTTTTCAAGTTTAGCTTTGGATTGCTAGAAGATTTTGGAACGAGGTGAGGTGGTCTCAGGAAAATTCCCAAGAGTTGGGGGTGGAGGTGGTTTAATATTCGACAAGCCCTCAATAGGTGGGTGGAGACAAGAAAGTTCCTCAAGGTAATGGTGAAGAAACTCTAAGGCATCCAAGCTTATTTGTGGGCTTAGTGATCTCTTGACCAGTTTTGGTAGGATCACGATAGCCTTAGGGTGGAGGTGGTTTAATCTTCGACAAGCCCTGGTTGTTTATGTTTTGTGATCCCACATTCATGCTTGGAATATGGCATGGGGTTGATTGGATGGAAGAAAGATTTGGTTCAACCCAATATTTGGTCAGGTGGTACGTGGAAGTCCCTGACTTGGTTGGGTTTTTCATAAGTTAATAAGATATTTTTTCTTATTGTAATCTATGAGAATTTGTACTTGTTATTATGGTGATTTGATGGTTTTTATGTCATGGTTAATAATCTGGTTATATGTTGGTTATAAGCATGGATTTGCAATGTACTCTAGTTATGTCTTGTTCGGGATTTGATAAGTATTTGATGGTTAATGAATACATGGGATAACAAATGTTATTGTAGCTATTATGAGAGAGAATTAGACCTTCTTGGTGATTCTTAGATAAGTTTCAAAATCCTATGTTCAGATATGCATTCATGACATGTACATTACATGTTCACCATATGTTTAACGAAATGGTTGTCATGGTTAGGTCTAGTTAGGTCAAGTCATTATTCAAGTTTTGTATGATTAGCATTTTTTTCAAGTCATTTATCATTCTAGAAATTCTCAGGAAGTTTTGGGAAGTGGTCTGGAGGTTGGCCTGGAATTGTGGCTCAGATCTTGGGACGCACCCTCTAAACTAAGAATTTTTGGTTACAACCGCACTCAGAAAATCTTGTGCGTGCAGTTGGAGGGTCACAACCACATTTATGCGGGCTTGTGCATGTGGTTAGGAGTCTAAGTCACTGAAAAAATAGTCTACGTTAGGATTGGGTCACCTGGGGGTGTTCTTTGGCCCCTGAGTGTCATGTAAGCCCTTGTTGTAGTACTCAATAACCCCCCATTATGATTAGACTTAGAATAATAAATAATGTGGACCATTTAAAAATTTTAGTCAAGAATCCTTTTTGTTTTAATAACATGAGGCAATTTTGATATTTTTAGCTTTAAACATTGGCAAAATAAAAAATAAAAATAAAAAAATATTTTAAATAAACATGTATAGCAAATCTTAGCCCTTTTCTTTAGGCTTAAATCCTTTTTATATTTTCTTAGGAAATAATATTATATGAAATCATATCAAATACAATTCAAGTTTAAAACTACGATCAAGAAACCCCGATAATCATATTTCCGATATAAAGACTTTGGTTAGCATCTCAAGTTCCTAAAAGGTTTTCAAGTAAATAAAGGGAGTATTAGGAAATATTATAAAAGGTTGGTCCCACCAAATCACATGGAAGCTCTATCGGCGTATTAGCATTGGCGATTTCAAAATGAGCACCATAACAAAATTCCAATAGTAGATCCTCGATACTCTGTCAGTCAAGTCGTAGCTACCTTTCACTCTCCCCGCATTCTGATTGCTGATTAATCGCATGCCTTGCGATATCATAGTTTTCACATCACAAGTTCTATCCATGTAACCAATACTGAAACGTTGATAGGAAAGCCACCGATCAACATTCCATTCGAATTTTTAGTCCATTATAAAGAAATAGATTGATTGGAATGAAGGATATCGCAAAATTTAGAAGCATCACCTCAAGGATATCATCGATAGCAATGCTCTGATACAATGACATGTGTCAAAGCCACGTGAAAAAATGTTTGACAATTAATGGCCACTCTATGTGATTTATGGTTTTGAGGTTTTGAATGATTTATTATGATTTTGATGTAATGTCGTAGAATTCTTTCATTAAATCATGCATTGAATTGAAAAGACTATATTCCTTAACCAATTTTTGCTACCCATCCTTGTTTCTCATTTTAATAGGTAAATCCCGACAAACAATAATTAGAGGAGATGTCTAGAATTATCAAAGCAAAGAAGAAGTTTGTAGTTCAACCATAGATAGTCTCACCTCCTGCAGAAATTGTCAAAATGTCATCGTTATTCATGGACATTACATGTACACCAGACACAGGGTCATCCTCTTGGGATATCATACATAAATTGTTTGAAGATGAGAATCCAAGGGAAATTGAGAGGGAAAGAGATTCCACATATGATACAACTCTGGTTGCTGAGTCTAGATGGAATGATATGACCAATTCCTTTTTACATAAAATTGTAGCTCATCCCAAAATCTTGCCCTACACAAATATGGTGAGATGGGTCATCAACAATTTGAATATCACAGATATAGTTTTCATGACTCCAAAGAATACAATAATCAGGTCATTCAAGGCTGAATATTTGAGGAAAATATACCACTTTTCATCATCGTAGAAGTACGACACTCAGTTTGTCCATAAGTTTATGAAGGAGAACCAAAACCCAGAAAAGCCTATCAGGTAATGGAGAAGGGACCCAAACAATCACAAACATGAGGATAGGGGTATGTATTCAATAGCTTCCCTTGATGGACCTTTCTCTCATGTCGTTGTTATGATATATCATTTATACGATTACCCTAATACACAAAAGTTCTCAGAAGAATGGGTACCATTAATAGAAGTTTCTTTGGATGGTTATATTATGGATTGGGAAAATATATTGTCTAATGCTTTAACTACTCAAATTCTAAGCTACAGACAAAAACGCAATATCATTGATAGATCTCTTCCCCCTTTCTTCATGAGTGCCAGGTAATGGATGCTATTTGTTCTTCATATGATTTTCCATCCATAGTGTTAGTGTCGGTCTTGAGCCCTCCATCAGTGATCAATAACTCTTTGCATATGCATTTATAGGTGTCTCATCAGTGTCAGTTTTGCATCCCGCTAGGCATGCCATAACACTGAATGGAGGAGCTGGTCTTTGTCTTCTTGGCTTTGCTGGATCAGGTCATACAACAATATAATTGAGTCAGGCTTGTTCTTGTTTTTGTCTTAAAGTCCCATGGTCTTAGGTTTAGGGTTTTGAGTCAAAATCATTTTAAGGTCATGAGTCATGGTCAGTAAGTGCCCAGCAAGCCGGAAGGAGTTTTGTACATATGTTTCATTGTCATCTTCTTCAGCTACAGCTCATTCTATGCCTTGGATTTAAAAACACTGTTTTTAATTACAAGGTCATGTGGATTTTGAAAAAATAAAGAAATTCTCAAAAATTTGTAAAAGTGCCGGCAATAACCCTGGTTCCTTCACTACAGTCCCTCAGGCGGTCAACCTGCAAAAAGAAAGGAGTTAAACGCATCAAAAAGCTCATTCCAGGACAAAAAGACTCTAAAATAGTGTTAAAGAGAATACAAAGGTTTAAACATTATAAAGTGGGTTTTTAAAGTCAATTTTTTTTTTAAATATGAGCCTATAAAAGCAAATTCCCTCTTGAAAGGTCTTCATTGTGCATTTGGAGCAAGAAATTACAAGCAAAAGGCGATTAGAGGGCGGAATTGGGCAAATTGCAGAAGTTTCAGTCTTTTGGAGGCTGCGCGACCAAACGGAGGGGCGCGACCAAAAAAAGGCCAACGCGTTGTGTTAAATTACACAGGCGCGACCAAACGGAGGGGTGAGACCAAACTGGCAGCTTGCGCGACCAAAAAGTCTGCCCGCCCTAAAAACTCTCCCAAACGCTCAAATTCACTCAAATTCACTCCAATTTTTAAAGGTATGCCTCCTCCACGTTTTGTGTAATGGTGTTGGGGTTGCAAAAGAAGATTATGGTCATGATTTTATGCAAGGAAATCCATAGGAAATAGGTTAAAATGACTTGATGTTTTTGCATGCTAATGTTAGGTAGTATGTTTGTTTTTCAAGGCAATTTTTTCCTTAGTCCCTCCATTCATTTTCCCAATATAAAATCACAGGTGTTAGGATGTCATTTTTATTAATCTCATTTGCAAAGAAAATACTCAAAACCTACCCCAAATTCCATGAAACCCTAACCCCTCCTGAACCCTATTCCAAACCCTGTTTCTACCATGTATCATGCTCTAACCCTAAGCACTACTACACACAGCAATTCATGTATAAAAACACAGCAAAATGAAAAAGAAACATTATAAAAAAAAAAACAAATAAAAAGTGATGACAAGGCATGCACATAAGAAATTGTAAAAACAGTGAAAATGTCATTTGCATAGCCTTATAAAAAATAAAGAAAAGTGTCATCTTGCTGTGTATATGTCAAAGATTCAAAGCTGTGTTAAAGTCATCACAAAATTCATCAAAAATACAGCTGCATAGTTATCAAAAGAAGCAGTCTTGCTGTGTTAGGGTTTTGTATTAGCATGGTTTTCATCCCCTTTCTCAAAACTCTGTTTTTCCCTACCTATTTCCCTATGTAAACCCCAATTCAATTGCTTGTCCCTTCAGTTAAACTCCCTAGGCAATTGAATGTCCCTCCCTATGATCAAAGCACACAGTCAAACCCTAATTCCCCATGGTAAAAGCATGATGAAGCTGCCACTGTCCTAAATGAATTGCTGTTACAAAAATTAGTTGGCAGTGATTATTAAAAGGGTTTCACTGTCCCCCCCAAACCTAATTCCTAATATCCTCTCTTTTCCCTAATTCCCAAGTTATCAATTCCCTCTCCCTTCCATTGTAACATGATCACAGCAATCCCCTTCCCTTCTTCTTACAATCTAATACCCAAAATCCCTGTTTCATATTAGCATCAAATGGTCATTTCAAAATGTGGAAAAAACAGAGTATGCTCATGAAAGATATTTGAAGACAAAATATAAAAGCAGCAGCCTGTTAAATGTTTATGATTGATGCTACTCTATTCCCTTATACTTTCATTCCCTCCATGATGAAAATCTATATTGTCCTTTCCCTTGGTGATCATAAAACATATTTCCCTAATACAGTATTCATTTGCAAATGATGAAAGATGGAATGACATGTTTAGCATTATGTGATGTTTTCCTTCAGAATTCCCTGCTTATATATATATTTTTTCCCTTTCCTATATGTAAATTCCCTCCCCTAACATATCCCTCATGATGTTTCCCCTTGAAAACAGCATACTTCACAGCATTTTGCAGGCAGGGCAGCGGTCATTTTGACTTATTTATTCCACCTTGCTCAATAACACCATGTCAACCACTGAGACTAATGAGCAAGGTGATGACCGATCATCATCTACTGAGATTGAGATACAGCAGAGGCCTCGTAGGGGAGGCAAGGGTGGTCATCACAGGAGGGAAGAGCCCACATCATTGACAGAGTTGCAGGCTTGCCCATTGGCAGTGTCTTGTTTTCAGCATATGGCTTGTTTTCAGTTTTGTGAGAGGCTGTCACACATCCAGCATCACAGAGACTTGGCCCGGTTGTTTGTCCTCCATCTCCATGACAGGCAGGTCACCCTTGCAGGGGTGAATTTTGTGTTTTCTCCAGAGGCTATCACAGATGCTACCGGGATACCCAATGTGGGTGAGGTGTGGCCGAAGCGCAAGTGGGTGGACCTGGTATACTATGAGCCATATGTTAGGCCTGCCCATGTGCATCACTTGACAAGGAACTTTCCTATCAAGTTCCTCCGAGCAGAGTATATAGACACCATGAGACTCATTATGCACTACTTCACATGCGAGGGGAGATTCTCACGAGTATTTTCTTGTCATATCCGCATGATGATGCACTTCACCAGAGTGAGGATGATGAACATTTCGGCATTCTTATTTCATGACATTCAGAGGATAGCCACTACCTTTCGGAGACAGACTCCAGTACAGCAGCTCCGGAGCCTATGCCATCATGGTCTTATTCAGCTAGTAGTTTCCCATCAGCTGAGCCAGCAGGGCATCCCTTGGGCGGATTTCATCTCCCGAGATGTTTTCACACAGCCACATTCAGGGCCTGAGGCAGTTCATGAGGAGGGAGGGCCATCACATCAGCCCGAGACCAGCATCCCGAGACACATGGCTTCTTCTCCTCGGGTCACATATCAGAGAGGTCACAGGACCTTATTTGCAGCAGCCCGACGAGTACTTTCTCTACAGCCAGTGGAAGGGGTCTCGTCTTCATCATCAGAGCAGCGAGTGTTATCTCCACATCAGGTGGAAGGGGCCTCGCTTTCTTCATCGGCACAGGCAGTACGAGAGGGCAAGCAGCCCATGGTTGAGGATGAGGCAGTTGGCGAGGCACATGATGATTTCACTGGTCGTGATGCTCATTCTCCTCCTTCTTCAGATTTCTATGAGCTCAAGGAAGAGAACCTTGTGTTGCAGCGGAAGCTTGAGATGGCTCAGTGGACTATCACTTATTTAGAGCAGCGGACCAAACAGCTGGAGACCGAGAAGGAGTTGGATGAGTTATGGAGGATGCGATTTGACCGAGTCATCAATCGCAGGAGGCCTGGGGACCCACTGCCCATGGATAGAGAGTTATTGCTCATCCGAGCAAATTGGCGCTTGGACAACAAGCTGCTCCGGAACATGAAGACACACTACTGGGCAAGATTACATGTTTGCAAGGCGAGAATAAAAATTCTCCAAAGAGAGCTGTCAGAGGCCTGGAAGAAGAAGAAAAGGAAAAATCCACTCCGCATCTTGGCTGAGGCATCCCTCACTCATCATGGTACTGATCAGCCTTGATCTAGCATCAAAATCTGAAAATTTTGAGAATTTTGGAGCATTTTGCAAATTTTTGGTAAAATTACAGGTTTTGCCCACGGTTTGGTCTCACCCCGGGTGAGACCATTTTGAAGGGCTGCTCGGAATTTTGCAAACTTGGCATTTTTGGAAAGGGCATGCAAAAAGAAAAATTACCAGTACTTGGGGGCAGCCTAATTTTGAGTTTTGAGCCTCCAAAAGCTCAAAATACACCTTAAAAATGACTTTCTGCCCACTTTTTGAGTTGCAGAAAGTGACCTTGGGAGAAATGGTTTTTGAGGGGTCAAATCAACACCAAATCCAGAAATTCCACTTGGGATGGAAAGTAGACAGGCTAAGCTTTCCAATGAGCCATCTTGCACCTGATTTGGATCACTGGAACCTACTCAAAAGTAGCTGCAAAGGGGCGCGACCAGAACTTCCAGGGGCGCGACCAAAACCTCCAGATTTGCCAATTTTTGACTAGTTCGGCCAGAAAAGCACTATTTTCACTTTGGTTGACTATTTGGGCATGTAAATGATGGATTATTGTGTAAATTTCATGGCATTAGATACTTTTACTCTTCTTTACCACTTCTAGAAGCTTCTTTGATGTAAATAGTGAATATTTAATGCATAGATAAGCTTCCTAAGTTTTAGAGGTAAGTTGTTGAGCTGGTCTATTATCTAGTGACTGATTTAGAATTAGTTACAACAGCTCCTAGGAAGCTGAGCTCGACCCCTAGAGGTGGGGAAAGAGGTTTGACCTTCTATATTATGCCTTCTCTTTCTCATTTTGATGGTTGGACTCTAGAGGGAGAAGTGCTATTGTATTATTGACTTGTATTCTCTGCAATTTGAGGAAAAGGAAGGCCAGGATTTTGCAGACTTCATTGTGGATTCTTGTGGATTATTATGTTGATGGTGTGTCTCCTACTGTTATTGTAAGTGTGTTTATGTGTTCCATTTCTTAATCTCTTGCTGCTATTTAAACAAAAGAAGTGATAAAGTTTGAATTCATGCATGCCATGCTTAGCTTTCAATTTTGTTTAAAATTTATGTTTTCCACTGTCTAGAGAGGATTCGAATTCATTGTTCGCCCTCTTTAGTTTCTCTTCTTTCTTCCTTAAATCATCTCTTTCAGCTAAAGGCATCAGCATAAACTCCTACCTTGCCCCAAAGACCCACCTGCAAAAACTGTGCCCAATCCCCGCACCCTGAATTGCACTTCCTCCAATTGCCACCAAAAACCCCAAAAATCATTAAATCAACCCCCCTTATCAATTTACTAGCCTAATATCTTTGATCCTAATTGGTCAGCTTATTGTATTATAAGATCTATCAAATCTGACCCGAGAGAGCCTTCTCATACCTCGTAGGGCTAGCTACGAGGTGAAATGGTTTGATGTAGCCTTGAGAGTTTGTCTATCTCAGCCTAGGTGAATTCCAAGCGCTAACATATTGGCGACCATACTGGGGAGAACATATTAATCGTTTGCTCATTGATGTGTTTGTTTCATAAGTCTTAGACGGAGCCTGAAGTTACGCCAGAAGCCTTCGAAAACGCTCTTGTTTTACATCAGCGCAAGTAGATAAACGCTGCTTCAGTCTATCTCCGTGGGATTTGTGAACATAGCACTTCGATTGTATTTTACCCCAGTACATGTATCAAATTCAGATCTGATGCTGATGGTGGACAGCAGTCAGATACTTATGCAGGCTGATTCATTCACCTGGCGACTCCAACTTGATCCAGACATTCCAGTGCCTGTTGATATGTTCATGCAATGGTAGGGTATGTGGCAGACCCTGCACTTTGTGAAGTTCTAGATGGAGTTAGAGAGATGTTAGCAGGTATTGACATTAATGAAGAATTTTTCAGTATTTTCCTTCAATGTGTGAAATCTCCGAAGCTTCATCTTGAAGGCAAAATTAGATTTTATGAATTAGTGGTTGAAAGAGTTGAAAATGAGATTCAATATCTCGATGAGCAGATCTACTCTTATGATTTCCAAGACCCTAAAAAGTTCTTGGAAATCCTTCCTCCATCGAAACAAGAAATAACAGATTTGCCTATAGAGGTATACATTGACAATGTGCAGCTGGAAGCATGTATTGCAGAGTTGGGGCAGCCAACAGAGGCTGGTTTCCGTGATCCTATTGCGGCATATATGGACATATTTTTCAGCTTGATTGACCGATCGGGCTGTCTTCTCGGTGACCAGGCTCAGTATGAGCATGAAGGGCTGCCAGCAACTGCATCTGTGACTTCATGGCAGCATTCTCAAGCGGCTTCATTTCCAGGTTTACTCGAGTGGTTAATTTGGCATTTTAGCATTACTTGATCTATTCTTTGTACAACAGATTAGAGTAGGTTTTGTACATAAATAAGCAGCCATAAGGGCAGCATCTTGTTTCAGTTGGCTTTTAGTTTGTTTGAGTTCAGTTTCAGTGTGAAAATAAGTCTTCAGCTGTGTTGATTTGTTGATGATGACTCCATTGCCCAATGGTGGAGGCACGGTCTGCTCCCCCAAAGTTCTGCGGTTCTTGGCACCTCCAGGAAGCTGCAGCTGCCATCCCAAGTGGAGCCAATGTTAGACTCCGTCTCAACATGAGATTGATTCTTCTTCAAAACAGGGTTTTGAAGAAGAAATCATTAATGTGCTGTTTAAATTATGTAATTTGTTCTTCAGCTCTTCTTAAGACAGCAGCAAACTTCAAACTCCGGTCCCTGCACAAACACAGTTCAAAGCATCATCAGCAATCAAAGGCAAAAAGCTATTTGGAGGGCGCCATCTGCATTTTTGGAATAGGGTACCAATCTTCATCTTTTTATGTTCATTGATTAAAGTCAATTACTTCACATTGCGCTATGGCTTCATCTCTGCACACTTAGCTCCGGGAAGCAGATTTAATTTTCACAAATATATTGAGAGAAGCCCTGAATGAACACTACTCACAGGCATTTTACTTCTATGGTTCTTGCATATGTTATGCCCTGGAATAGTAAAGGTTATAACATGGCCATAAAATTTCGTGCCAAACTTACATATGTATCACCGGTCTGGTATCAGTTGAAGATAATTGGGACAGAGCTACAGTTATTTGGTAAGCATGATGCTGGTCAACAGTGGATGGCTCAAGTTCGTAAGCATGGGCTGCCATTGGTATACCAATCCTTATACTACCTAGAGTTGTATTGGAAGCATCGCCTATAGGATTGCTGACAAAGAAAAGGGAAAGAACCAATCAGTTTCAAGATATCAGTTATAAGAGAATATCTTTTTCAAGGATCAGTGGAAGCTTGGAACGAACTGGATTTCTTGCAACATTTGCAGATAACAACACTAAGAATGATTGGGGCAATCTTAGTTCCATCATATGAAGGATCCATCGCAGAGATACTTGTATCGGGTATTGTTCTTGAGCATATTGGATTTAAAAGTGAACTTGTTTGGGAGCGGATTTTCAAAGAGAGGTAACAGTAGCATTTAAAATGTTCCATGCCTACCTGAATCAAGCTAAGGAAGACATTGTTGTTCAACAGTTCTTTTGGGATATGGATGGTCAGAAATTTGATTCAAATGTGATTGGAGAAGTGTATAACGAAAGTGATTGGAATAGCTACGAAACAGGCTTCTAAAAGTGCAGTTGCAAAACCCATTGATCCATCAGATCTGATGGAAGAGTTTGAGATGGCAAAGAGGTCAGCAAGAGTTGAAAGCCTAGTGGTTAAGATCAAATCTATTTTTTCATCAGTAGATGCATTGAGCATCAGTTTTCTTCCCGAAAAAGGATCAGTGGCTTCAGTAGCTTGAGTTGCTCTACAAAGTAAATGAGAAAGCTGAGTTTGTTGATCACAGCTCCTTTTACAATGATGCAGTCAACAATGAAGAGTTCATCTTGGAAGACTTTAAAAGATGGATGGATAGCTCCTTCCTTCTCATTCTGCAACTATCCATTTGTTTATGATACAAATAGCAAAGTAAAATTATGCAGTGGGAATCAAATATTCAGATGCGCAATGAGTTTCAAGAAGCCTTACTACGTTCTCTTTTGCTCAAGAGAACCTGCCCTTACTTGGTGTTTAGGGTGAAAAGAGAAAATCTAATTAGGGAAACTATATTACAGATTTAGCTCCAGGCCGAGGATCTTAAGAAGCCATTAAAGGTTCAATTTATAGGAGAAGAAGGGATTGATGAAGGTAGTGTACAAAAGGAGTTTTTCCAATTACTCGTGAGAGATATTTTCGACCCAAAGTATGGCATGTTTTATTACAATGAGGATACACGGTTATTCTGGTTCAACTCTCCTCCATGGGATGCCTTTGTGGAATTTGAATTGGTTGGAATTCTTCTTGGAACTGGAACAGTTAATTTGCGGCAGTCCTGTACTTGATTTTGAAGCACTAGAAAAACATACAGTATACGAGGATGGTGCAATCTTTTGTTTCCTGTGTGACTACCGGAAATGTTAAGGTTCAGTGGAATGTGTGTCATGCTTTGCGAAATCTCTTCTTAAACGAGTCTATTAGGTTGCAGTATATGACATGGGCTCCTTCGGTTTATAATATTCTTCTTCTACTGCTTCGTGATTCATCAAATTTTAAGATCCGAATCCATGCAACCTCAGCATTGGCTGTACCATTAACACGGGAAGATTATGGTGATTCATTCGCTGATATTGTGCAAGCACTGGGGCATACATTGGAAGTATTGGAACTCAGATCAGGATATAGCACCTTCAAGTTTCAAATATAGAAAAACTCTTGCGGAACAGTTGACATCAACCACTGTTCATATTTTTGGTCTTGCTTTTCCAGAAGATTACGAAAATTTTAATGGCTTTCTTACTAAGAGGGCATCATTTTTAGAAGAGTGGTTAAGATTAACTTGTGATAACATTGTCAAGTTCGTGTCATCTGCTGACATACATCTTCAGAGAGGGGAATGAGGGTGATTCCCTTTATACCAAGGATTGCTTGGGTAGCTACGCTGTGAATGGAGAATGGATTTCATCCCAAGATAATCTTGCTGCCTATTATATCAAACCTGCAGGTACCGCCTCTGTGAAAGATGAGTCAATGCAAAGCAAATCAAACATTTTGAGGGCAGTAAGAGCATTGATTGAAATGTATCGTTATGGAATCGGGTGATGTCAACCACGCCAGGGCACTAAATCCGGTCCTCATTCACGCCACAAAGACATCAACCGCAACAGAAACTTAGGAACGAATTTCCTATTTCAAGACCACCTAAATCAAAAGGATATGCGCTCCAGTTTAGCTTCAAAATTAGCCAAATCATCAAACAGAATGTTAATTTAAAAGTTTGTTTTATTAAAATCGCCAGTGTATTTCCAGAAATTCGGGAGCAATTGTAATTTCCAGCATATGCAAAGTGGCAGAGAACGAGGAGCGATTGCCTAGTTGGGATCGACACCTGTGAACGCACTTGTTTCCATCTTCAGCAGCGCTTAGTGGTTATTGTTTTTGGTTTTTTTTTTAGTTTTATTTATTAAATAATCATAAAACAAATCCCTCATCTTGGGGTCGATTTGTTTTCCCCCAGTGGTTTTTTGTTTCATATTTTTGTAGTTAGTTAAAACAGCGCCCCTGTTTTGGGCAGCAGAGGTATTTATTGTATTAAAAAATTTATTTGTAGGAGGGAGTGAAGAGAGTAGAGTTTTTTCTGAGCGCTGGGAGCTGCTGGAGAAGTAGAGAGCTTTGTAATGTACAGTTTTCTGCAGAGAATTTAATGGAATTTCACAGCTCTGTTTGCTGAGATTCATGTGGTATGTTGATTTAGCATGAGTTTTTCCCTTTGTCTCATATGTAATCAGTTATATTCCATTTCATTTCATGACCCTTTCAAGCTGAACAAATGAAGTGATTAGGTAGGAATTCATAGTATTATATGCTCCTCCTATAAGTTTGTTCGCATTCGATGTTTTCTACTGTTTAAGGAAGATTCAGAGTTATTGTCTGCCCTCCTTAACTCCTCACCAGTCTTGCCATCCCGTTTGAAACCAGATTTGGTGTTAAATTGCATGCCTACCTTGCCTCAGTTGATACCTGTGTAGTCATTATATTTCTCTGTTTGAAGCTGTGATTTTCCCCATGCAGCCCAGAAAAGCCCCGTCATTCCATCAAAAAACCAAAAATCATTAAATCAAACCCCCTATCAATTTACTAGCCTAAAATCCTTATTCTTCATTGGTCAGCTTAATCATATTGAAAGATCTATCGAATCTGACCCGAGAGAGCCTTCTCATACCTCGTAGGGCTAGCTACGAGGTGAAATGGTTTGATGTAGCCTTGAAGGTTTACCTTTTCAGCCTGAGGTGAAATCTCAAGCGCTAACATATTGGCGACCATACTGGGGAAGAACATCTAAATCTTTGCTCATTGAGGTGTGTGTTTCATAAGTCTTAGACGGAGCCTGAAGTTACGCCAGAAGCCTTTGAAAACGCTCTTGTTTTACATCAGCGTTAGTAGATAAACGCTGCTTCAGTCTATCTCCATGGGATTTGTGAACATAGCGCTTCACTGACATCTTTATCCCAGTATCATTATGGACTCTAAGCTTCAGATGATAAGTTAAGAGTTTCCATTTGGCTGAGTGGTTTTTCCTTTCCTCGTTTATTTGTATTTACAAGCTGGCTTCTGATTCAAAATTGATTGTTAGATCTAATTCATCGCCTGCTGTAATAAAATATTTTGAAGATCTTGATTTCGACGAGGATTTTGAATTGTCATTGTTTAAATCTAAATCTGAAAGTGCACTCGATACTTTGGTTCTTGATCCTGACTTTGCAGCTGTGATTGACCTCGAAAGGCATAACAAAGTGGTTGAATCTTATATTTTGCGGCATCTTCAAAGTAGTATACATGCTTCAACTCTTGTTGATTTTATTGAAAACATATCTGATCATATTGGGTCTACTATTGATCAAGCTGAAAATCTTCAAACTTCCCTCACGGCTCATCGAGCTTCTTTCCCTCCTTTCATCTCTATTTCACCTGTTTCGCCTATAGTTACACTTCCCGATACCCCTGTTGGTTCACCTCCATCTACACCTCAAACTCCATCATCACCTTTATCTCCGCCAACATCCCTTCCCCTTATCACAACCCCTGTTATTATACTTCCACCTCCTCCTCATCATACTCCTTCTACTCCTCCACCTCCCCCGCCTAGAGCCATGGCTGCCCGATTTGCTCCCCTTGTTCTCCCTGCAAACCTTCATGACATGCCAGCTGACTACCAGAGCAAGATACCAATGTTTGATGGCACTCCACAGAGTGTCTCAGCTCAGCAGCATGTTGACCGGATGACTACCTTTTTTGATCTGTATGAATTGGATGAGGAAGATGTTACCATGAGGTTGTTCGTTCAGACTTTTGGAGGAGAGGTCCGGAAATGGTTCAGAGGGTTGAGAGCAAATAGTATTGTTTCTTTGGAAGCACTTCAAACACAATTCTTGGACAGATGGGAAATCAGAAAGGATCCGCTGCAAATCAATGCCGAATATAACAACCTTAAGAGAAATCCGGGTGAGTCCGTTCAAGACTACATCATAAGATTTAATGCAGTGTATAATGCTATACCAGATGATCTTAAGCCTTCTCGAAAATCTGCCTTGCTCAAGTTCCCGGATGGTTTCGATCCGGAGATGGCCTACTCACTGCGGGACCGAGATCCTCCTACTTTGGAGGAAATGCAGAAAATCGCAGTCAGTGTGGAGGCTAATTTGAATGACAAAAGGGCAAGAATGAAGGCGGAAAAGAAGGTCACAATCAAAGAGGAGGTAGCATCCACTTCTCAAGTTATTCGGAAAATGGAAGAGATGTCAAAGGCACTCCAAAATCTCAGTCTTGGCAAACCGGAACCACAAGTTCGAAATCCGAACTTTAGAGGCCAACAACAGCAGCCCCAATATAGGATAAAACAGCGGGAGCCACGAGGACAAGAGGCAGCAGTACAGCAACCGATCCAACCCCCATTTCAGCAAAACTATGTCACTCAAGAATCTGAAGATGAGGGTGAAGGTCCCGGTGAAGAAAATCATTTTTTCACTCCCGATGACATGCCCACTTACATCACAGAAGAAGACGAGCTGGTAAGTAATGCTTATGCACCTCAAGATGAGCATTACATTCTATCTAATGATGTGGCACTTCAAGATGAGTCTGAGGAATATCAAAGAGGTTATCTAAATGCCTTATCAGCTCAACAAGGCAAAGAGAGACAGCTGAGAAACCGAACAGTACCTATACATCCACTTCAAAAGAAGGCAGAAAATGCGGCAAAGAATGGTGCTGCTGTTCCGCAAAGAAAAGGTAAAGAAATCATGGATTCTTCATCAGCCCCAACAGCTCTAGCAAACAAGATGGATCAGCCATCAAATGTACCTAAAGATAGAGCAAAAAAAAGAGATAATCCGGCCAAAGAAAGTGAAAGAAGTCAAGCGTTCAGCATTGAGAATGAAGTCTCAAAATTGAAATTGTCCATTCCACTTACTGAAGTCATGAAGAACACTACTTACAGAGCACAAATTTCTAAAATGTTCAATACTGATCCAATGTTAGATGCGGTTAATGTGGAGGATGATCAGCCGGAATTGATCTTTGGGCCAGCTCTCAATGGTGAGTCACCGGAAAGCGATGTCCCGCCATTCTATATCAGCTTGAGAATTCATGATTATGTGCTTCATAATGCTATGTTCGATTCGGGAGCATCACACAATTTAATGCCCAAGGCAATAATGGAGAAGTTGGGACTTGATATAACTCGTAACTACCATGATCTATACTCATTTGATTCCAGCCGAGTTAGATGCATCGGTCTGATTAAAGATTTAGTTGTTAGCTTGGATCAAATTCCCGCAAAGAATCTCTTGATGGATGTGGTAGTAGCGGACATTCCGCCAAGGTTTGGCATGCTTCTTTCAAGGTCATGGGGATCAAAACTCAAAGGCACTTTACAGCTGGACTTTTCATATGCCACTATTCCGGTGTTTGGACAAATGAGGAAAGTCTATCGAGAGCAAAAGATGAAGTATATGATTACAAGCAAGGAAAAACCGGTAAATCATCCTGTAAACTATGTACAGACAGATCTAGAGTCCTATGTTTTATTTGCTGATAGTTTTAATGAAGTAAATAGTCAATTAGTTCAGATAGAAGATATCCCAGGCATTGCTGAAGATGTTAGAGAAGTATTGAGAACGGAAAGCAAAGAAAAGGCTGCTGTCATAAAGTCAATTGCTGAGATAAATGGACAGCAAGTCATGACTGAAACAACATCACAAGTACAGCCCTTGGATGATGATGAAGATGGTCTTTGGACCATGGATTTCGACGGGGCAGTGGGCAGCGATGGAGCAGGCATTGGCGTATGGATCCGCAGCCCATTTTCAGTCTCTAAACAAGTCCCAATTAAGGTACAAGTTTGCTCTTATAAATTGGCTTTTGATTGTTCAAATAATGAAGCTGAATATGAGGCCCTTATAGCTGGTTTGAAAATCCTCCGGAAATTAAAAGCAAAGAAGATAGCAATTTATGGCGACTCCGAGTTAGTGATCAAACAAGTAAAGGGGGAATTTCAAGCTAAACATCCTCGTATGCGGGCTTATCGCAATGCTGTTCTAGATATTTTGAAGCGGTTTTCAGAGCATACTTTAACATGCATACCCCGGATACAAAATGGAGTTGCCGATGCTTTGGCTAAGGCAGCAAGCAATTTAAAGATACCAATGAATTCGAGTAACAAGTTTGAAATCTATGTAAAACACCGCCCCACAATCCCGGACAACCAAAGGAATTGGCAAGTCTTTCAGGATGATGAAGAAATCAAAGACTTCTTGCATGGAGAAGGAAAGTTTGAAGAAATCTCAATTGACATGGAGCCTGAAGGAATAAATCAAATGGATGTTTTGCAGCTGAAAGACAATCATATTCCAAAGGGACTGATTCCTTTAGAAGAGCTTTTTGATCAAGACGATGTGGCTCGCAAGCCAACTTTGATGCCAACCGAAGAAGGTGTGGAAGATGTCAACCTTGGGACAGTGGAACATCCAAAGATGGTGAAATTATCGAAGGCCCTGCCACCCAAGGTAAGGAATCAATACATTAGATTGCTGTCATCATTTACTAATGTATTCGCTTGGGATTATTCAGATCTAAAGACTTATGATACAAGCATAATTCAACACACTATTCCAATCAAACAAAATCAGAAACCTTTTCGGCAGAAGTTGCGGAGGATCAATCCCAAGTTGCTGCCCTTGATTGAAAAAGAGGTAAATAGACTTTATCAATCCGGAATTATAGTTCCCGTTCGCTTTTCAGATTGGATTTCTAATCTAGTGCCAGTGAGGAAGAAAACCGGTGAGATTCGGTTATGCATAGATTTTAGAAATTTGAACAAGGTATCTCTCAAAGATAACTATCCGCTGCCAAAGATGGATCACATATTGCAGCGAGTAGTAGGTGCCTCCAAGATGTCATTGTTGGATGGATACTCCGGCTACAATCAGATCCTGGTCCATGAGGATGACCGTGATAAGACAGCCTTCACTACACCTTGGGGAACATTTCATTATGCTAAAATGCCTTTTGGTTTAAAGAATGCAGGTGCAACATTTCAGCGAGCTATGGACATGGCTTTTGCCAATGAAAAGGACATATTTTTAGTTGTTTATCTTGATGACTTAACGGTATTTTCTAAATCCGATGAGGAGCATCTTTTTCATTTGACGAAAGTTTTTCAAAAATGCAGAAAATATGGCATCTCTTTAAATCCAAAAAAGAGTCTCTTCGCCATGAGTGAAGGTAAATTGTTGGGACATATCATTTCCAAAGATGGTATACGTATTGATCCCGCAAGAGTGGAGGCAATTCAGCAGCTAGAACAGCCCCGAAACAAGAAGGAGATACAATCTTTTAATGGTAAATTGAATTTTCTGCGTCGCTTCATTCCTAATCTTGCAGAGCACTTAAGAGAAATGACTAACATGCTTCGGAAGGACAGCGAGATCAAATGGACTGAGGAGGCAGTCAAATCCTTCAACTTAATCAAGGTAATCTTGTCTTCAGCCCCAACCTTAATCAGCCCTGATTATACTCAGGATTTCATATTGTTTTCTTTCGCTTCCGAGCATACACTAGCAGCAGTTTTGATGCAAAAAAGAGAGGGTGTTGAAAGGCCAATTGCATTTTTCAGCCGGATCATTAGAGATGGGGCATTAAACTATAACATCATTGAGAAACAAGCGCTGGCCCTGATTAAAGCATTGAAAGATTTCCGGGTTTATATTCTTCATTCTCATGTCTTAGCTTATGTTCCTAGTGCAGCGGTAAAGGATGTCTTGGTACAAACAGAGCCGGAAGGTAGGAGAGGCAAGTGGATTGCTGCTCTCTTGGAGTATGATGTTGAAATCAAGCCAACCAAGCTGGTTAAAGGACAAGGACTTGCTAAACTAATGGCTGAAACAAACCTACATGCGCTTGACATCAACTTGATTGCAGCCTTGTCCGATGGTGAAGGAGAAAATTCAGCGGTTCAGGTATCAGACATTTTCATTAATTCTCCTTGGTATACTGATATAGTATATGTACTTCAGAATGTGTCCGCGCCTCCTGGAATGTCAAAGAACAAAGCAAGGACTTTGAAATTGAAGGCCGCTAAATTTTGCATCATGAAATCAGCATTGTATTGGAAAGATCCCGGAGGCATCCTACTGAATTGTTTGGTTGAAGAAGAAGCGAAAACAACGGTAGAAGACTTCCATAAAGGTGATTGTGGAGGTCATTTATTTTGGAAAACTACAGCCAACAAGATTTTGAGAGCTGGTTTCTATTGGCCATCCCTTTTTTCTGATGTATACAAAGCGGTGAAGAGCTGCCATGAGTGCCAAATATTTCAAGGGAAACAAAGATTGCAGCCATTGCCACTCAAGCCGGTGGAAATTAGTGCGCCTTTTCAGCAGTGGGGCCTTGATTTCATTGGTGAAATACACCCAGCTTCATCCGGGCAGCATAGATGGATTTTGACTGCTACCGACTACTTCACCAAGTGGATAGAAGCAGTTCCTACTCGACAGGCCACAGACTCGGTAATTATCTCCTTTCTTGAAACTAATATCTTGTCCCGTTTTGGCTGTCCATTCAAATTGATCACGGATAATGCAGCTGCTTTCAAGTCAAATAAGATGGTGGATTTTTGTTATAAGTACAATATCAGTTTGGGTCACTCCACCGCTTATCATCCGCAAGGTAATGGTCTGGCCGAATCATCAAATAAATCACTAGTAAACATTATCAAAAAGATGTTGGAGATCAACAAGAAAAGTTGGCACAAGAAGTTGGTCAATGCACTGTGGGCTGATCGGGTGAGCCAAAAGAGATCAATAGGAATGTCGCCATTTGAGATTGTTTACGGGGTTGATGCAGTTTTTCCTACATCACTTAGTGTACCAGTCGCAAAGTTAATCCAAGAAACGGGAGAAGACATGGATCCAATGCAACGGAGAATCAGTCAAATGGTCCACCTACAGCAGACAAGGGAAGAAGTCCTCCAAAACTCTTTGAAGCTGCAAGAACGTATCAAGAAGATTTATGATAAGAAGGCAAAATCAGAAAATTTTCAACTAGAAGATGTTGTTTTGAGATGGGATGCTCGAAACGAGGACAAAGGTAAACACGGTAAGTTTGATAATCTGTGGAAAGGTCCTTTTAAGATTGCTGCATATCGTGGTCCTAATGCTTTCCTTCTTAAGGAGTTGAATGGAGATGAATGTCCCGGTGGGTCGGTGAATGGCCGGCTTCTCAAGAGATATCATGTTTGAACAATGCTGCTCTAAATCATCTTCATTGTACATATCATTTTACTTTACTACAGCAAGCGTGAACTGATCTTTCATTCTTGGTTTGGGGCCCGAAGTGAAGGCTATAATTCCAAGCATGAAGATTGGTTGGTGTGGGATTTCAGTTTGTTTATTTTCTGCAAAAAGTCAGTTTGTTTGAGTCATAGTCCTTTCAAAGTTTTCAGTTTATAGTCAAGTCAAATAAAGTCTTTTTAAGTTGGTTATTTTTTCTATTAGTTGACTCCATTGCCCAATGAATAAAGCACTGGTCTGCTCTCCCAAGAGGTCTGAGGTTCTTGGCACCTCCAAGGAGCTACCATCCCCATTGGAGCCAATGTTAGTGTCGGTCTTGAGCCCTCCATCAGTGATCAATAACTCTTTGCATATGCATTTATAGGTGTCTCATCAGTGTCAGTTTTGCATCCCGCTAGGCATGCCATAACACTGAATGGAGGAGCTGGTCTTTGTCTTCTTGGCTTTGCTGGATCAGGTCATACAACAATATAATTGAGTCAGGCTTGTTCTTGTTTTTGTCTTAAAGTCCCATGGTCTTAGGTTTAGGGTTTTGAGTCAAAATCATTTTAAGGTCATGAGTCATGGTCAGTAAGTGCCCAGCAAGCCGGAAGGAGTTTTGTACATATGTTTCATTGTCATCTTCTTCAGCTACAGCTCATTCTATGCCTTGGATTTAAAAACACTGTTTTTAATTACAAGGTCATGTGGATTTTGAAAAAATAAAGAAATTCTCAAAAATTTGTAAAAGTGCCGGCAATAACCCTGGTTCCTTCACTACAGTCCCTCAGGCGGTCAACCTGCAAAAAGAAAGGAGTTAAACGCATCAAAAAGCTCATTCCAGGACAAAAAGACTCTAAAATAGTGTTAAAGAGAATACAAAGGTTTAAACATTATAAAGTGGGTTTTTAAAGTCAATTTTTTTTTTAAATATGAGCCTATAAAAGCAAATTCCCTCTTGAAAGGTCTTCATTGTGCATTTGGAGCAAGAAATTACAAGCAAAAGGCGATTAGAGGGCGGAATTGGGCAAATTGCAGAAGTTTCAGTCTTTTGGAGGCTGCGCGACCAAACGGAGGGGCGCGACCAAAAAAAGGCCAACGCGTTGTGTTAAATTACACAGGCGCGACCAAACGGAGGGGTGAGACCAAACTGGCAGCTTGCGCGACCAAAAAGTCTGCCCGCCCTAAAAACTCTCCCAAACGCTCAAATTCACTCAAATTCACTCCAATTTTTAAAGGTATGCCTCCTCCACGTTTTGTGTAATGGTGTTGGGGTTGCAAAAGAAGATTATGGTCATGATTTTATGCAAGGAAATCCATAGGAAATAGGTTAAAATGACTTGATGGTTTTGCATGCTAATGTTAGGTAGTATGTTTGTTTTTCAAGGCAATTTTTTCCTTAGTCCCTCCATTCATTTTCCCAATATAAAATCACAGGTGTTAGGATGTCATTTTTATTAATCTCATTTGCAAAGAAAATACTCAAAACCTACCCCAAATTCCATGAAACCCTAACCCCTCCTGAACCCTATTCCAAACCCTGTTTCTACCATGTATCATGCTCTAACCCTAAGCACTACTACACACAGCAATTCATGTATAAAAACACAGCAAAATGAAAAAGAAACATTATAAAAAAAAAAACAAATAAAAAGTGATGACAAGGCATGCACATAAGAAATTGTAAAAACAGTGAAAATGTCATTTGCATAGCCTTATAAAAAATAAAGAAAAGTGTCATCTTGCTGTGTATATGTCAAAGATTCAAAGCTGTGTTAAAGTCATCACAAAATTCATCAAAAATACAGCTGCATAGTTATCAAAAGAAGCAGTCTTGCTGTGTTAGGGTTTTGTATTAGCATGGTTTTCATCCCCTTTCTCAAAACTCTGTTTTTCCCTACCTATTTCCCTATGTAAACCCCAATTCAATTGCTTGTCCCTTCAGTTAAACTCCCTAGGCAATTGAATGTCCCTCCCTATGATCAAAGCACACAGTCAAACCCTAATTCCCCATGGTAAAAGCATGATGAAGCTGCCACTGTCCTAAATGAATTGCTGTTACAAAAATTAGTTGGCAGTGATTATTAAAAGGGTTTCACTGTCCCCCCCAAACCTAATTCCTAATATCCTCTCTTTTCCCTAATTCCCAAGTTATCAATTCCCTCTCCCTTCCATTGTAACATGATCACAGCAATCCCCTTCCCTTCTTCTTACAATCTAATACCCAAAATCCCTGTTTCATATTAGCATCAAATGGTCATTTCAAAATGTGGAAAAAACAGAGTATGCTCATGAAAGATATTTGAAGACAAAATATAAAAGCAGCAGCCTGTTAAATGTTTATGATTGATGCTACTCTATTCCCTTATACTTTCATTCCCTCCATGATGAAAATCTATATTGTCCTTTCCCTTGGTGATCATAAAACATATTTCCCTAATACAGTATTCATTTGCAAATGATGAAAGATGGAATGACATGTTTAGCATTATGTGATGTTTTCCTTCAGAATTCCCTGCTTATATATATATTTTTTCCCTTTCCTATATGTAAATTCCCTCCCCTAACATATCCCTCATGATGTTTCCCCTTGAAAACAGCATACTTCACAGCATTTTGCAGGCAGGGCAGCGGTCATTTTGACTTATTTATTCCACCTTGCTCAATAACACCATGTCAACCACTGAGACTAATGAGCAAGGTGATGACCGATCATCATCTACTGAGATTGAGATACAGCAGAGGCCTCGTAGGGGAGGCAAGGGTGGTCATCACAGGAGGGAAGAGCCCACATCATTGACAGAGTTGCAGGCTTGCCCATTGGCAGTGTCTTGTTTTCAGCATATGGCTTGTTTTCAGTTTTGTGAGAGGCTGTCACACATCCAGCATCACAGAGACTTGGCCCGGTTGTTTGTCCTCCATCTCCATGACAGGCAGGTCACCCTTGCAGGGGTGAATTTTGTGTTTTCTCCAGAGGCTATCACAGATGCTACCGGGATACCCAATGTGGGTGAGGTGTGGCCGAAGCGCAAGTGGGTGGACCTGGTATACTATGAGCCATATGTTAGGCCTGCCCATGTGCATCACTTGACAAGGAACTTTCCTATCAAGTTCCTCCGAGCAGAGTATATAGACACCATGAGACTCATTATGCACTACTTCACATGCGAGGGGAGATTCTCACGAGTATTTTCTTGTCATATCCGCATGATGATGCACTTCACCAGAGTGAGGATGATGAACATTTCGGCATTCTTATTTCATGACATTCAGAGGATAGCCACTACCTTTCGGAGACAGACTCCAGTACAGCAGCTCCGGAGCCTATGCCATCATGGTCTTATTCAGCTAGTAGTTTCCCATCAGCTGAGCCAGCAGGGCATCCCTTGGGCGGATTTCATCTCCCGAGATGTTTTCACACAGCCACATTCAGGGCCTGAGGCAGTTCATGAGGAGGGAGGGCCATCACATCAGCCCGAGACCAGTATCCCGAGACACATGGCTTCTTCTCCTCGGGTCACATATCAGAGAGGTCACAGGACCTTATTTGCAGCAGCCCGACGAGTACTTTCTCTACAGCCAGTGGAAGGGGTCTCGTCTTCATCATCAGAGCAGCGAGTGTTATCTCCACATCAGGTGGAAGGGGCCTCGCTTTCTTCATCGGCACAGGCAGTACGAGAGGGCAAGCAGCCCATGGTTGAGGATGAGGCAGTTGGCGAGGCACATGATGATTTCACTGGTCGTGATGCTCATTCTCCTCCTTCTTCAGATTTCTATGAGCTCAAGGAAGAGAACCTTGTGTTGCAGCGGAAGCTTGAGATGGCTCAGTGGACTATCACTTATTTAGAGCAGCGGACCAAACAGCTGGAGACCGAGAAGGAGTTGGATGAGTTATGGAGGATGCGATTTGACCGAGTCATCAATCGCAGGAGGCCTGGGGACCCACTGCCCATGGATAGAGAGTTATTGCTCATCCGAGCAAATTGGCGCTTGGAGGGACTGTTAGACAAGGCAAACCGTGACAACAAGCTGCTCCGGAACATGAAGACACACTACTGGGCAAGATTACATGTTTGCAAGGCGAGAATAAAAATTCTCCAAAGAGAGCTGTCAGAGGCCCGGAAGAAGAAGAAAAGGACAAATCCACTCCGCATCTTGGCTGAGGCATCCCTCACTCATCATGGTACTGATCAGCCTTGATCTAGCATCAAAATCTGAAAATTTTGAGAATTTTGGAGCATTTTGCAAATTTTTGGTAAAATTACAGGTTTTGCCCACGGTTTGGTCTCACCCCGGGTGAGACCATTTTGAAGGGCTGCTCGGAATTTTGCAAACTTGGCATTTTTGGAAAGGGCATGCAAAAAGAAAAATTACCAGTACTTGGGGGCAGCCTAATTTTGAGTTTTGAGCCTCCAAAAGCTCAAAATACACCTTAAAAATGACTTTCTGCCCACTTTTTGAGTTGCAGAAAGTGACCTTGGGAGAAATGGTTTTTGAGGGGTCAAATCAACACCAAATCCAGAAATTCCACTTGGGATGGAAAGTAGACAGGCTAAGCTTTCCAATGAGCCATCTTGCACCTGATTTGGATCAGTGGAACCTACTCAAAAGTAGCTGCAAAGGGGCGCGACCAGAACTTCCAGGGGCGCGACCAAAACCTCCAGATTTGCCAATTTTTGACTAGTTCGGCCAGAAAAGCACTATTTTCACTTTGGTTGACTATTTGGGCATGTAAATGATGGATTATTGTGTAAATTTCATGGCATTAGATACTTTTACTCTTCTTTACCACTTCTAGAAGCTTCTTTGATGTAAATAGTGAATATTTAATGCATAGATAAGCTTCCTAAGTTTTAGAGGTAAGTTGTTGAGCTGGTCTATTATCTAGTGACTGATTTAGAATTAGTTACAACAGCTCCTAGGAAGCTGAGCTCGACCCCTAGAGGTGGGGAAAGAGGTTTGACCTTCTATATTATGCCTTCTCTTTCTCATTTTGATGGTTGGACTCTAGAGGGAGAAGTGCTATTGTATTATTGACTTGTATTCTCTGCAATTTGAGGAAAAGGAAGGCCAGGATTTTGCAGACTTCATTGTGGATTCTTGTGGATTATTATGTTGATGGTGTGTCTCCTACTGTTATTGTAAGTGTGTTTATGTGTTCCATTTCTTAATCTCTTGCTGCTATTTAAACAAAAGAAGTGATAAAGTTTGAATTCATGCATGCCATGCTCAGCTTTCAATTTTGTTTAAAATTTATGTTTTCCACTGTCTAGAGAGGATTCGAATTCATTGTTCGCCCTCTTTAGTTTCTCTTCTTTCTTCCTTAAATCATCTCTTTCAGCTAAAGGCATCAGCATAAACTCCTACCTTGCCCCAAAGACCCACCTGCAAAAACTGTGCCCAATCCCCGCACCCTGAATTGCACTTCCTCCAATTGCCACCAAAAACCCCAAAAATCATTAAATCAACCCCCCTTATCAATTTACTAGCCTAATATCTTTGATCCTAATTGGTCAGCTTATTGTATTATAAGATCTATCAAATCTGACCCGAGAGAGCCTTCTCATACCTCGTAGGGCTAGCTACGAGGTGAAATGGTTTGATGTAGCCTTGAGAGTTTGTCTATCTCAGCCTAGGTGAATTCCAAGCGCTAACACATAGGATGGAAATGGAAAATTCAGGACCCTACCCCCATTAATATCTACCATGATATCTTGTGGGAATCCAAGTTTCATTCTCATTTTTACAAAAAATTTCGTGGAATCATCCTCCTTATTCACCAAGAAGTTTTCAACAACAAAGCACCTAGACTCTTTGTAGAAGCTAATGACAATTTAATGTCAATAGGAAGGTGGTTCGGGGAGGAGTCATTCACCTATATTTGGATTTTTGGCAATCTTGCCAATCCTCATATTTTACCTCTTTTTGTCCCTGATAAGCTATTAGCTAGGGAAATTGCATAACAGACAGTTGGGAATGGTTTGACCAAAGTACTGAAAGATGCCACGAAAACCATTTGGCCTTGTTTTCCCATTTCTTGTGGTATCTATGCATTGGATAATTTCAAACATGCTCTTCTTGAAGTTGACCAAATTAAATCTTTGAATTTCCCAACCATCCCAAATAGACAGTATGATCCTAATGGAGTTGCTAAAGATGTCATAACACAGGCTAGAATCAGAAAATTCGCAAGTGAGCATGATAAATTTGATGACTTGTTCGAAATAATTCCAAAGTACTCTAGGATTGAGAAGCTAGCAGCAAACCGACTAAATCCTGAGGAATTGATTGAGTTTAATCAATACCGTATTAAGAGAATAACCCATTTTCCAATAGATTTTTTGAGACATTCTCAACAAAATACATTCCAAAGACATCATCTTCCTCATCAAAAAATCAAATTGTTTCTCAAATCTTAGAGATAGCCACTTTAGTTGTCAAACAAACAAAGAAAAATCAGGGAGAAAAAGAATTGGATGAAGGTTGGGAGGAATTCAATCATGCCTTCTCAGCTGAAGGGACACAGTAGTTAAAAACTCTAGTCCACAAAGAATCAATGCAGATTCTGGAAACTTAAGGGATGACCTCGTTCACTGCTGAGGCTCCTAAGAAAACTAGTGTTGCTGAAGATATGGAAATTATCCCAACATTTCCTATATTAGAGGTAGTTCTAAAAATTGAAGAAATTCCTCCTTTAGATGTGTTTTACAGTCTTAAACACAAAGAAGTTATGTGCAGAAAAAGAAAAAAAAGAAAGTTGGAATAGGCCCAGGCATTAGTCTCTAATGAGAATCTCTTTGAAGTTCTCTGGAAAGGAGCTCAATCAGCTCCTGATGAATAATTAAACAAACTCTCACAGTTTGAAGGGGCTTATACCAGTGCAACTATTGATAAAGAAACAAAAGTTCAAGTTTTTATAAAGGAAAAGGATAAAAAGATTTTTCAATTATACTAGAGTCTCCAAAGCAAAAGACGGGTGATAGAAAAAAAATGGCAAGAAAATCCTGTTGAATTATAGAATAATTTCAATGATTTTAAACAACAATATGAATATGATATCAAAGGTAAAGATGCACAGATAGAACAACTGCAAAAAAAGATGAATTAGTTGAAAGAGAATCCAGAAACTAATGAAGTTAAAAAGGAAGCAGGAGAACTGAATACACTCCTTGCTAAACAACAAGTTGTCTTTTATCATAAATTAAGTTTGATTAATGATTTATGTAATTCTAGGGATTCCTTGGTTAACCAATTTTCTGAACTAAGGACATTTTATGAAGAAGTTGATGAAAATATTTCTGAGCATATAGATTGGCAGGATAGTGTTGAGGGAAGAGCACTCAATCTTCCCCGAATTGAAGAATCTAAGAAATATATTGTTTTTGGTCACTGGGACATAAAGATAAAGCAAGCAGAAATGGATATCATCAGAGCCAGAAACCTTACTTCTAATCTCACTAAATATATTAGTAACAACCTATTGCAAGCTAATTTAATCCAAGAATGCCCACATGACACTTTATCAGATGTCAAATATCTAATGAAATCATGGCAAGAAACATCAAAGAAAAAGGTTGAATATATCAAGAGTTTATCAAAAGTAAACCTCGAAAGCCATTGGAATTTCTTGGTAAAGCCACATAGTCAATGGCTTGTGCTGAGGTGTCTTTCTAATGTGACAACTCATCTCCTTCTAGCACTCAGTGATGCAGTCTTTACGGGACAGATGCACATGCAACTGATTCATTCCCCCAAATTAAAGAAAATGACAGACATATATGGACTTAGAAAGCAAATGGAAAATAATCCTATAGCACAGTCATAAACTTATTGTTACAACAGAATGCTATATTTGTATTTACTTTATCTTAGCTTAGTTTGTTGGAACTGTTTCAAGATATTTAATTTTACTTTACTATTTTTGTAATCTTAATAGACTATAAAACACCTTCATGTCATTAAAGAAGGGGTTCTGAATTTTTGATAGACAACTTTGAATTTTCACTATTGTTATTCCAAAGTTATCTAATAGAAGAGATGAACCAGAAGCTATCTTTTTCATGAGCAGAGTCTTGATGTATCAGGTACTATTATATTTACATTGATGTTATTTTTATACGAGATAGATATAAAATTTTCTATAAGTTGTTCCATTATATGTATGTTTTGCAAACAGTCAAACATTGTCACTATTGATGCATAAGATTGTATCTTTTTAATCATATATGAAATAATGAGATCTTATATGCGATTGGTTTTATTCAACTAATTTAATTAACTATTTAATTAAATTAGTTTATCTTATTCACTTTCTCTTCATAAATTTTTTAATGATCTATATTGTTGTATACTTTATGAAATCTTTTATAAATCACATGTAAAGGAATATTATCCTGGGAGATACATAGAATAAATATATTTATTAGTACCATATTTTGTTTTAAATCACTCCATTATTCTCATTCTATTCCATTATTAATTTATATATCTTTCAAGGGAAACTGGTCCCATTATCACGAGTCAGAGGCACCAATTCCAACAGAAACGAAGATGCTTTAAGTTCCCGACCGGGTGGTTTTCCCTGATGTTGAGGCAAAGATTTTCTAGCCTTAAACAACCCTATAGGATGTCAGTTTGTGGTTGGAAAGTCTTAATTGTCAGCCCCACTACCATAATTGAAGCTTGGAGGTTGGGTCATGTCATAGTAACTCTTCATCTTATGTTTTTACCTTGGTAGACCGGTCAAATTAAGTAAATGTAGGGTGGGGGCATTACAGATATGTATCAGAGCATGGTTCAAATACTTGGACTAGATGGGCTAGATGAATGTCGTTATGCATGCATTTTCATGGTTATGGTTGTCGTGCATGAGGTCATTGTATGTAGTTAGTGTTATCATGAATGATTTCGACATATTAGTATATTATGTATACATATGTATCATGCTAATTTGGATTGATTTTGTAGATGATATAGCCTCCCTTGAAATTCACTGAGGTATGTTGATTATGTTTATACTTGATTTATTTGACATGGTATGTTTTCATGCAGAAGAGGATCAAATATGACTAGCAGAATGGTGGTTTAGAATTCACAAGATTCCCCTTATAGATCATATGAGCATCCAAGAGATGAGTACTCCCTTGACATAATAGACACCTTAAGAATTTTAAAGGAAAAGATCTGAAGTTGTAAGGTGGATAATCACAAAATCATTCAGTCATAGGAAATACTTTCGAGGGCATAAGAAAAGCAAGTAGAGGTTAATGCAATTATCCTTTAGAATTTGTCAGATTTGTAGAGACATGGACAACCACAGATCAATATGGATAGGAGGACAGGACTAATGGGGCATATAGTAGCAGGTCTCATGGTGGGCATAGATTAGATAGATATAACACAGTTAGAGAGGTAGTTGTTATAGGTTCTATTTTAGATATGGTTCAGACAGGTATCATGGTCATCATTGTTATCATCCATACAGGAGGAGTGAGAGGGAATACTTGTCGGATAAGTTCAAGAAATCCAATCCACCTACATTCGGTGGAGATTTGAAGAAACTGGAAGATGCAAAGGCATGGTTGCTTGGAATGAATAAGTTCTTTGGGATGCATGATGATATAGAGAACATGAAGACCAGGATAAATATTTTCAGCCTCAAAGGGAAAGAAGACATCTAGTGGGAAGATGTAAAGCATGTCAGAGGTATTAGCATAGAGGAATTGAGTTTGCATGAATTCAAGAGATGCTTTAGGAATAAGTAATTGTTAGAGAGATAGTATGACGGTAAGGCCAAAGAGTATTATTAGTTGAAGATAGGATATATGACAGACGAGGAGTACACGACTAAGTTCCTAGAGTTGTCAAGTTATGTGCCTTAACTCAAGGATGAGAAGGAAAAAGTTCATAGATTTATTAGTGGACTTCCATTAGAATTCAAGGATCAAATTGAGTATGATGAGCTTTGGTCACTAGAAGAAGTAACTAGGAAGTTGAAGCACTATTATGAACAATCAAAGCATAAGTCTGAGTCTAAGCAAGGTTGGAAATGGAATGATAAGACTAAGGGAAATTGGCCACCGAAGAAAGAAAAACCTCAGGATGCAAGTGAGAAGGAAAATATTTCTTCTTACAAGAATTTTAATGCAGTTGAGAAGGGACATGGACCTCAGCCTAGAGATAAAAAAAATAAAATAAGGGTAGTGGCAGAGAACAGTTGTAGTATTGGATATGTGGAAAGGATCATAACAAGAAGGATTGTTCGTTGTATCAGGATGGAAGACCTTAGTTCTACAGTGCTCAAGAGGTGTAGACAGTTGGGGATGTTGGATAGATAATTCCTCGGATCTATGCAACATTTGATAACAAGTAGGCGAATCACCAAGCATCCATTATTGAGATGGAAGGTAAGCTCTATAATTGAGTTGTTCCCATTTTGATTGAACCTGGATCTAATTATAGTCATGTTAATCCTAACCTAGTGGATAAGTGTGGTTTGAGAAAAGAAGTACATGCAGAGTCTTGGTTGGTGTAGTTGGCTACAGGTACTAAGAAAAGAGTTGATCGTTGGGTAAGATCTTGTGCATTTGAGCTAAATGGTATTTCTACATCAACACATCTAAATGTGCTTCCTTTGGGTTCATACAATATGATTCTGAGTATGGATTGGTTGTACCTTCACAGGACTAAGGTGGATTTTTATGAGAAGGCTATTGAGTGCTTGGATGATGATGGAGAGAAGAGAATATTTTAGGGTAAGAAGAAACCTACATCAGTGTGAATTGTTATAGCTATGCAGGAAAAGCACAATTGTAGGAAAGGGTGTGTATATTTTGTAGTGTATGTTTCCAGTGATAAAGGTAAGTATGTTGACGATGCAAAAGTCTTGAAGAGGTATCCAATTTTGTATCAGTTTTAGGATGTATTCCCAACAGAGATTGTAGAGTTTCCTCCTCATATGGAAGTGGAATTTTCTATTGAGGTGGTACTAGGAGAAACACTAGCATCAAAGGCACCTTACAGGATGAGCACTCTAGAGTTAGTGGAACTAAAGTTGAAATTAAAGGAAATTATTGACAAGGGACACATTAGGCCAAGTGTATCACCTTGGGGTGCACCAATGTTGTTTGTGAAGAAGAAGGATGGTACCCTTAGGTTGTGCTTTGATTACAGGCAATTGAATAAGGTGACGATTAAGAACATGCATTTATCACTGAGGATTGATGACTTGTTTGATCAGTTGAAGGGAGCAACAATGTTCTTGAAGATTTATTTGAGATTAGGGTATCATAAAGTATGCATCAAAGAAGAGGGCATTTAAAAGACTGCTTTCTGGACTAGGTATGGGAATTATGATTTTGTTGTGGTTCCTTTTGGTTTGAATAATGCTCCAACTACTTTTATGTGTTTGATGAATAGTGTGGTGCGTCCTTATCCAGACAAGTTTATGATAATATTCATTGATGACATGTTGATATATTCTAAGAATGAGGAAGAGCATGAAGAACACCTGGCAACAGTATTGAGACTTTTGAGAGAGCATCAATTGTATGCCAAGATTAGTAAGTTCATTTTCTTTCATATATAATTTCATTATTTTGGACATGTTGTTTCAAAGGAAGGTATAGTAGTGGACTGGGAAAATACCATAGCTATCATGGAATGGGAAACTCCTAGGAATGGGGATAAGGACAAATCATTCGTGGGGTTAGCAGGTTATTACAGTAGGTTCATCAGGAACTTCTCATGGATTTCCTATCATATTACATCTTTGCATAGAAAAGGAAAGAAATTTGAATGGATAAAGGAATGTACAACTAGTTTTGAGCAGTTGAAGTAGTTTCTTACAAAATCTCTAGTTCTAAAGATTACAGATCTATATAAACAGTTTGTGGTATGTATAGATGCTTGCAAGAGAGGACTTGGTGGAATCTTGATGCAAGAGAGAAAGGTGGTATGCTACAAGTAAAGGAAACTGAATGAGCATGAGCATAATTATGTGACTCTCAACTGATTTGGCAGCGATTGTTCATGCTTTGAATATGTGGAGGAACTATCTTCTTGGTAGAAGGTTCATCTTGATGCATGATCACATTGGGTTGAGATACTCATTTTACCAACCTAATCTGAATGTCAAACAAGCTAGATGGTTGGACACACTTAGTGATTTTACTTCGAGATCCGGTATATTAAGGGTAAGGAGAATAGGGTTACAGATTCTCTTAGCAGAAGAGTGCATGTAAATCACATTGTAGCTATGAGTTCATATGGGATAGATTTGCAGGAGAAGATCTTGCAGGTAGGGAAGAAGGATGATAGATACTATAGCTTAAGCAAAGGTTATAATAGCAGGGTACAAGTGATCAAGATGTGAATTATCATCTCACAATAGATAGCTTAGTCAGATTCAAGAACATGATTTATGTACCAAATGAAAGTGAACTCAAGAAGATTATCTTAAGGAAATTTCATGTTAAGACATATTCATGTCACCCATGATATCAGAATACTCCAACAATTGTGAAGAATTTTTATTATTGGCCAAATCTGAAGAAAGAGGTAGTTGAGTTCATCACAACGTGTTTGGATTGTCAACAGGTAAAATCATAATGCCAGCATCCAAGTGGTATATTATAGCCAATTCTGATTCCATAATGGAAATGGGAGGTCATTTCCATGGATTTAATCACAGGTTTTCTAAGGACTTCTAGACAACATGATTCCATCATGGTTGTGGTTGACATGTTAACCAAGGTAGCTCACTTCATTCTAGTGAAGTCTACTAATTACGCTAGTAACATAGCTCATACTTTCATTAGGGAGATAGTGAGGTTACATGGTATTCCTAAGAAGATGGTGTCAAACAAAGATGTGAAGTTCACTTCCAAGTTTTTGAAGGAGTTGTTTGCAAGATTGGGTACAAAGTTGGTTTTTAGCACAACTTATCATCTGCATATAGATGGATAGACTGAGAGGGTTAATAAGATTCTGGAGGACATGTTGAGGATGCATGCTATGCACCAACAAAGAAAGTGGGAAGAGTATCTTCCATTGGTAGAGTTTGCTTATAATAATGGATATCAAGAGTCCTTCAAGATGAGTTTGTTTGAGGCACTTTATGGGAAAAATTGTAATACTCCCATTAGTTAGAGTGATCCAGTGAACAGGGTGTTAATTGGATCATACATGTTCATAGAGATGGAACGAGAAATGCAAGTTATCAAGAAGAATCTAAAGGCAACACAGTACAAGCATAAGAGTCATGTAGATCAACAAAGGGCATTTAAGGAGTTTCAAGTTGGGGAGAATGTGTACTTATGCATCAAGCCCAAAAGGAGCTCCTTGAGGATTGGGTCATGTGTCAAGATCACACCTCGATATTGCAGGCCTTTCCAGATCCTTAAGAAGATTGGACCAGTGGCCTACAAAATTGCACTGCCACTGATAGTGAAAGCCCATGATGTTTTCCATGTTTCATTACTTAAGAGATATGTGAAGGATGCTAATCATGTGATTTACTGGTTTGTATTGTATGTGGAACCAGAAGGAGAATTCCAGTCAGAACCTCAGTGCATATTGCAACAGAAACAACTCCAAAAGCAAGCAATCAAACAAGTTAAAGTGCAGTAGAAACACTTTGGGCCTGATGGAGCTACATGGGAGATGTCCGATCAGATGCGGGCCTTGTATCCTTCATTTTTTTCTAGTTGAGGCAAAGGAGTTTTGGTATATGTACATATCTACGTAAGGTTGTTATTGTAAATACTACAATGAGTTGTGTTATAAAGCTCCAATAAGTAGTATGGTTATCATGTTGGTTTTTCTTTTTCGCAGGTTGTTCATTATAAATACTGCATTGATCTAAGTTATAAAGATCCATAGGCAATATGTTTTGGTTTTTAGCAGTTTTTTTGGTCATAGGTGTAATAAAACATCGAGGATAGTGTTCCCCCAAGGGGGAGGAGTTTGTAATAGCCCTAGGTTTAAAGTTCATGTAATAAAGGTTAATAAAGGAAAAATAATAAGACCAAGGTCATGGTAATGTATTCCAAGCTTAATGTTGGGAAAAACATCCTAATGGGTGACACTTTTGGTTTATTATGGCTAAGGAAATTGGAAAATGCATTGGCAAAGGCAAAGAGGCATTAATTGGAATTTATTTATGAAAATAGAGGAAAATAGGAGAAAAGGGAGATGAAAGGTCACAAGTTTGCGTGAGGAGAAAAATTGGAGGAAAATAAATAAAATAGAGGCCTTGATGATAAAAAAATATTTTGAGGATCAGTTCATAGCTTTTGTTGGTTTATCTTTTGTCAGTTTAGTTTTGGAGCTCTCTCTATTCTCTCATACTATTGCACACTTAGAGAATTCTTGGAGCACTCTAGCATTGGATAAAGGAAAGCAAGGAAAGACAAGGAAAGCAAAGGAATGACAAGGAATGCAAAGGACAAGCAAGGAAGGCTAGATGAAGCAACTTTAGCAAGAGGATTTACAAGTAACAGGTTGCATGTGTGTTTTTCCTAGCTGGTTTGTGAATGCATGGTACATGAATTTGTGTATTTGGTTCATTTTTTGTCATTTGCACGTATTTTCCTAGGTGTGACAGTGGTTTCAACCTTGCCTTACCATTTCTGGATAACCATGGTGTGATGGGATTCTTTTCGGGTTAAGCTATGGATTTCCATAATATTTTGGAACCAGGTGAGGTGGTCTCAAGAAAATTCTCAAGGGTTGGGGTGGAGGTATTAGGTGGTTTAATCTCCAGGAATCCCTCAAAAGGTGGGTGGAGATAGGAAAATTCCTCAAGGTAATGGTGAAGAAACTTTGAGGCAACTAAGATTGTTTTTGGGCTTAGTGATCTCTCTACCAGTTTTGGTGAGATTGCGATAGCCTGAGGGTGGAGGTGGTTTAATCTTTAGGAAGACCTGGTTTTTTATGTATTGGGATCCCACATTCATGTTTGGAATATGGCACATGGGTGATGTTAGCTCTATTATGATTTTCAACATTAATTGGTCAAACGCAGGCTTGATCGGTTGTCTATGATAAAGAAGGGGATTTGCAGCAGCCATACCGCCCATTCCTCATCACTCCGCTTACACTCTTATAACTCTCGATACCTTCGTTTTCCTCTAAATTTCTCCACAAACCCATATTCCCCAAGCCTCCGGGTGCTGAGTCTAAATATCATATAACCTCGATAACCCGACTGAGCGCCTTTCACAAGCCTTTTTCACGTCGCATCAATTAAAAATCACATGCTTTTAACCCTGTCGTCCGATCCTCCACTTCATGATCCAATGATATACGCTACTCCCACTGCCGAAACCTGCACACGCGATAGCATGTGGGGAAAGTGGTTTCCCGCCAGTCCCCTCTGCCACGCGTCGCTAATTGAATATGCTCACGCCCTACATACGGATACCGCCTACCATCCCGAAGCAATGTGGGGAAAACCACTTACCGCCCTTCCTGCCTGTCCCTTGCTCGCTATCGCCCACGCTTGTTAGCTACCCATCAGCCGTCGGATCTGCCTGCCCACGATTCGACGGCCCTCGTTTGTTCGTCCATGTGTCCTCCTGATACTCCTTATCTAGCGCCCTCCGCTGTTGATCACTGCGATCCAACAGTTGATGTTCGTCTTCCGCCCACTCGTACACCCGCCATGAAGTCTTCGCCACCTTTGACTAAGCCGTGCTTCCGAAGGACAATGGCAGCCATCTACCAATACCCTGTGCATTTATCCTTCAACAACTGAATTCAAGAGCAGTATGGCCGAAGAAGGAAGCAGGACAATTGTAGAGTACTAAAAAGGTATGTTTTTAATGATCATTTCAATGGCATTTCAGTGGGACTTGTGAATCTTTTACATCATGAATGTGGAAAACAATAGAGAATTACGACAAAATATGTGGAATTAGTATGCAAGACTTAACCGCTGATATTTGTCATTCTCCTGTGCAGGAAAGGGTAAAAATGAGGAGCTGCTGTTCCAAAGAAAAAGACAAGAACAGGGTAACTGCTGTCCCTTTGACGAAGGACCGAGTGCAAACGAGGCTAAGCAGGTTGAAGCAAACTGGTCCGGAAAAGGAGGAGAAGGCACCAGCTCGGCGGAGGAGAAAAGAAGTGATTAAGGGTTAACAGTTTGGCGAATCCCTCAGGATCTTCGATCCTGAGGGATCGCTACTTTATTTATCTTGTTACTTAGACATCTCCGCCGTCACCCTTATATAAAGGGACGACACTGTTAGCTTTGGGGATTATGCTTTTATGTAACTTTTTGTTAAAGATTGAACTTTGATCATCGAGTCTCGTTGAACTTGGCTCATTGTACTTTCTGTTTCATGCATTAATATAAACTTGGTGATTATCTTATCTTTGCGTTTGGATTAACTTTAAGCGGTGTACCCTTGAGGCTAAGGGCCCGGCCCCGGAGGACACTTGCTTCTGTATCACTACGATTTGATTTCTGCGTGGTTTGCTTATCGTCATTAGTTGGTAATCTGATATGCTTTATAAGTTACATCATATGCTCTGTTAAGATTCGTTCATTAAGGTTCTTTATATTGACTCTGCATTATATCATCAATACTTTCAGAGTTGATTCAATATTATTAGACTTAATTGAACATTGTTATCATTTTGTTACAGAGCTTTTATGCTGTGTATTTGTGTTAAGGAAATTATCTGAAAGATGTGTTCTTTATGATTCAGGATTCATGCTGTTCCATTTTGAAACACAGTTGTAATTCCTGTTGATAAATCAGGTTACTTTTCAAGGGTGTTGTGTGCGTATGATTTCCAAATGCTGTTCCATAATTAGTAATTAATGTTGTTCTATTAGTTAGTGCGTGTTGCGTGATTTGCTTGGAGAATGAAAGATTGGAGTTTTGATTACAATGAGTGCATTTGAGTTGATATGATAAAGTTTGATTATTGCTCGCGAGGTTTTCCATTTCAGAATTGCTGTTCCATTTTAAGCATTGCTATTCAATTTCCTATTTGCCGTTCCATTTTTATCTGTTGTTTCATTTACTCGCATTTGGTGTGAGAGATGATCTGTGGCTGTAGTGAGCCTCGGCATTTACTGCCTCGCTCCTAGACTCGTGGTCCATGCTCTAATTTCCTTTCCATCAGTTTCCAAAGGGATGGGCTATTGCTGTCGAACCCTTGACTGATAAAGTTGCCTAGCTTTAAGAGCATGTGCTTTAGTCATTTGAAGTAACTTAGTCATAGACAAGCATCAGTTTACTCTTGTATTTGCGTAGAACGCTGTACTACTAGCATTACTCTGACAAATAGCCTCAGATTGAGTCACTCTTTGAAATAACTAAACGCTCCAGGATTGACATATTAATGTGAGGTAATTAGAGGTGAAAGAGACCCTTTTTATAGCTCTACATTTTGGTGCCGTTGCCGGGGAAAGAGTGTAGCCATTTGTCTTTTTTCAGAGTAGTGTACGAACCTGCTAGGGAAGAGTTGGATCTTAAAAACGGAAGGTAAGAACCTGCGTGCGGAGCATGTAAAAGCCCTACTCCACTGTCTGCTTTCCTAACAGATTTGCTCTTGCTTTGTTTGAATAGAATTTAGTAGTTCATTTGAGTGTATGACTAAAATAGAAAAAACCAGAAAAGAATATTAAGTTTCCATCCAAACCCGAAAAAGCTAAGGGGCCAGTGACCCTTGGCCGAACAACTTTCATAGACGAAATCTATAAGAAAACAGAATCTCAGCCATCAGTAGGTCCCAGGAAAATCATTTCTAAACAACCTACTAGTTCCCTTCAGGCCACAGGATCACCATCTGTAGCCTTTGCTGAGGTGCATAGTCAAACTGAAGAGCAGGACTTTCAGGAAATTGCAAATTCTACTCCAGAACTATTGCAGGAAGGGAATTTTAGCAACTTTTGTGAAGGAGAAGGAGAAACAGGGGAAACCGAGGAACCAAAATCTCCCATTGGAATAGATCAGCCATTAAACAGCTCATATAAGGGGAGCGCTGCGAAAATCATTGTTGAAGGAGTCCAATCTCCTCAAACATCAGGTATTCCTCTTATCCCAGATAAAGGAAGTGCCATAAAAACTATCCCTGCTAAAATCGTTCCCTCTCAACCTAGGAATACCCTCCTATATATCCTAGAAGGTTATTGGCATATATTCAATCCTATGGTTCAGAACCAGCCAAATACTCAAACCTTACATTACAATATCCTATAGTAGATTCTGCAGCAAATGCGCCCATGAAAGCTATCCCTCTTCAACATATCCCTACATTTCACAGTCTCACATCATAAGATCCGGATGCATTTTTATTCGAATTTGATGTGTTGTGCAGGGGATATGATTACACCATCGATCCCCAGAAATTAAAATTATTCTCCTCTACATTAAAGGGGGCAGCTTTAAGATGGTTTACTGGACGAGGTGGTGGGGTCATCAACAATTGGGATCAAATGAAAGAATCCTTCTTAAAAAAATATCAGGATTATTGTAGGTCTAGAGAATTGAAAGACGAAATATTCCAAATGACAGCCAAACCAAACGAAACATTAGAAGAATATGTGGAACGTTTTCAATACAATTTACAAAGATCGCCTTATGCATCACTACCTTTACCTGATAATGTGTTAAAAACTGCATTGATAAGGGGCATGAAGGAACAGTGGATTGAAACATTAAATATCATGGGAAAAGGGGATATTTATCAAGAGAATTTTGCTGACATTATTGATTTATGTATCAGGAGTTTGAGAGGCAGCACAAGAATAAAACCGACATAATATGATCGGTTTGCAAGAGACAATAAAATATCAACAGAAGGAGTAATGTGTGTGGAGATTGGAAATTTATTAGAAAATTTTAAAACTGATATTCTAGGGACACTAACTACACAACTTGATATTATGCAGGCCAAACAGAAGCAGATGGAGGCAGAACAGAATTTGGCAATCTTCTGCCCCCGATGCAAAAAAAAACATAGTCACAAGGAGTGTCCACTGGATACAGTCCAAACATGTGCCATCTGTACAAACGATCATCTTATGGAAAGCTGCCCCTCACTTCCTGGATTAAAAGTAGTATATAAGGAAGCAGAGGAAGAACCAGAATCGGTGTACTTGATCAACCAGTGCCGCCAGTGGCAGCCAAGACAATCTGGTATGTTTTCAGACCCAACCTCTTCTTTTCAGCCTCCACAATATAATGCTCAACAATATAATATGTGGCAAAATCAGCCCCAACCCCCATTTTCGAACTGGTCACCACCATCGTTTCCTTCTTCAAACCCATGGCTGAATCAGCCAAGCCAATCTGGTTGGCCGAATTTCCCTTATACTCCACCATATTGGAAAAATAGCCCATATCCTCCGCAATGGACTCCCCCTACTTCACAAAGTTCACCCTGGCAGACAAACTGGCAAAGACCGATGCAACAGCCAGTAGGAACTATTCCGCTCCCTCAACCTACTCTGCCAGCTCTACAACAAAATCCCCAGTCTAATCTGAGACCGCAACTCCCAGCCCAACCCAACCCCAACCCAAATAACAGACCGTTCCAATCTCTCCAGATCATAGAATCACCAGAAATAGGACCCGACCTACGGGAGTGTAACGATCTTCAATTACGATCTGGACGTATCATTGAAAATGAGGGAGATAAAACAATTCATATTGAAGATCAGTTAGTAGGAGAACATTAGTTGCAACAAGAGGATGTAAATAAGTAGCAGACTCATAATCAAGCAACTACATCCTCTCCCCCGTTCCCAGAACGATTAGTCATACCTTGACCTTTACAGTATCCTGACTTTGACATTCTGGGAGAATTAAAAAATTTGTATATAAAAATCTCGTTCCTCCAAGCCATTCAAGATATTCCTATATACGCAAAAACTATTAAAGAATTGTGCATAAAGAAACCAAGGAGGAATATAACAACTAATCCAAGAGTCCAAGTAGTCAGTACTTTATTTGATCTATTGTCTGGGAAAGAAACACCCATTAAATATGAAGACCCAGGAAATCCAATTGTAACTATTCAAATTTACGGTCAGACCTTGTCTAATGCCTTAGTTGATCTAGGAGCTGCAATCAATATTTTAACAACCACCATCTGTCAAAAACTTGGCATTACATCTGTAGAACCTACCTCTACTTTCTTAGAATTGGCCGACCGATCTGTGGTTAGACCAGAAGGTACTCTACACGATGTCATGGTCTCTGTAGATTCCTGGGAATATCCAACCGATTTCTTGATAATTAATCCAAAAACCCGACTTGATGGACAACCGCTAATCCTAGGTAGGCCTTGGCTTGCCACCGCCGATGCTTACATTGGTTGCCGGAAAGGAAATATGACCATAACCAAAGGACCTGATATCAAGAATTTGGTCCTATACCCTCCAGCGTAGCCAAGTCTCACAATAATTAAAACTAACAAGTATCCTGTATCATACCTTACTGATAACATTAGATCTCCATTGACTATACAAGAGGCACTTGATTTTAAAGATCAAACAGAAGATGATGCCATTAACAACTTCATTAGTCAAACTGAATCCGGATCCTGTATGCAATGTCACATGATAGAAGTAGCATTTGATAATGAATTAGAAGAAGATCCTCTGAAAGACACACATGATCAAACAATACCTGTTACTTCTGTCGCCAATAGTAAAATTGTGGAAATTGAACCGGGAAAAACTTTAAATATCAATGCCAACCTCACATCTGAACAAGAAACTAAGCTCATCCATTTGTTAAGAAAATATCAATAAGCATTTGCATGGGATTACCCTGATATGAAAGGAATCGACCCACAATTGTGTACACACCACATTTATATAAAAAAATATGCTAGACCTGTCCGTCAACCACAAAGAAGACTTAATCCTCATTTAAAGGATGTGGTGAAAGCGGAACTTCAGAAACTTTTAGATGTCAATTTTATTTATCCTATTTCTGACAGTAAATGGGTCTCTCTGCTTGTGGTGGTACCAAAAAAGAATGGGAAATGGAGAATTTGTGTGGATTACAGGGAACTCAATAAAGCAACACAAAAAGACCACTTTCCTCTCCCATTCATAGACCAAGTGCTAGATACTTTGGCAGGAAAAAAATTCTTTTCCTTCCTGGATGGCTTCAGTGGATACAATCAGATTCAGATTGCCCCTGAAGACCAGGACAAAACAACTTTCACTTGTCCTTGGGGAACATTTGCCTACTGAGTTATACCTTTTGGCCTATGTAATGCTCCCGCCACATTCCAAAGGGCTATCCTTAGAATTTTTGCAGATTTAATAAATGATGGACTTGAAGTATATATGGATGACTTTACACCATATGGAGATGATTTTGATCCAGCACTAAATACCCTAGAAAAAGTCCTACAACGCTGCATAGCTACCAGGCTTCGCTTAAGTCACGCAAAATGTTACATGATGATGACTGAAGGACTTATTCTAGGACACTATGTTTCAGCAGCCAGCATTCAGGTAGACCCGGCCAAAATCCAAATACTTTTGCTTATTCCCACTCCTACTACTCAAACAGAGGTACACAGCTTTCTTGGATTTTCTGGATATTATAGACGATTTATAGAAAATTATTCACACATTGCTGCACCTTTATATGCACTAACTGGTAACGTTGATTTTCTTTGGACAGAAAAATGTGAACGTGCTTTCAAGGATTTAAAGAACCTCGTATCCACAGCCCCAGTCCTTCGAGGACCAAACTGGGACTTGCCATTTCAGATATCAGCTGATGCCTCAGATACAACCATTGGCGCAGTCCTTGGGCAGGAAGAGGATAAAAAACCATACGCTATCTATTACATCAACAAAAATTTATCCCCTGCTGAATTAAATTACACTGTTACTGAAAAAGAATTCCTAGCTGTAATACATGCTGTCAATAAATTTAGACATTATATCACAGGCTATCCTGTTATCTTGTATACCGATCACTCCACCATAAAATATTTAGCAAATAAGCCTGTCACAAATGCCAAAATAACTAGATGGTTGATCTTATTGCAAGAATTCGATATCACAATCAAGGACCGGCCCGGCAAAGAGAATCCTGTAGCCGATTTTCTCTCGAGAATGCCAAAGCCAATTGATGCAGCAACAGTTGAAGATCAATTTCCGGATGAACATCTGTTTGCTGTTGCCGTTCGAACACCCTGGTATGTTGATGTTGCCAATTACCTTGCAGTAGGTAAACTACCAAAACACTTAACCCCTAATGAACGAAAATAGATTGTTCAGAAGATTACTCGATTCTCCTGGATTGGGGGCTATTTGTTTCACACAGGGGCAGACATGCATATCAGGAGATGTGTTCGAGAAGATGAAATCTTTGACATCCTAAAAGCCTGTCATGACGGACCATGTGGGGGACACTTCGCTGAGCGTAGAAATGGACACAAAGTATTACAGACAAGATATTATTGGCCCACAATTTTCAGAGATGCAAAGAAATTTGTCCAAGCCTGTGACAGCTGCCAGTGAGCAGGACGTCCTGGTCAAGATGACGAGATGCCTCTCAAACCACAGTTAGTCATTAAACCATTTGAGCGATGGGCTCTTGATTTCGTTGGACCCATCAACCCCTCATCAAATCAGAGAACATATATCTTGGTGGCAACAGAATATGTCACCAAGTGGGTTGAAGCAGAAGCATTGCCAAGAGCCACAGAGGACTCTGTCATACAGTTCCTGTTCCATCTATTCGTACGTTATGGCCTTCCAAGGGAAATAATTACAAATGGAGGACCACAATTTGTTGGCAATAGATTAGCTGCAACACTTAATAATTATCATGTCCAGCACAAAATCACTACTCCATATCACCCACAGGCGAATGGATAGGTAGAAAGCAGCAATAAGGTAATAGAATCAATCCTAATGAAAACCATTGCGTCACACAGGCGTGATTGGGCTGTCCGACTACCTGAAGCACTCTGGGCCTATAGAACAACATGGAGAAGCACCACTGGTTACTCACCTTATCAATTAGTGTTTGGAAAACAACCCATTTTTCCTATAGAATTTGAAATCCAAACATTACGAACAACACAGTAAATTGGCTTAGATCTAACCGAGGCACAGATTAATCGACTACAGCAAATCAATGAATTGGATGAAATTAGGCTCTCTGCACTACAAAATACAACATTGATTCAACAGCAGCGAGCTAAATGGCATGATGCCCTCATCAAAAACAAAGTCTTCCACGAGGGAGACTGGGCTCTGTTATATGACTCTTGGTTTCAGGACTTCCCTGGGAAACTCCAGACTCGTTGGTTGGGACCATACGAAATCCAAAAGGTACATGACAATGGGACCATCACTTTAATCACCATTGACGGTTCTGGATATACCTTCAAAGTGAATGGCCACCGAGTTCGTCTCTATCGTAAACCACTCACTCAGGAATCCTTCTGCCAATAGCTACGCAGAGACACTGATATGGAGATTTTAGGAGAGGAAGAGAAGTCTTCCTCACCTGTAATTCATTAAGGAATTCATTTCTTTTCACAATTTGTACATAATTTCTTTTCTTCAAACTCGTTTGTGTACATATGTTTGAACTAAATGTGTTCTTTTGCTCAAAGATTTCAATTTTTGCCGTTCCTGAAACGAATGGCATTTGTGTGTTTCTGCTGTTCCTTTCCAAAAGGAACAACATTTTTGATTTCTCGATTTTTCTGTTGTTCCTTTTCAAAAGGAACAACACTTTTGATTTTTTTGCTGTTCCTTTTCAAAAGGAACAACACTTTTGATTTTTCTGCTGTTCCTTTTCAAAAGGAACAACACTTTTGATTTTTCTGCTGTTCCTTTTCAAAAGGAACAACACTTTTGATTTTTCTGCTATTCCTTTTCAAAAGGAACAACACTTTTGATTTTTCTGCTGTTCCTTTTCAAAAGGAACAACACTTTTGATTTTTCTGTTGTTCCTTTTCAAAAGGAACAACACTTTTTGCTATTCCTTTTCAAAAGGAACATCACTCTTGATTTTTTTGCTGTTCCTTTTTCAAAGGAACGACGTTTGCTTGTTTTGTTGTTCCTTTTCTAAAAGGAACAACATTTTGATTTTTGCTGATCCTTTTTCAAAAGGAACATCATTTTGAGTGTGTTGTTGTACTGTTTTTCAAAAGAGATAGCATTTTTATTTTCTGCTGTTCCTTTTTCAAAAGGAACGACACTGGTGTGTTATGCTATTCCTTTTTCAAAAGGAACGACATTCGTGTGTTCTGCTGTTCCTTTTTCAAAAGGAACAACATTTGCACTTTTGAGACCTATGCTCCTTTATTGTTCTTCTCTAAAAAAGGAACACTTCTAGCATACTTTTTCTCTCTTTGTGAAACAACTTATCCCTTTTGCTGATCCAAGTTTGAGGATGCTTCTTGCCCCTGTTCTTTCAAAGTCTTTTAGAGACAACTATGCACTTATGCAATGAATACAAAATCACAACATACTGAAATCAGGAAATTATAAATCGCTATCTTTATAAGGCTATGTATTGGTAAGAGGACAGAAGGAAGGACATACTTATCTTTTGTTGTCATTGTCTTACTAATTTTGCCCTGATTGGTTATCTTTATCATGCCATTATTTTTAATTCCCTTTCATTTTTGATTAGGAATAAGAGCAAAGGGTTTATATCCTCCTATTGAGATGATAAGACTTCTTCCACCATTCCTACTCTTAAGGAGTGTTGAACCACCCTTTGTGTATATATAAGGAAAAGTGCTTTATGAAAAAAGAAAGTAAAAAAACAAATGAATTATAAATTGTCAAATGCAGGATAGGGGGTCTCATCAAGAGCCAGCCTACCATGATCATGAGGATGGAAGTGAAGTGGCATTCCCACTATGGCCACCACACCAGGGATATGGTCCAAAAGGTATATCAAATAAACAAACCTTGGAACAGGAGGTCTCATCACGAGCCAGCTTGCCCACTCTTCGCCCCCTCCTCGTGAATGGCATTATGGCTAACTGGTTACCAAGCCAGCATAATGGCCTACACTTTGACATTACATTCCTTAATATGCACATAAAGGATCATGGTTCCAGGGGTGAAATAAACAACTCTGCCAAGGTTATGGACACCTGTCGGCAGCAGAGCTCTGTTAATGGTATCGAAGTTACATTGATTACACCAATAGGTAGGATACTAATACTCTTTTGTTTCTTATATCCTAGGCACTAATCATACATTATTTCCCGACTTATATATTGCATGAACATTTATTACACCAATCATGGCAAAGGAGGTGACAATGACCACTTGAGATTTGGCAAGTACGACAGACGTCCTATCCCCCGGCCTCGCATCATATCGCAACAGCCTCTTACGTAATACGCGATCCAACTTTACGCCTTGATTTCGGTAATCCGTTTTTTTTCTAAACATGGCATATTTTCATACGTTGTTCCTTTATGACTTGGTTACAGATCGGGTGTCGCTCCTTTCTTTGATGGCTAGGGCAGCCTATCGCATTGAGGGGGGGAGGTTAACCTCATTATTCCCCGAGTTATGTGTCCGCTCACTATTCGGGAAAGATAGTGTACCAGGAAACGGCACGGTTTAACGGCATGATATTTCTATTTTTTTTACACAAGTTGCTGTTCATAAGTCATTTCTGTTGCATACTCTGTGTTTTTTTCTAAATCCGACGATTACTACCCTCTCTGTGTTTCAAACAGCACAAGCAGTTGCTGTTCCATTGAGAATCCACAATGAAACCATGGGAGGCAGGGCAATTCGAAGCGAACCACAGGAGTTGACAGTCTCCGTTGCTGCTCGGGAGATCCTAGAAAGAGCAGGATGGCTGACTTATCTCAGTCACCTGCAGGAGTCCAATGAAACAGTGGTGATGGAATTTCTGCAGAACCTGCAGGAGGATCACTCCACAGTGAGGGGGAAACGGATAGCGGTTACCGATGATATAATCGCAGAAGTCTCGGGACTACCAGCCACCGGACCTGTATGGACACTGAAGGAGGAGAGACTACAGAAGATCATGGAAATTTTCCAGGACGAAGGCTAGAGCTTGACGATTAAGGGGAAGGAAGTTTTGCCGGCAATGCTAGGAGAACCCTGGGCAGAATTAGCAAGAACAGTGCAAAGCTACATCACCTGTGAGGGGAGAAAAGACGTGGTAAGGCCACGACATCTTAAACTCTTAGCTGTTCTAAAGCAGAAATGCTCTGTAAATCTTCCTGCACTTTTGAATTATTTACTTCATGACATCGCACGAAGCCTGAAAAAGGCACAGCATGTAGAGTCAGTTGTCAGCCACCATGGATTAATCCGACTAATAGTTAGTCATAGCCTCACCCAGCAACAATGCAGCTGGGAAGATGATCCAGGTGGATATTGGTGGCCACCCGCTAATTCCACTTGGATCCCCTCTAGTGCTTCTTACAATTTTTTCAGTTTCCTTAATTATATCACAGTTTACTATTTTTAGCAGTTTTTCGGGTCCTAAACTTCCGGAGCCGTTTTGAGGCCCTAAACGACGTTTTTTGGGAAATCTACCGCCAGTGATTTTTCTGTCTAAAAATCATATTTTCCGTCATAGTCCTCAGAGATATCTTTCCAACGGGCTATCATGCACGTCAAACGGAGATAGTACGACCAATTCGTGACCCCGGGAAGTTGATGTACCAACTTACCCAAAAACGGGGCCCACAATTTGGCGTTTCATCTTCTAGGGTTAGGTTTTGGAATGTGAAGGGTTTTCCATTGTTTCTCAACAATAAATAGGCCTTCGAGCCTCATTGTAAGACAGTTCAGAGGCATGTAGCCACCGCATATCTTCTCAGAGATAAGCTACCATCGCCCTAGCTGGTTTATTTCCATTTCTTTTTGTAAGCATATTTCAGTATTTTACAGTAATGAATTGAGGTATTATTTCCGCTACATATTTGTCTTTATGGTTATCTCTATATTTTATTGCGTTCCTGTTTAAATCCGGATCAGTGGTATCAGAGCGGTCTGCTTTTCTTCTATGTTTTTCTTTGCATGTCCCCAACGAGGTCGGGATATAAGGAGTTAGGGCTTGAACTGGTCAAACCTTTGCAAGACCAGCCTCGCAAATCCCGACGGCCTCCCATGGCGGATGAAAAGAAAGATGAGGGGGCAGGAGATCCTATCAAAATCTTGCTCGAAGAAGCCCTCGAGCGACAAAGGAACGCAATGATGGACAACTTTGCCCAAATCCTTCAGCGGCTACCCAGGGGCGATGCATCGGCTTCCAACAGCAACTCTGGAAATGCCACACCATTTAAGGTACAAGTTAATTTTGAAATCCCCATATTCGAGGGTCAGATAGATGCAGATGCCGTCGATAAATGGTTAAATGTGCTAGAGGATTATTTTTCTGTTCATGATTTTTCCAGTTGGGAAAAGATTATTTTCGCTCTTCTCAAAGCAGCCCCCCACGTCAAGGATTGGTGGGAAACCTACTGCGAGCAGAAGGATGAAAGTACAGGCTCACTATTTTCAGTCGCACCGACTTGGGATTCATTCCGAGATGCCATCAAGGAGCAGTACTACCCTGTCGGAAGCTATGAGGATCAATACATAAAGTGGACCATGCTACGACAGGGAAGGGACCAAGACGTACCAGAGTTTACCAATATTTTCCACACCCTTCGCACAAAGTTGGGTATCAAGGATACAGAGCAGCATTTGGTACTAAAATACCGTGGCTGCCTGCACAAGTACATCCAAGAAGAAATAGAATTCCTGAACATCTCCTCGCTTGGCACGGCATACCGATATGCCGTCAAGGTCGAGCAAAAGTTTAAACAGAAGAAGCGAGACTTTGGGTCTGCGAATCTGAAACAAGGGAAAGGTGCCCCCAAACCACAGAACAAAGGACAAAGCCAAGGCGGGGCGGCCCAAGACAACTCGCCAAAGCTGCAAGCAAAGAACAGCGCTGCGAAGCCGAAAAAGGACACGGGAAAGTGGTGTGAGTTCCATAAGAGCTCCACTCACAACACAAGTGAGTGTTGGGCCAAGCAGTCACTGGTGGCCGAGCTAAAGGTTTCAGAATCAGATGCATGTTCTGACTCTGAGTCAGAACCCGATAAGGGGAATGACAAAGGGAAGCAGATTATCGATGCGGAGCCCAACGCCACTGTTGCCACCACGAAGATCCAGAAGGAGGAACCTGAAGATCCAGAGGAGGAGGAGCGTCTCTTCCACTTCCAGATGTGGGTAAAGGGCTCCCCACTACAGTTCATTGTCGACAGCGGGAGCCAAAAGAACCTCATTTTGGCAGAGGTCGTGAAACGACTGGGCTTATCGACCACAGCACATCCACAACCATACACCATTGGGTGGCTGCACCAAGGACGGGATCTTCGCGTGAGCCAACAGTGTCGCCTTCCATACAACATCAAGCCCTTCATGGATGAGGTATTGTGTGACATTGCTCCCCTTGAAGTTTGTGATGTGTTATTAGGACAACCATACTTGTGGAAGCGACATGTTGTGTATGAGTCAAGGCCCCGTGCTGTTATTGTTACTTTGGGAAATAAGTTGTACAGGATACCAGAGGTAGCACCGCCTACTGCCATCTCTTTGGTTACTACAAAACAATGTAGTAAGCTCATTTCCAAAACCGGGAAGTTTGTTTTCCTGATGATACGCCCTCAAGAAAAGAAGAAGACGGTGGCCATGACCTCCAGACAGGGCCCCTCTGCATGACAACTACAGATGGACAAGGTCGTGGAGGAGTATGAGGACATCTTCACCTCCACCGCAGGGGTTCCTCTGCACTGTTAGGTCAAGCACTCCATTGATCTAACCCCAGGTTCGCCGTTGCCCAATGGACCAATCTATCGGCGCTTTGTTCTAGAGAACGATGAAATCAAGAGGCAGATTCAGGAGCTGCTGCAAAAAGGTCACATCCGTCCGAGTTCATCACCCTGTGGGAGCCCGATCGTGCTGATACAAAAGAAGGATGGGACTTGGAGACTCTGTATTGACTATCGGGCGCTGAACAAGATCACTGTCCGTAATAGGTACCCAATCCCATGGATTGATGACCTCCTGGACCAACTAAAGGGGACAAAATATTTCAGCAAGATCGATTTGAAGTCAGGATATCACCAGGTACCAATCGAACCCTCCGATGTGTGGAAGACTGCCTTCAAAGCCAAGGAGGGCCTTTTCGAATGGTTGGTTATGCCTTTCGGATTAACGAATGCTCCTGCAACCTTCATGAGGCTAATGGACGACATCTTGCGGCCATTCACCAACTCATTTGTAGTGGTATACTTGGATGACATCTTGATCTTTAGCAAGACTTGGGAAGAGCACCTCCACCACATCCGACAGGTTCTCCAAACAATGCGACAACACAAGTTATGTGCCAATTTGGAGAAATGCACTTTTGGCATGACCCAGGTTCAGTATCTGGGATACATTATTGATGAACGGGGGGTGCATGTGGATCCAGCCAAGATCCAAGTCATTCGGGATTGGCCATCTCCAACCACTCTGACAGAGCTTCGCAGCTTTCTAGGCCTTGCCACCTTCTACCGCAGGTTCGTGTTGGGATTTTCTCATATCACTTGGCCCTTGAGTCAGGTCACCAAGGGAGGAGCGAAAGAAATTTTTTTTGGTCTGAATCTCAATAGAAGGCATTCATAGAGTTGAAAGATCGACTCTGCACAGCACCAGTTCTTGCATTACTAGACTTGCAACAACCATTTGAGGTCGAGATAGATGCCTCTGACTATGCTATTGGGGCAGTCCTTACTCAACACGGGCATCCAGTGGCATATCACAGTGAGACACTTTCAGACACAGTCCAGAAGTATCCCACTTATGACAAAGAGATGTATTCCATTGTGCAGGCCTGCTGACAATGGAAGCATTACATTTTGGGGAAGGAAACGGTCATCCACACAGACCACCGACCCTTGTAGTTCATACAGACCCAAGGGAAATTGCAGAATGATCGCCATCAGAAGTGGTCCACATACCTGCAACAGTTCCATTTGAATATCAAGTATAAGAAGGGCAGCACCAATAATGTTGCAGATTGCCTCAGTCGACCACCGATCATGGCGTTAACCACCATGCTCAACTCTTGTGGGCACGAGACTTCTGATTGGCCACTGCTCTACAAAAGCGACCCAGAATTTGGCCACACATACCAGACACTCTTGGAGGGTCAGCATGTTCCAGATTTTCACCTCCAAGATGACCTATTATGCCACCTGGGTCACCTTTGTGTTCCTTCAAGTGAGTGTGCCAAGATGATCTGGGAAGCACACTACAGTCGGGCCGTTGGGCATTTTGGGGTCGAAAAAACGGTGGCAGTACTGCAGAAATATTTCTATTGGCCGAATCTTCGACAGGATGTCGAGAAGTACATCAGATCATGCACTACTTGCGCCATTGCCAAACCGACCATCAAGAAGCAAGGCCTCCATACCCCACTACCTACCCCTAGTTGACTTTGGGAATCCATCTCCATGGATTACATGTCAGGCCTCCCTTCCACTAGGCATGGAAATGACTGTGTTTCTGTGGTCGTCAACAGGTTCTCGAAGATGGCCATTATGGCGGCCTGGAAGAAGAATATCACAGCAGAAGCCAATGCTAAACTCTTCTTTGAACGAGTATGGGTACACTTTGGGATCCCACAGTCTATCATTTCAGATCGGGACAACAGGTTCCTCAGTACATTTTGGTCTAGCCTTTGGTCGATGCTGGACACCAAACTCACTAAGTCCACAGCCTTCCATCCTCAAACTGATGGCCAGACTAAGGTCGTCAATAGGATGATCGTACACATTCTGCGCATGTACAACTCAAAGCATCCACGCACATGGGACGAGAGCCTCCCCTATGTTCAGCATAGCTACAACCGGGTTCTCTACAGTTTGACTGGCCACAACCCTTTTCAGGTGGGATTGGGATTCCAGCCACTATGTCCCATCGATGTGGCCATGCCATTTGCAGCTACTCACGTAGATTCTGCTCATGTCCAGTCCGAAACAGATAAGGCAAACAACTTCATTGAGCACATCCAACATATTCGCCAGTAGTTCCATGACATTCTGGAGAAATCAAATGCCAAGTACAAGCAGCAACATGATCAACATCGGGTGCTACACAAGTTTCAAGTGGGCTACAAAGTCTGGTTGCATTTGCAAAAGGAACGCCTTACCGGAGCCTATCGGAAACTCAGACCACTCCGATATGGCCCTTACACCATTACCAAGGCTGTGGGAGACAATGCATTTGAGCTCAACATTCCCCCATTCCTTGGCCTACACCCGATGTTCAATGTCGACCACCTTCGGCCATACTTTCCACCATTACTAGACATGTCCGACATTGCAGAACAACTCACACCCACAGAGTTAAATCCAGCTTGCATGGAACAAGTTGCAACTGATCGGATCATGGACACACAGATCAAGCACACTCACCAGCAGAATATCCAACTGTATCGAGTTGTCAAAGTAGGACAACTCCTTCACTAGGGCAAGTGGCTCACCAGGGACCAAGTGCAGCAGAAGTTCCCTCATCTCATGGAGGAACTCAACGCAATGGGGACCATTGCTTCCTAAGGGGGCAGGAATGATCCAGGTGGATATTGGTGGCCACCCGCTAATTCCACTTGGATCCCCTCTAGTGCTTCTTACAGTTTTTTCAGTTTCCTTAATTATAGCACAGTTTACTATTTTTAGCAGTTTTTCGGGTCCTAAACTTCCGGAGCCATTTTGAGGCCCTAAACGACGTTTTTTGGGAAATCTACCGCTATCAATTTTTTTGTCTAAAAACCATCTTTTCCGTCGTAGTCCTCGGAGAGATCTTTCCAACGGGCTATCATGCACGTCAAACGGAGATAGTACGACCATTCGCGACCCCGAGAAGTTGATGTACCAACTTACCCAAAAACAGGGCCCACAATTTGGCGTTTCATCTTCTAGGGTTAGGTTTTGGAATGTGAAGGGTTTTCCATTGTTTCTCAACAATAAATAGGCCTTCGAGCCTCATTCTAAGACAGTTCAGAGGCATGTAGCCACCACATATCTTCTCAGAGATAAGCTACCATTGCCCTAGCTGGTTTATTTCCATTTCTGTTTGTAAGCATATTTCAGTATTTTACAGTAATGAATTGAGGTATTATTTCCGCTGCATATCTGTCTTTATGGTTATCTCTGTATTTTATTGTGTTCCTGTTTAAATCCGGATCAGAAGAATTAATTGCAACAATTGAGGGGAGAGCGATAGCACCTTCCCCAAAACGTAAACATACTACAATCACACCAGAACGTCCGGAAAAATGCAGAGAATTAGGAAAACAAAAACATACTGTGAGCACATCCAAACGACTAGAAACACGCCAGGAATTAGCAAAGCGTAAGCATGACACTGATACATCGGAACAGCCAGAGAAACGCAAAAAATCAGTCCGGTTAGCCCGGATAAGAGGAAGGCTGGAAAAACTCCAAGAAAGCACCAGCCAACCAGTGGTAATTGAGGACGAGCAACCCTCACAGCTAGAAGTAGAAGAAGAACAAGTCGAAGGAGAAAAGGAAGGAGAGGCCGAGGAAGCTAAGCAATCTGAAGAGGAAAATGAAGAAGCAGCTGAGCCTCCTGAGACAGAAGCTGAGCCTCCTGAAACAGAAGCTGAGCATCCTGAAATGGAAGCTGAGCATTCTGAGGAAGAAGCTGGACAATCTAGGCAGGAGGAGGAAATGGGACAGCAGGTAGGTAGCCCACCATAGGACCTAGTGGGAGAAGATGAATTGGCCGCAATCTTGGCCAATATGGGTGAGTATGGCCAACCTTCCACTCCATCATACCTCCGCGACAAACCCCAGGAAGAAGATACACCCGAAAAACCACATGCAGAAGAGGCAGAAGAAGGAAATCTGCCTGTTCATGATGAAAAGGAGATAGGAGACACTGAACGGGAACAATCTGTTCCCACGGCACTAGAGGAAATTCCAGAGGAAGTAGGGATAGAAAACGAAGCCACAGAACCAGTTAGGGTTCCTACCCCAGAACAACCAGCACAAAACAATGAAGAAGCACCCCAGGAGAAAGATCCAAGGACTAGTCACGGCCTAGAATGCAGCAGAAAGCCTGCTGTTCCTTCTAATAAAACATTGGAAATTAGAGAATTACAAAAGGAAAAGCGGAGGTTATTGAGCATAATAGCCCAGCTCCACCAGCAGATCAGGATCCTGAAAGCAAGGCAGAGGATAAGGAAGACTGCCGGGAAGAAAAAGATGACCACTGCAGTAAGAATCCGCAGGATAAAAAGGCGGAGGACCAAAAATCGCCCTGCTGATCAAAACCCTGCTGAAGATCCAACTGCTGTTCCAAATGAAGCTGAAGGTCCAGCTGCTGTTCCAAATGACGCTGAGGGACAGACTACTGTTCCATTTGAAAAGGAACAGCTGCAAGTTGGTATTCGTGTTAAAAAAGAAAGGGACAACAAAGAAATTCAAACAGAGGCACCACCCTCAGAGGTGATAAGGGTTCTGAACTCGAAACAACGCAATAATAAAGTTCGTGTAAAACTTCCGGCCTCCACTGATGCATGGAAAAGAGATCCAAAGACGAGGACCTTGCACAAGGGATTCAAACAGGCCCAACAAGAAATGGAAAGGCTTAGAGAGCAAACAGTCCCTCGCGAGAAGTATGAAGAACTACAACAACAACTAAGGAACGTCAACCAATCCGAAAGCCAGGCCTTTGAAGGGTGGCGAAAGGAACAAGAGAAAGTTGAAAAGGTAACCCGTAGGCTAGATACTGTTATCAAACAGATGGATACCTTGTGTTCTTTATACAATGACGTTGTAGCATGTAGGGCCGTTGCCAAAAACTATGCTCTGTTTTTATTGGAACGATACTTACAATTAAAAATAAAAGTTGTTAAAGCAGGCGCCCCGATACAAATCAACACTGTCAATGACTTTATAGATTGTTGTAAACATTATGGGGTGAAGGTCCAGAGATTGCTATGTGAATTTTATTTGCATAACCTCGTGCTAGATCAGGAGACTGAGTTGAACCCTGGCCCTTTTGTTGGGGACATTCAATGGCAAGCATTCATCTCATTCGGGGTTAATCAAATCAAATGGCTCAAAGCCTATAACACTTTCCAGAGGCAGGAAAATGGCCTAGACTTGTGGGTAAGGGCTGAGCCTAGGGACCCAGTACGGTTATGGAAAGCACATAGAAACCTTATGAGAACTTCGGGTGTCATTGGAACGTTAGGACCCATGCACGAGGCACTCATTCGACAAAGTTTAGAATATTTTCTTTCTATTAAAGACCTTGCTATTGATGTAGCCAAATTCCGGTACCGAATCTCTAATCCAAACATCCAGCTCAGGGAGCCATTTAAGTATGAGAATTTTCAATTAGCTGCTAACCGTTTGAACCTCTATGGCGAAAGCATTTTGAGGGCAGGGCCATCCTGGTTAGGATATAGATTCCGCAGTCCAATTATCTGGCACCCTGCACCCGGATATCAAGCCCTATATGAGATGCCTGAGGGTCAAATAGGCCAGTTCTTTGACTACCTAGTCACTCACCATGGTTGTAGGCCTCCGCATGAGATTCCTTCTCCAACCTATTCTCTCACTGCTTTGCATGTCAACTACAACGTTTTCATGAGGGCATGAAATAGGGTAAGCAGGGGGGTGTGTGGAGTACTAAAAAGGTATGTTTTTAATGATCATTTCAATGGCTTTTCAGTGGGACTTGTGAATCTTTTACATGATGAATGTGGAAAACAATAGAGAATTATGATAAAATATGTGGAATTAGTATGCAAGACTTAACCGCTGATATTTTTCATTCTCCTGTGCAGGAAAGGGTAAAAACGAGGAGTTGTTGTTCCAAAGAAAAAGACAAGAACAGGGTAACTGTTGTCCCTTTGACGAAGGACTGAGTGCAAACGAGGCTAAGCAGGTTGAAGCAAATCGGTCCGGAAAAGGAGGAGAAGGCACCAGCTCGGCGGAGGAGAAAAGAAGTGATTAAGGGTTAACAGTTTGGCGAATCCCTCAGGATCTTCGAAATCTGATATGCTTTATAAGTTACATCATATGCTCTGTCAAGATTCGTTCATTAAGGTTCTTTATATTGACTCTGCATAATATCATCAATACTTTTAGAGTTGATTCAATATTATTAGACTTAATTGAACATTGTTATCATTTTGTTACGGAGCTTTTATGTTGTCTATTTGTGTTAAGGAAATTATCTGAAAGATGTTTTCTTTATGATTCAGGATTCATGCTGTTCCATTTTGGAACACAGTTGTAATTCCCGTTGATAAATCAGGTTACTTTTCAAGGGTGTTGTGTGCGTATGATTTCCAAATGCTGTTCCATAATTAGTAATTAATGTTGTTCTATTAGTTAGTGCTTGTTGCATGATTTGCTTGGAGAATGAAAGATTGGAGTTTTGATTACAATGAGTGCATTTGAGTTGATAGGATAAAGTTTGATTATTTCTCGCGAGGTTTTCCATTTCAGAATTTCTGTTCCATTTTAAGCATTTCTGTTCCATTCTAGATTTGTTGTTCAATTTCCTATTTGCCGTTCCATTTTTATTTGCTGTTTCATTTGCTCGCATTTGGTGTGAGAGACTATCTGTGGCTGTAGTGAGCCTCGGCATTTACTGCCTCGCTCCCAGACCCGTGGTCCATGCTCTAATTTCCTTTCCATCAGTTTCCAAAGGGATGGGCTATTGCTGTCGAACCCTTGACTGATAAAGTTGCCTAGCTTTAAGAGCGCGTGCTTTAGTCATTTGAAGTAACTTAGTTATAGACAAGCATCAGTTTACTCTTGTATTTTCGTAGAACGCTGTACTACTAGCATTACTCTGACAAATAGCCTCAGATTGAGTTGCTCTTTGAAATAACCAAACGCTCCCGGATTGACATATTAATGTGAGGTAATTAGAGGTGAAAGAGACCCTTTTTATAGCTCTACAACAATATCGAGCAAATCAAGCATTTATCAGTTATGGAGCATATTTCATACAACACTCTGCCTATTCAAGAAAGACAACCAAGCACCAAAGAATGTCAAATTCACTCATTTGAAGCAGCAGATTGTATCAGAGACCCATATTAGACAGTTAATGTGGTTGGTGGTCTATTATGACCCCTCCACGCATAGGATAGCAGAGATTTTTGTAATCAACCTCCATATATACCTAGAAACAAGATGTAATGAGGGTTGATGGATATTGTTTTGATGTAAAGTTCAACTTCTGGAGACTGTAACTATTGTGATACTTGCAGCGTCTAGTCTTCATTTTCAGCTAATGCAAGCTTCTTTTGCTGTTAATTTCTCACTTTCCACTTCTTCTTTGTTCCAGTCTGTGCCTGTTACGCATTTTTCATGTGCTCTTGATGTTTAGCATTAGAGGGGCTGTCATCCCACCTCTGTGTTAGAATCTAGTTTGTATTATTGAAGGTGTATGCAGGTTTCTATTTTCTTGGTGCCAGAGAGCTGTCATCCTGTCTATGCATTAGGAAATAGATTTACAGACCTCTTTACTAGTTGCAGCCAGCCATCACAGGGTCCTGTGCATCTGCTAGTGTGGTCAGTATTCTCCATGTTCACTTATTCCTCAAACTGTGAGTAATTGGTGGTCTAAAGCCTTGTAGTCTGGGGGTGTTCACCCATGTCTGGGGTCAAGCATAGTAGAAGTGGTTATCTGGCTTGAATATGCATCATTCCTTCCATTCATCCACCCATTTCCAACAATTTTTTTGAGTTTGTAATGTTCCTGAGCATCTCTGAGATACAACCTAGGAGAGTTTCTTGGGGTGATAAGAGGAAAGGAGATTGAAGCTCAGCTTCCCTGGGAGAACGACACAATTCCAGATTTTCGTGATATACAAGGTCTGGGCATATTTTTGGTTGTAATCATTTATCTGGAAACTCCATAGGAGGAAGACCAACCTTTGGCGACTCCACATTAAAGTTCTAGCTCAGTTTGTGAGACATACTCGAAGAAATCCTCAGAAATCATTAGCTGAACCAGTGCCTGACCCTGAGAGGACTGTTAAATCGAAGAAAGCATCATAGAAAGGGGCATCAAGATCAAGTAAGCCTAAGAAATCTCATGCATCTCTGAAAGATAAAGTTATAGCTGAAGATATACAGTTTGAAGATTTAGAGCCGAACACTGTTAATAAGGAAATTCCTTCAGAGATTAATACAACCCCTTGTCCATCTAGTTCCCCTTTGAATCTTAGTCCAAAGAAAGCTTCCCATACAATCCAAAACATCCCTTTGTCTCTGCCATCCATCACATTACTTCCTACCATTCAATCTGCCAGTATCATTCCACATATCCCAATCATATCAGGCCAACAAGCACCCACGAAGATAGAAAGAATTGTAGCTGTCAGATATGGACCTTTAGTCTTGCCTGCTCCTTTGAATCCTATGCCTGTGGGAGAATATCAAAAATATATTCCTAAGTTTACTGGCACAGAGGGAGTAACAACTGAAGAACACCTTGAAGCTTTTTATAGTTATTTTGATAACTTAGATATAAGTGAAAACGATGTGTGGATGAGAGTTTTTGTCCAGAGCCTTGATGGAGAGGCCAGAAAGTGATTCAAAGAACTAGCCCATAGATCTATTACTGATATTGAAGCCTTAGATGAAGCATTTTTGAAGCATTGGGGAGATAAAAAAGATTTTCTATATTACCATACTGAGTTTGGTAACCTAAAAAGGGAAAATGGGGAATCATTGCCTGATTTTAATAAAAGATTCAATTGTATGTATAGTAAGATACCAGCTGAGGTAAAGCCTACCTCTACCTCTGCCAAACTCACTTATGCCAATGCTTTTGACTCTGATTTTTGCCTATTGTTGAGAGAAAGGAGATGTGCTACTCTGGCAGACATGCAGGATGCAGCCCTTGAAGTAGAGTCTAATATCATGGCTGCAAAAAAGCTCAAAGGTCAAGCTGACGTAAGGTGGCAGAGAGGTCAGGCTTCTACCTCCTCTACATCATCTTCAGAGCCTAGATTAGACAAAATGACTAAGATGATAGAGTCATTGGCTGCTGAAATATCTAAGTTGAAGGTTGAGCAGAATTCAAAAAATACAAGGCAGTAGAACACATTTGCTCCAAGAAATCCAAATCCATTCAGAAGAGCAAATGAGCAGTTACATAATTCAGAGGGATAAAGAAACAAATGAAGAATAGAAGGTTAAAGCTCCTTTCCAAAATGTAGTCATGGAGGAGGAACAATTTGAAGATGAGGATGAAATTCACTGCATGGAAGATAAAGGCAGCGCTGTGCTTTTGACTTTGGCTGCTTATGAAGAATATTTGCTGCAGGAACAAGACAGTCAAGAGTGGGACAGAGAGGCTATTCTACAAACTGAGGAGCAGCAAAGATATAATCTGAGGTCAAATGAAAAAAATGTCAACGAGAATCCTGCCCAAAGAGCTACTGTCCAAACAGAGTCACAGAATATCAGACAGAGAAGACCAGCAGCTGATCCAGTCATCCTCAAAGCACTAGTTTAGAGGTAAGAGGTTCTGATAAGTTACCTTCCTCTTTCAACTTAGAGTCAGAAGTCCAGAAGTTAAAAATATATGTGCCTCTGGTAGAGTTGGTAAAGAGTGAAATGTTTAGAAAGCCTATCCTTGAAGCTCTTGAGCTAGAAACCACACAAACCTCCAATGACTTTGTCAATTTGCAAGATGACAAGCCTGCCATTGTGCTAAGCCCCATGATTGAACCCGCTGATAATAATTCTCCATCTTTTTATGTCTCATTGACCATTCATGACAAAATCCTCCACAACTGCCTCTAGATACAAGGGCTAGCCACAATTTGATGCCTAAAGCTGTCATGGAAGAGTTAGGCCTTGACACCACCAGACCATATCGTGATTTGTTCTCTTTGATTCAAGAAAGGTGAAATGTCTGAGATTGATCAAAGATCTAGCCATTACCCTAACTCAGCTGCCCATGAAGACTATGATGATGGATATTGTGGTAGCAGATGTCCCTCCTAAGTTTGGCATGCTGGTGTCCAGAGGATGGATTAAGAGACTAGGTGGGACATTACAGAATGATCTATCTTATGCCACTGTCCCAATTTTTGGAGGGGAAAGCAGGAGATTGTATAGAGAAGCACAGTTGGCATACATCATCAGTGATGAGAAGAATCCTACCAATCATCCCATATATGTAGTGGACACCAATTTTGGAGCATGTATCCTCCAAATAGAAGAATCTCAGAAGGCCTCAATGCAAATCAAGAAACCAATTGTTCAGGCCGAGAAAGGGCAAGGAAGTCAGGTTTGGGAGATGTTCTTTGATGGATCATGTTCCAGGGAGACTGCAGGAGTAGGGGTGGTGTTGATATCTCCACAACAAAAGAGCACACAATTGTCTTTCAAGCTGGCTTTTCAAGTCACAAACAATATAACAGAGTATGAGGCTCTGCTATTGGGTCTTAACGTAGCAAAAGACAGAGGAATCAAGAACATAAAGGTTTTTGGAGATGCTGATATGATCATTCAGCAAGTAAATAAGACATTTCAAACAAAGCACCCAAGGCTGAAAACACACAGAGATGAGGTATGGAGAATCAAAGATTCTTTTGATTATTTCTATATTTCATATATTCCTAGAGCCCAAAATCAACTTGCTGATTCCCTTGCCGTGTCTGCTAGCATGTTTATCCCTCCCATGCCTCCCAGACTGGTGTATGAAGTCCAAATGAAATATAGACCATCCTTGCCTGATAATGTTCAGCACTGGAAAGTTTTTGATGATGATGATGAAATAAACAAGTTTCTACAAGTCATTGATGAGTTTTTTGAAATGCAAATTGACCAAGAGAATGATGCCTTGGAAGAAAACCCCCAGTCCTAGCTTAGAAATAGTATTGGCAAAGATAGCATTGTCTAGCTTCCCAGCAATCATATTCCTAAGGGTTTAATTCCTCTAGAAAGACTGTTTGACCAGAATGATGTGGCTTACAAGGCTGCCCAAAAAGAAGATCAATCTGTAGTCTGTAAGCATGATATAGGGAGTCCAGATCAACCTAGATACATAAATTTGTCCACTCATCTGTCCTCTAACAAAGTTCTGAATACTTCAAATTAATGAAGCAATTTGCTGATGTGTTTGCCTGGGAGTATAGTGACCTGAAAACTTATGATAAAAATATTATTCAACATAAAATCCCTCTAGAGAAAGATATTATTCCTTTCAAATAGAAGCTGAGACCAATAAATCCTATGCTTCTTCCTCTGATTGAAAAAGAAATTAAAAAGTTTTTGGCCACCAAAATCATAGTCCCTCTCAGATATTCAAAATGGGTAGCCAATTTGGTGGTGGTGAGGAAAAAAAGTGGAGAAATCAGATTGTGTGTTGATTTCAGAAACTTGAACAAGTGCTCAAAGAAGGACAATTATCCCCTACCGAAGATGGAGCATTTGCTGCAGAAGGTCTCCGAAGCCAAAGTAATGTCTTTCCTGGATGGATTTTCAGGTTTTAATCAGATTTCTGTGCACCCAGATGACTAAGAGAAGACTGCATTCACCACTCCTTGGGGCACTTTTATGTATGCCAAGATGCCTTTTGGGTTGATGAATGCTAGAGCTACCTTTCAGAGAGCTATGGATATAGAATTTGTAGGAGAGAAGGATAAATTTGTCATCATCTACCTTGATGACATAACAGTATACTTCAGCAACCATCAAGATCATTTGTAGCATTTGAAAAAGGTGTTCCTGAAGCGCAGGGGGTTTGGAATTTCAGTCAATCCTAAAAAGTCACAATTTGCTTTAGAAGAGGGCAAGTTGTTAGGACATGTATTTCTGTTGCAGGTGTTCAAATTGATCCAGAAAGAGTAAAATCAATACAAACTTTGTCTGTCCCAAGATCAAAGAAGGATATTCAGTCCTTTCTGGGCAAGATTAATTTTGTGAGGAGGTTTATACCAAATTTTGCAGAGCTGATTAAACATATTACCTCCATGTTGAAGAAGGGGTCAGAGGTTAGATGGACTGATGTAGCAAGAAAATCGTTTGAGTCTATTAAAAAGGCCATTATGGAAGCTCCTACTCTAAGCAGCCTAGATTACAGCAAGGAGTTCCATGTATTTTCATTCGCCTCTGAAGATACCATTGCAATAGTTTTATTGTAGGCAGATGGAGAAGGTTCAGAACATGCAGTAGCATTTTTCAGCAAGAACTTGAGGGATGCTAAATTGAGGCATGATATTATTGAAAAACATGCATATGCCCTTATCAAATCCTTGAAAGCTTTCAGAGTTTATATCTTGCATTCCAAGATAATTGCATATGTACCCTCTGATGCAATAAAAGATGTATTAACAAAACCTGATGCTGATGGAAGAAGAGCTAAATGGATTGCAAAATTGATTGAATTTAATATAGAATTGAAGCCCACCAAGCTAGTCAGAGGTCAGGGTCTTGCCAAATTATTGGCTGAAGAAAATTGCAGATCATTGGATATTGATTTCCTGTGCACAATTGCAGAAATTGGTCAGAAAGATAAAGAAGAGGAAGTAGCTGAACCAGAGAAAAAGCAGTCAGTGGCTGAAAATCTAGCTTCTTGTGATTGGTATTCTGCAATAGTTAAATTCTTACTCAAGCTAGAAATCCCTTCAAGCTTTACTCAAAGTCAAGCTAGAACTATAAAGCTTAGGGCATCAAAATATTGTATCTTTGAAAATCTACTCTACTGGAGGGATCCATCTGGAGTGCTTTTGAGGTGTCTGGACAAAAAACAGTCAATAGAAGTCATGCAGCAATTTCATTCCAGCATGTGTGGAGGGAACCATTATTGGAAAACCACTACCCATAAGATTCTCAAAGCTAGGTACTATTGGCCCACTTTATTTTCTGATGTATTTTCATTCATTAAATCTTGTTACAGGTGCCAAATATTTGAAGGAAAGAAGCAGTTGAAGTCCTTGCCCTTAAAGCCAATACATGCAAAATGACCTTTTCAGCAGTTGGGCTTGGATTTTATTAGAGAAATCAATCCACATTCCAGTGGCTAGCATAGATGGATATTAGTAGCCATTGATTATTTTACCAAGTGGATTGAAGCAATCCCTACCAGGAAAGCTGATCATAATATGGTCATGAAGTTTTTGACAGAGAATATCTTCAACAGATTTGGTTGTCCACATAAACTAGTCACAGATAATGCAGCAGCCTTCAGGTCAAAAGAATTGGTGGAAATGTGTGATTCAATGGGTATTAAATTGGTCCATTCCACCTCATACTATCCTCGAGGCAATGGTCTAGCAGAATCCTCTAATAAAAGCCTGATAAGGATAATTAAGAAGCTGCTGGAGGACAATAAAAAGAATTGGGATTCTAAGCTCAAGTATGCACTGTGGGCTGATAGAGTGACCATTAAGAAATCCACAGGAAATTCTCCATTCAGGCTGGTATATGGCACTGAAGCTGTATTCCCCATTCAGTTAACTCTCCCTGTGGAAAAATTCCTTCAAGAAGAGCATGATGAAAAATAAGACATGGCAAAAAGGATCACTGATTTGGCAGAGTTACATCAGATTAGAGAGCAGCTGGTTGAAAAGGCTGCGTCACATCAGAAAAAGATCAAGGATGCTTTTGACAGGAAGAAAAAATCAGATAATTTTCAGGTTGGAGACTTGGTTCTGAAATGGGACACATTGAAGGAAAAGAAAGGCAACCATGGGAAATTTGATGCTTTCTGGACAGGGCCTTTCATCATTTCACAGATTCAAGGGAACAACACCTTCATACTGAAAAGAATGGGAGGAGAAACAGTTTTTGATGGCCAAGTTAATGGGTGTTTTCTAAAAATTTATGTGATTTAAGGTATTTTGGCCTTATAGGTTGTAAATATTTGGTTTTATCAGTTTTAGTTAGACTCCATGCCCAATGGAACTCTAGGAATTTTGCTAATTTGTTTTCATTAGGAAGGCATTGATCTGCAGGTTCTTGAGACCTCACAGGGAGGATCTCATCCCTAGAAGGAGCCAGTGTTAGCTCTGCTATGAATTTCAACATTAATTGGTCAAACACAGGCTTGATCGGTTGTCTATGATAAAGAAGGGGATTTGCAGTAGCCATACCGCCCATTCCTCATCACTCCGCTTACACTCTTATAACTCCCGATACCTCCATTTTCCTCTAAATTTCTCCACAAACCCATATTCCCCAAGCCCCTGGGTGCTGAGTCTAAATATCATATAACCCCGATAACCCGACCGAGCGCCTTTCACAAGCCTTTTTCATGTCGCATCAGTTAAAAAGCACGTGCTTTTAACCCCGCTGTCCGATCCTCCACCTCGTGATCCAACGATATACGCTACTCCCGTTGCCGAAACCTGCACACGCGATAGCACGCGGGGAAAGTGGTTTCCTGCCGGTCCTGTTTGCCATGCGTCGCTCATTGAATATGCTCGCGCCCCCGCATACGGATACCGCCTACCCTCCCGAAGTGGTGCGGGGAAAACCACTTACCACCCTTCCTGCCTATCCCAGCTCGCTATCGCCCGCGCTTGTTAGCTGCCCGTCAGAGATCTGCCCGCCCACGATTCGACGGCCCTCATTTTTCCATCCACGTATCCTCCTGATACTCCTTATCTAGCGCCCTTCGCCGTTGATCACTGCGATCCAATGGTTGATGTTCGTCTTCCACCTACTCGTACACCCGCCATGAAGTCTTCGCCACCTTTGACTGAGCCGTGCTTCCGAAGGAAAATGGCGGCCATATACCAGTACCCTGTGCATTTATCCTTCAACAATTGAATTCAAGAGTAGTATGGCCGAAGAAGGAAACAGGAAAATATCGAGCAAATCAAGCATTTATCAGTTATGGAGCATGTTTCATATAACACTTTGCCTGTTCAGGAAGGACAACCGAGCACCAAATAATGTCAAATTCGCTCATTTGAAGCAGCAGATTGTATCAGAGACACATATCAGATAGTTAATGTGGTTGGTGGTCTATTATGACCCCTCCACACATAGGAGAGCAGAGATTTTTGTAATCAACCTCCATATATACCCAGAAACAAGATGTAATGAGGGTTGATGGATATTGTTTTGATGTAAAGTTCAACTTTTGGAGACTGTAACTACTGTGATACCTGCAGTGTCTGGTCTTCATTTTCAGTTAATGCAAGCTTCTTTTGCTGTTAATTGCTCACTTTCCACTTCTTATTTGTTCCAAGCTGTGCCTGTTACGCATTTTTCATTTGCTCTTGATGTTTAGCATTAGAGGGGCTGTCATCCCACCTCTGTGTTATAATCTAGTTTGTATTATTGAAGGTGTATGCAGGTTTCTGTTTTCTTGGTGCTAGAGAGTTGTCATCCTGTCTGTGCATTAGGAAATAGATTTATAGACCTCTTTACTGGTTGCAGCTAGCCATCACAGGGTCCTGTGCATCCGCTGGTGTGGTCAGTATTCTCCATGTTCACTTATTCCTCAAACTGTGAGTAATTGGTGGTCTAAAGCTTTGTAGTCTGGGGGTGTTCACCCATGTTTGGGGTTAAGCATAGTAGAAGTGGTTATCTGACTTGAATATGCATCATTCCTTCCATTCATCCACCCATTTCCAATAATTTCATTGAGTTTGTAATGTTCCCGAGCATCTCTGAGATACAACCTAGGAGAGTTTCTTGGGGTGATAACAGGTGATTAGCTAGAAGAAATTTTTTAGTTCAACCCAATATATGGTCATGTGGTATGTGGAAGTTCCCGACTTGGTTGGTTTTTGCATAAATTAATAAGAGTTATTTTCCTATTGTAAGCTATGAGAATTTGTACTTTTTATTATGGTTATTTTATGGTTGTTATGTCATGGTTAATAATTTGGTTATATGTTGGTTATAAGCATGGATTTGCAATGTACTCTAGCTATGTCTTGTTTAGGATTTGATAAGTATTTGATGGTTAATGAATGCATGGGCTAACAATGTTATTGTAGATAGAGGGAATCATACTGTGGTGATTCTCATATAAGTTTCAGACTCCTATGTTTAGATATGCATTCATGACCTGTAGATTACATGTTCACCATATGTTTGACGAAATGACTGTCATGGTTAGGCCTGGTTAGGTCAAGTCCTTGTTCAATTTTTGTATGATTAGCATTGTCTTGAAGTCATTTATCATTCTGGAAAGTATCAGGAAGTTATGAGGAGTGGTATGGAGGTTGTCTTGGAATTATGGCTCAGATCTCAGGACCACACCCTCTAAGCTGAGGATTTTGGGTTACCACTACACTCAGGAATGATTTTTCATGCTATTGGAGGGTCACAACCACACTCATGTAGGCATGTGGATGCGGTTGGGTGTCTAGGTCACTGAAAAAGTATTCTAGCTCAGGGTTGGGTCATTTGGGGTGGTTCTTTGGCCCCTAAGTGTCATGTAAGCCCTGTAGGATGTCATTTTGTAGTTAGAAAGTCTCATTTTTTGGCCCCAATTCCATAACTGAAGCTTGGAGGTCAGTTCATGTCATAGTAACTCTTCGTCTCGTGTTTACCCTGATGGACTAGTGAAATTGGGTAAATGTGGGGTGGGGACATTACATTCTTCTTCTTCTTCTTCTTCTTTTATGTGGTTTGCGAATCCTATAGATTGGTGACCACTATGTCCATGAAATATTCATAACAGGAAGATCCACCCAAAGGAATCACTTTCTGTCGCATCAGCCATGGAGCTTGACCCCATGAATGTTGAGAGAATTGAACATGTGACTTCTCAATAGCAAAGGTACTTTAACAATGGGGACTTGACTAATTGATCTAACCCTCGGAGCTTAAAAGACTTTATTTTTTGTAATTGGAAGGAATTTATTAGGCTTTGAGGTATCAAAGGATGGTATTGTTAGTGCCTAGATTTACCTTAGGCTGAGGAATGTAGGATCCAGGGCCAACATCAAACCACTCTTAACCTGGTAGCTAGCCCTACCAGGTTGGGAGAGGGCTCTCTCCGGGTCAATCTCAGCAAATTATAATCGATGAGGGCTTGAGATGACTGATAGGAATACTGATCTTAGGCTAGGTATATGTGCAAAAGAGTTTGATTGAATAAAATGATGTTTTTTCCGGCTCAAATGGGAAAGCAGATTTTGGGTGCGGGATTGAGGTTCAGTCTTGCAGAGATCTCAATGGGGCAAGGTAGGCAATTGTTTTTTGGCACTTCAATTTGAGTGAGATGGAAGGATTAGATAGGTGAGGAGCTGAAGAGGGCAAGGAAAGTCATGGATCCTCTCTAAACAATTGAAAACATCAAGAAACTAAAGCAAACCTCAAGTAGAGCACTGCAATTTCAATGGATTCTACTTACACTCTTGTTTGTTTAGTTAAGAAGAAACAAGATAGATAATGGCATACATAACACATAAGAAAATTCACAATTAAAAAAGAAAGCATTGTACCAAGACAAATTGCCACATGAATCCCAAAGAGCGCTGCAAACCCTAGTCTCAATTCCTTAGCCAAAATGTTGATATGAGTGTACAATGAAGCTCAGGGCTTTCTCAAAAGTCCAACCTTCTCCCAAAATCCAACCCCTAAACTATGAAATTCATAAAATATATACATTTTCTCATCCTTGTACTAAGGGATTGAGCTCAACCATTTTCTTCAAAATAGAATCAGTTACATTAAACTTGGGCCGAATTTTTTGAAAATATGTGTTGAATATGAACTCGTATCTCCTAAACCATAGAACCTGTTACAAAGATGAAAGAGGTTTTTGTAGATAAGGTCATTTTGGAGAAAAACCTCTCTCAAATTTGGGAAATTTGTTTCCAGTTGCTCGCAATCGGTTCCACAAAATCATCTCTAAAACAGAAAATCATTAAAAATTTAAATCTGTGAAAATGAGTTGTAAAGATCCAGTCACATATCCAAATCCATGACACCTGTGAATAAACTGAAAGATGTCTTTGTTATATGGCTCATTTTTAACGAAAAAATCTTTAGGTTTCTCAAAATTACTTTCCATATGTTGTAAAATGGCCCCGCACTAAAATGACTAAAACAGTAAAAAAATATCAAAAATTTGCTTTGTTTAAATGTGGGCTACAAATATCACTGTATATCTCCCACATAGTAGCACTTGTGCATAAAATGAAGGAGGTTTTTGTTATTTGATATGTGATGAACAAAAACCTCTTTCACTTTTGAAAAATTCCTTACCATTATTTCAGAAACTGATTTTGTACTAAACTTGTCATTGTGTGCAGCAACTGACCTTAAAACATGCATAACCAAGAATCACTCGTTCATTTTGATCATATCTTCTAATCTAGAAACCGGCTATGGGAGTGTGATATACTGTTGGAAATATTTTCTAAGCTTCTTCTAATGGACACACTTGTGACATGTTTTATGCTGAACATCATGTGCAAAAAATCTAACAAAACCAGACATAGTAAGAGCTCATGTTGATCCCTGGTGACAGGCTGCGAAGACTGGAACTAACATAAGCTCCATTGGGGATGGAAACTCCTTGGAGGTGCCAAGAACTATAGATCTCTGGGAAAGCAGATAGTGTCTTTTCCATTGGGCATGGATGGTCAAACAACTGCAAATCCAAAACAAATCATACCAATCCAAAAACATATACATACTGCAACATGTACATAAACAAATACCGAAAACTGAAATGTTGCCTCGGGCAGCTTATTTATGTACAAATCTAACCCACTTTGCTGAAAAATTGATAGATCAAGTAATGTTGTAATTCCATATCAACCAATCAAGTAATTGTGACAAGGATGCTGCTTGAAAGTGCTTCAACCAGGATGTAAATGCTGACAGCCATACATGCACATAACGAGTCTGGTTGTGTAAAAGACAATTTGATCTATCATTTAAACTAAAAAAAAATTCCATGTACATTGCAATAGGATCGAAAAAACCTGACTCTGTTTGCTGCCCCAACTCCTCAATGCATGCTTCCAGCTGCAAACTATCAATGCAAATATCCATGGGCAGCCTTACCTTCTGTTCCTTCTGCTGAAAAAGGGCCCCAAAGAATAGGACTCGACAGTCCAGATCCTGGGACTATATTTGGGTCTCCAACTCAATTAGATCTCCTTCAATTTTGATGGCAAACTCTTGCAAAAAATTGAGCTTAACTTCATGGCTGCATCGATAGGATTTCAGATAAGAAGAAAGAGATGAAGTAAAGTTATCATCTACCTCATCATCCATGCACATATCTTCCCATTCTCTAAAACCTTGAATAGAGGGCACCTCTATTTTGAATTCTTCCTCTTTCTCCATCCATGTTTCAAGAAAGATATGCCAAAAATCTGCAAAGGACTTAATAGATCTGATAGGAAAACCTTCAATCCATTTTCTACATTTGCCTTGAAACGAATCAAAGAACAATCTGATGAACACATCTTCCTTTTTAACTCTAAGAATGCCCACAAATGTTTTAAATTTTTCTATATGTTCTAGAGTCAAAGTCAGATCTTCCCCATTGAATTTAGGGCCATTACTCAAAATGTATGCATCCTTTGGTAATTGATTAGGAAAACCAGGAAGATTAGAAAAATCGATACATGAATACCTTGAACAAATAGAAGCAACATCTGAGTCCTTCATTTAGCCAGTGGAGCCACCATCAATACTTTGAAACTCGAGACTTCGAACAATGGAGTCGCCAGGTAGATGATTTCAGTCTTCATATGTGTCTAACTGCTGTCCACCATCAACAATCAAATCTGAACTTGATACATGTTACTGGGGTAATTTGCAAGTCAGATGTTCAATTCATAAGACTAGACTGGAGATTGACTGAAGCAGCTTTTATCTACTTGCGCTAATGGAAAGCAAAAGCGTTTCAAAGGCTGCCTAGCTAACTTCAGGATCTGTCTGTAGTCTATAAAAAAAAGAACACTAACAATCAAATAAACTTTTCTTCCCCAGTATGGTCGCCACTATGTTAGTGCCTAGATTTACCTTAGGCTGAGGAAGGTAGGATCCAGGGCCAACATCAAACCACGCTTAACCTGGTAGCTAGCCCTACCAGGTCGAGAGAGGGCTCTCTCTGGGTCAATCTCAGCAAATTATAATCGATGAGGGCTTGAGATGATTGATAGGAATACTAATCTTAGGCTAGGTATATGTGCAAAAGAGTTTGATTGAATAAAATGATGTTTTTGCTGGCTCAAATGGGAAAGCAGATTTTGGGTGCGGGGATTGAGGTTCAGCCTTGCAGAGATCTCAATGGGGCAAGGTAGGAAATTGTTTTTTGGCACTTCAATTTGAGTGAGATGGAAGGATTAGACAGGTGAGGAGCTGAGAGGGCAAGGAAAGTCATGGATCCTCTCCAAATAGCTGAAAACATCAAGAAACTAAAGCAAACCTCAAGTAGAGCACTGCAATTTCAATGGATTCTACTTACACTCTTGTTTTTTTAGTTAAGAAGAAAAAAGATAGATAATGGCATACATAATACATAAGAAAATTCACAATTACAAAAGAAAGCACTGTACCAAGACAAATTGCCACATGAATCCCAAAGAGCGCTGCAAACCCTGGTCTCAATTCCTTAGCCAAAATGTTGATATGAGTGTACAATGAAGCTCAAGGCTTTCTCAAAAGTCCAACATTCTCCCAAAATCCAACCCCTAAACTATGAAATTCATAAAATATATACATTTTCTCATCCTTGTACTAAGGGATTGAGCTCAACCATTTTCTTCAAAATAGAATCAGTTACATTAAACTTGGGCCAAATTTCTGAAAATATGTGTTGAATATGAACTCGTATCTCCTAAACCATAGCACCTGTTACAAAAATGAAAGAGGTTTTTGTAGATAAGGTCATTTTGGAGAAAAACCTCTCTCAAATTTGGGAAATTTGTTTCCAGTTGCTTGCAATCTGTTCCACCAAATCATCTCTAAAACAGAAAATCATTAAAAATTTAAATCTGTGAAAATGAGTTGTAAAGATCCAGTCACATATCCCAATCCATGATACCTGTGAATAAACTGAAAGAGGTTTTTGTTATATGGCTCGTGCTTAAGAAAAAAATCTTTAGGTTTCTCAAAATTACTTTCCATCTGTTGTAAAATGGCCCCGTACTAAAATGACTAAAACAGTAAAAAAATATGAAAAATTTTCTTTGTTTAAATGTGGGCTCCAAATATCATTGTATATCTCCCACATAGTAGTTCTTGTGCATAAAATGAAGGAGTTTTTTGTTATTTGATATGTGATGAACAAAAACCTCTTTCACTTTTGAAAAATTCATTACCATTATTTCAGAAACTGATTTTGTACTAAACTTGTCATTGTGTGCAGCAACTGACCTCAAAACATGCATAACCAAGAATCACTCATTCATTTCGATCATATCTTCTAATCTAGAAACCGGTTATGGGAGTGTGATATACCGTTGGCAAGATTTTTCTGAGCTTCTTCTGATCGACACACTTGTGACATGTTTTATGCTGAACATCATGTGCAAAACATCTAACAAAACCAAACATAGTAAGAGCTCATGTTGATCCCTGGTGACAGGCTGCGAAGACTGGAACTAACAGGTATTATAATTGATCTTGATCGTGTTAAATCAATTTTGCAAATTTATTTACCTTATAATAATAATTCAATGTAGTCATTTTTAGGAAAGATTAATTTTGTAAGGAAATTTGTTCCTAGCTTTGTTGAAATTATTAGACCAATGCATGACATGATAAAAAAAGATTACATATTTAAATGGAGTGATAAAGAAAAGGATGCATTCAAAACCATTAAATAAGTAATTGTTGAATTACCTTCTTTAATCAATCCTATTTTTGATAAGGAATTTATTTTGTATACTTTTTACTCTTGTTATGCAACTATCTTAACTCAAAAGAATGTAGAGAATGTAGAAGTTCTAATATCCTTTATGAGTTTATGGCTTCATGAAGTAGAGTTAAAATATCCTAACATTGATAAATAGGCATTTACTATGTATATGGTAGTAAATCATTTTGGTATGTATCTTTTGAAAGCACCCATGGAAATTATTGTTCCCCATCTTGTCAGAAATATTTTGTCCAGAAAGACTTGGGAGAAAAATGAGCAAATTAGATAACCATGCTTCAGGAGTATGACCTAGATATCAAACTTTCCAATATTGTTCATGGACAAGGATTATGTAAGCATTCAACATAATCTCAAGGATCTAAAAAAATCAATAAGAATATTGATATAATGAGTATGAGGTAAGTATTTAAGAAGCTCTCTATGTTCCTATACCAACTAATAATTGGTACTATGAAATTTAAGTATTTTCTTTTGAATGGCACTTCTCCCAACTATCTATCCCCAAAGAAGCAAAGAGCTTTAAGATTAATTGATGGACTGCTTTTCAGGAAAAGTTATGGCAATGTACTATTGAGAATTCTAATGCAAAAAAGGTTCTAGATGAAATGCACAATGGTCCAACTAGAGGTCATTTTAGAGGAGAGACTACTACACATAAGATCCTACATGTTAGGTTTATTGGCATTTATTGTTCAATGGTTCTTATTCATATGCTAGAAAATGCAAGTTGTGCCATACATTTATTGAGAAAGAAAATAGACTATCCCTTCCCTTACATCCTGTCAAAAAAGAGGGTCCTATTGAACAATGGGGATTAGACATCATCGGTGAAATAACTTTGAATTCATTTCAACAACATAAATACATTCTCATTGCAATGGAATATTTCACCAGATGGACAAAGGCCATCCCACTTAAAAATATTAATGAATATTTATTTCATAGAATATAATATCATTTCTAAGTTTGGTGTTCCAATATTGCTCATTTTTTATAATGCATCTTATTTTTTGTCTCTGAAATTAGTTGAATGTTCTATGGAAAAAGGTATCATTATTACATAATATGCAAATTATTACCCTTGGGAAAATGGTTTAACACAATCAACTAGCAAAAACATTATTCATATCCTAAAAAGGACAGTGCTTGATCATCAAAACAAATAGCACAAGTCATTACCCAATGCACTTTGGGCATACCGAGTGACACTTAAGAATTCATTAGGAACCTCTCCTTATTTCTTTGTTTATGGCAAGGAAGCCATCTTGCCTCCCAATATTTTCCTCCCATTTATGAAATTAGCCTAATCAATTAACGAAGAACCAATTAGAGATATTGAAGTAATAATCCATACCCTATTGAAATTAGAGGAGGAGAGGCAGAAATCTAAAGCTAAATTCCATATCCATCAACAATCTATTAAATGTTGGTTTGAAAAATATTCAGCTACAGATAGAGACTTTTCTATTGGTGATCTAGTATTGAAGTGGGACAAAATCCATGACGACAAAGGTAAACATGCCAAGTTTCAACGTCTCTAGCTTGGACCATTTCAAATTTCTACGAAAATAGGGCCTTCAACATATATTTTACAAACCTTATAAGGACAGGTTGAAAGCCTCCCTCCGAACAACCAAAGTTTAAAGAAATGTTTTTCTTATCTTGATATAGTTGGCTTTGTAAATATGCAAATATTTTGTCATTTGAATTATTTTAAATTCTTAATATTTTCCACCGTTTAAGTAAAATATATTTATATCATTTATCCTTTTCAATTTATTGGTACTGCAACAAAGAATAGTTATATATGAAAGATTTTACCTAGTTAACATAAACTTCTTTACTACAAATAACAATTATAGGAAATCTATGAATATTTGGTATTAACATTTTATAAAAGTTATTGTTAGATTGGAAAATACCAATCTTAAATTTTCTACAAGAGCTCCATTCACTTTGTTAAGCACATGTTTAAGAAATAAGAGACAACACACAATATCAAAGAAAAAGTATTTTAGAATTCTTAATAAAACAAAATAATTTCTTATCAAAGTAATTCTCACATCACCCCACTTCTTGTATATCAAAAATTGCAAAAGCAATATGATTATGTAAATAATAAAGATATCAAAATGAACAAGAAGTTGAAATCATTTACTTAAAATGTGGGAAGTATAAGGAAACCCATCGAGGCAATGGATGCTTGCTAGCAGTGGGTCAATTCTTATATAATTTTAAGGTACCTTCAGCATGCTATGTATGCTCACGGGTAGTGAAGAAATGTCGGGTTAAAGAGAGATGAGGAACAAATTCCTGCAATATGTCATGTTGATATTAAGATTTGGACTCAACACTTCAAAATCAAGATCAATCAATATTACTCAAAATAAATAATTAATAGCTGAACTCCATCTTTGAGCTCTTGAAGAAAATATTAGACAAAATATGAGCACTCCTAATGATGGACTTGTCCATATCTTAAATATCATGCATTCCAATTGATACTTATAAATATTTTAAGATTATTAATTAAGAGTTTATTTTTATCTACGTTGTTTTGTCAGAGATAATTGGTTCTTCCTAGTATGTTTCCATTTATTGTGATGTATATGACAACCGCCATTTGTTTAAAAAATAAATGGGCAAGCTATTTAAATTTTTTATTTTCACTTGCCTATTCTCTTATGTAAAGCATTACAAGTTTGATTTCTTATTTTGTTTGAAATTATCCATTTTTTGTGAATTTATGAAGTTTTTATGTTTAAATTCAAGGTTGACATTCCTAGGACCTGCTCATCTAGCATCTTCGCTATCCATTCAAGCGACACTCCTTCACTTCCGTGGATGCTTGGATAAGAAAATTGCTTTTGTTCTAATTTCTCCCACTGAAGTAGACCCGCTATCATATTTCATTGTATTAAATATATTTCTAGTCTAGTTCTAGATCCACCCTTGGCCCAGGAATGAGCATGAATGTTTTGATCTTTACACCTATCAGATGCCTGGATATCTAGATATCTTCTTATCCAGGCCTAGATGATGATCAATATGTTTCACCACCTTTGCCTCTCAGATGAACAGTTGCCATGTTTTAAAGTGTTAAAACCAATAAAGAAGGGCTTAAACAACATATTATTAACATATTATGAACTAATATCGAATAAGAGGAATCATCGAGGAATATTGGCATCATCTTTCACTCTTTGAATTTGTTCAAAGACATCAGAGTTGCAGGCATCTTAGAAGTCATCATTATAGGGCATCTCTAAAGTATCTTTGAAGGTCTTGAAAGTATCAAGATAGTTGGAGACATCATAAAAAAGTGAGAAATATTAGTTTACAAGTAAGTGTCATATTGTTTTATATGTCTCAATCTATATATCATATGGATACCTTTTGCAAGGAAAGCAATAGGATCATTGGATCAACAATTTTCCTAGAATTGAAGAAGAGGATTGACTTGGCACTCACATAAAATCAAGTCATGGACTATGTCCTTGGTGAAGTTTTTAAACTAAGCTAAGAGAAGACTCGAGAGCTATCAAAATACAAGGGAGAAGTAAGGACATAGAGAATCATTGTTGAATCTATAAAAGATCATCTTGTTCCCTTCGTTATCGATCCAAAGACATCTACGGCTATTTATGATAAGTTGGTAAATTTGTACTCTATAAGTACATCACGTAAAAATATTTCTTTGAGTAATAAACTATATAGAATAAGGAAATTAAAGGATGAGGACATGGCCTCTTATCTCATGAAGATCTCACAAATAAGAGATCAGTTGCAAAGGCTTAGGGAAATTGTTTCCAACTCTAAGATGACCATTCGTGTATTAAATACTTTGCCACCTAATTGGAGAAGTTATGCAACTATTATCTACTTGTTGGCTTCATGGGCCCTGACCCAGGTTCAACATTAATTAGCCAAGCAAATCCCTACACTATTGGCCCTTTCGGCATCAATCCGCAGAATGCTGACTGAATTCTCACCCGAAGTAGTATGGGGGCATGCAGGAACAAAGTTTTTTCACCCTGAGATGGTAGTGATGTCGTTTTATACCCTAACCCCTCCTTTGCGCAGACTGATAAGCCCTTTAGGGCTTATCAATATACTTCTCTTATTCGGCTTTGAGACCTTCGTGAAGGTCTGTGATCATCCTTCGCGTACCCTAAATAGGCAATTCATGCACTTACGTGCCTCTGTGACTACTCTTACTGTTGTATTTACCCAGATTAGATTAAGGGGTGGATAAATTCAACATGCATTATGATTATCTTTGCATAAACAGATATTATTACTTGTGTTTATATAACAAATTAAAACACATAGATTCATGCATCAATACAAAATTAAATCATAAACCCAGTATTCAACACATTCATAACATAATTAAAATAGCTCATACACAAGTATTTCCAGAATAATCCTCTTTATTGATGTTCAGATCTCCTTTACAGACTCTGACTACCCTACGCAAACAGTTGCAGGAGTCTGCGCACTCAGCTGCAGACTTCTACCCTAGGCCTCTGCACACTCAACTGTATATCCTCTTTCCTATGCTAAGACTCTTTGCTCTTAGCTTTCAAAGACCCATTACATTCATCAATTAACAAAAACTACTAAGAACTGCCTTAGACTCTTTTAAGACTCTCCTTTTTATACATTCCCATGGTCCACAGACCAAGGGTGGATCTCAGAAAGCTGACACAAGTTACCTAAACTAAGGGTGGAAATCTTTGAAGACTCTTCACATATTCATGCTCCGCGACCACAAAATACAGAGACTTTACATTCTTTATACAAAACTTGGGCCTTTAGCCCCAAAACTTGGGCTTTTAACCCCAAAATTGACCCTGAGGAACCTGTTCCCAATAGGCCCCCAAAACCAATTTGGTGACTCTCCCAGAGTCACTCTGCTGGTGCAGAGATCTTGTCGTGAAGAACTCCCAGCTCCACCTATACTATTGCAACTTCAGAGTTACACAGCGTTGTCGCCTACTTAACCTGCTCGACCAGCTGCTCCGTTGCTGGTCTTGCACTATCTGCCTATATTTTCTACTGCGTTGCCTGCAAACTAGCCAATTTTCCTTCAATGGAGGTCATGAGCACATAGGCTTCATCTAGCCAAGGCCCCAACCTGGCCTTCAGTACTGCCTCCTTGTGTTGTGCTGCGTCCACCTGTTCCTTTAGTGCCTTTGCTTCCTACAGCTTCGCCAGCCTCTGTGTGATGGCAACAGTGCACGCCATCGCTTTGACCTCGTCATACTTCTGCTACAGTTCCCTTGCTTCTGTTTCTAGCTGATGTATGTTGGAATCTTCCTACAGGCTGGTAACTATTTCAAGTGACTACTCAAAGAGTGAAGCGCACTTCTTCACTGCGGCCTCTACTGCTACATCCTTGACAGTAGCCTCGCGTTTTTCCCTGACTTCCGGTGGAGTCAAAGGCTGGGCCCTGAACTTGAGCTTCGTGATCGTAAGGTTCAGCTCAAATTGAGCCTTATCCATCTCTGTCCTTGTGTCACGCACACCCACAACGAGCTTTTGAATTCTTGCATCGACTGGTGCATCCTTTGGGATATTTAGCTCTGGAATGGTTCTGCAAACCTCAACTACCATAGCTGTGGTGCGCTCATTCTTCTTCGTGATCTTCTTAAGGAGATCAAGCACAGAAGTATTTTCTACAAACATCTAGGCATTTTTGACCTTCTTCTCACTGATCACATTCAGTGCGCGCTGCTATCTAGCCCGAAGTTCTGTGATCACTCTATCTTGTAGGGTGTAAAGGGCTTCACTTGGCAGTGCAACCAAGTTCAATCCAACCTTCTTGAGGGCATCGACAGTGGTCTTGTCAGCTTCCACTTCTATAGTTAATGCTCAGTCTAGCAGCACAATGGCCCGAGGATCCAAGGAGTGGACCAGCTCCGCTGTGTCTGAGGTCCCAAGCGCTAAGCTAGTTGACACTGCGCTGCGTTGTCCCACGTTGGTCTGCACTTGAGTGGCCTAGATCTGTAGCTTGCACAGACACGTCTTAATGGCAAGCAAGGCTTGCTTATGCTATTGTTTGAACTGTTGCTGTAGTTCTGTGGTCTCATCCCTCACCGTGTCCCCGATATCATTCAGATCACCTTCCATCAAAGTGATCAGGTCAAGTGATGAATTACTGGCATTAGACTTCTTCTGCGGCCCTACTGTTTCCTGCTCTCGAGTGCGCTTAACCTGGAATGGAGTAGTCTTCAGGCCCACACCTCCCTACCCTAATTATTTCTCTTCTTCCTCTATCTGTGGTGAAGGAGACTTTTGACTTCTATCAGAGTCATGGTCTTCCTCTTCTTCTTCCTCCTCTTCGGCTTGCTTCTTAGCAGCACACTTTGCCTTCAATTTTTCTTCAACTTCCTTTTTCCTTCTGTCGTCCAACTGCTGCATCTTTAGGCAGGCCTATTCCTTCTTCTTCTTCATGGCGGACTTACTAGACCCAGCTGACAAGTTTGACGTCATGCGCCACTTTGATGGCCAACTCTCTAGGACCGCTACGATTGCATCATCCGTTGCCAGGTATGGAAGATCATACCATTTTTTCTCAGGGTCCTTCTGCGCCTAGATGGAGACACAGTGGAAGTTCAATTTGAACTCCACATATCCTGACAACTGCTCAAAGACAATTGGGGACAGCCTCGACTTGTGGTTGATTGTGGCACAGATGCTTGCCTCCATCAGTACCCAAATATTTTCATGTCCCTGACCCTTGTGGCATCCTTAGTGGCCCACAGCGAAGCAAACTTTGATGCTTCTGGTAGATTTGATGCGACTGGAGGAAATTGATTGTCCTTAGGTAATTCCCATGTGACCAGCACAATTGAGAGTAAGAACCAGGTGTAATGGAAGGTCTTACTCTTGTCTTGTGCTTCTCTGCAGTTCGTGAGGAATTCTTCGTAGAGGTAGTGCACCCAATTAAATTGTATGCCCTCCATGCACTAGGCCACTAATGACACAACAGGTGTTGGCACTTCATCTACGCAACACTTCCTCATGATTTTCCTAGCCGAAATCTAGGTGGTGGCCTTAATCACGGGGTCGGTTATGCTGGCAATTGAGTACCCGTGTGCTTTCTTGGCGAGCTTGAATTTGTTCTTCATTCTTACGGCGAGTTCGCGCTCGCCTATCTTTCCGCCAAATGCTATGGCCAGATTCAACCCTGAATGTGGCAACAACGTGACCCTATGGATCAACATATATGTGATGTGTATCGGTTCTCCTAACCACAGGCACCCATTATGCACTAAGCATAGAAACTGCATGATCACCATCAGTTTTATGGGCGCGCAGTGGTAATGTGGCACCCATAGTAGGTTTAACAGTCATGCCTTGTCCACCGCCGCCGCTCCAGCGAGGTGACACCGAAATCCTTATAAAACACATGGGTCATAAAGGTTTCAGTCACCATGTGGGGGAATCACTTTGTGTCCTCCAAGTTCCAATCCTCTAGCTTAAGACCAGGAATGCGCGCCAAGCACAGCCCTTCAAATGTGATTTGGTTGGGTAACAATGGGGTATTTAGCAAAACTTTCCCCGCATCTAGGTCCTTCGAGACCTTCACCCTACCTTGGTGGGGAGGGATGTACTCGGGCAACTTTGAGATAGGGTCTACACCCTCTATGTCAATGTCTTCTGTGCCCATATACACAACTTTGGTGCCCTCCTCAGATTCAAATTCTACCTCGCCTTTCTCCTACGTAGTGGACTTTTCCTTCTTTTGGTGTTTCCTTGGTGACTCATGCACTAGCTGTGTTTCTTTATGCTTATCCTTATTTGTCTTGGGAACCTCTTTGGGTGGTGTAGGCCTCAGCCTAGGTGACCTCTGTGATTTTGGTACGTCCATAGGCATTTCTACACTCACAACCTCTAGTGTAGCTCTCTCAAATATCATTGATCCTCCCACACTTTTGGTTTCTATGGTCTCGACATGAATCCAGTAATAAGCTCCTGGGTTGCTTTAGGCAAGTTGTCAAATACTGAACTAGCCACCAAAGCCTCGAAATAGTCAGGGTTCATGTGAGGCTGATATCTCAACACCTCAATTCTTAAAATGCAAAGTGTTTTTTGTTGCGCGTCCATTTGTAATTTATAGGCAAATTCGAATTTGAATCTGACTGTTCCCCACAAAATCCGCTCATAAATGCTAGATTGGCGGTAGCTTTTCACAAATCTCTCTCTTAAATTTTGACTTAAATGTTGCCCCCCTTCTCTCCATTTAGCCGTTTTCCCACTGTCAACTCATGAAAAGTGACTATAACTGTCACTTTCTGGCTGCCCTGTGCGGTCTCTCCTTCTATAGCGCAGCTCCCTTCACACTTCCACCGATACTGTAACATTCCTCCCTTTCGCGCAGTTCCCCAGTCGCACATCTCTATGACCCAGGTAGTGTAGTTTATAGTCCTGTGCCTCCTTTCAGCTGCTTGGAGAGCTAAGACTATGCTTCTGCCATATAGTCATCTGGCCGGATCCCCGGTGTATGGATTCAATCGGCTACCATTTTCCTTCCTTGGAAATGGTTCTCCATTCAATTTCACCAATTAAACTACTCCACCATCAGTAATATCCTTGATGACATAGGGCCCCAGCCAATGCATCCAAAATTTTCCTGGAAATTTATCAAACTTGCTGTCATATCATAACACTAAATCATTTACCTTGAAGGTGCGTAGTTTGATGTGTCGATCGTGCCATGCATTTTCATGCTCCTTTTGAAATTGTTGATGGAATATAACCAAAAACCTATCTTCTTCCAGCTCTGTCAGCTGCGCAAGCCTTTCTTCTAGGGCTCCGCGATCCGCCATTCTTGTGGATGCCACTATATGCAGACTAGGTACAATGTACTCCATCAGAATCATAGCTTCTATGCCATAAACTAGCATGAAAGGCGTTTGTGCAGTCTATTTTTTGCAAGTCATCCTATAATCCCATAGCACTGTGGGTACGTGCACATCCTAGTCATTTCTTTGTGCATTACAGACCTTTGTCAATGCGTTCTCCAATATCTTATTAAACACTTCCACCATCCCATTGGCCTACAAGTGATATGGCATACTCATCTGATGATAAACCTGGAACTCCTTCGTCAACCCGCTGATCGTCTCATTAAGGAAATGTGTACCGTGATCGCTCATCAAAATCTTCGGGAAACCAAATCTAGTCAACGCATACTCAAAGAAGAATTTTGTTATTGTTTCCCCTGTACATTCCTTTACAAGTTGCATCGCCGCCCATCTGGTCAAATACTCAGTCGCGATGATGATGTACTGTGCACCCGTCTTCTTTCCTGGAGGCTGAATTGGTCCTATAAAGTAAATCGCCCACTTTTCGAATGACTGTAATGACATCTGTGGATTTAGAGGCATCTCATCCCTCCATGATGGCCTACCCATCCTCTAACATGCATCACATGCTTTACAATAAGCCTTTAAATCCTTAAGCATCGGCCACCATAGCCCAGCGCATAAAATATTCTGCACTCTAGCTATTCTTGCATAATGTCCTCTCGCGGCTCCTCCATGAGCTTCACCAAGGATTTTGTTTCGTTCAAAGTCAAGTACATAACGTTGCAGAATTGCATCTGAGCCCATTTTATATAAATGCCCTCCAATGACAAAAAAGTTTATCGTGTGCACCACTAACTCCTTCTTTTGCTGGCTAGTACACCCTTCTGGAGCCGTCCCCATCATAAGGAAGTGTATGATATCTGCAAAGTGATTTTCTGTGACACGCACTGCAAAGAGCTACACGTGAGGAGTCCTTTCTCTAAATTAGTGGGCTCCTCTCCTGTTTCAATGCGTGACAGATGATCCAGTCCGGCATTCAATCATCCTGGCTTCACAATAACTTTGAAATCATATTCCTGAAATAGCAGCAACCATCTGCATATATTCCCCCCAACATAGGCTTGTTCACCAAGTACTTTAATGCAGAATGGTCTGTATACATCTTAAAGTGTCTGCCTAGCAAGTAGTGTCTAAACTTCTGGAGCGCATACACCATGGCCAACCCTTCACACTCTGTTGTTGAATAATTCTTCTCATCTTTATACAACTTCCTACTTGCAAACGCTATAGGATGATCCAATTCTCCTTCACCGGCCTACATCAGTACTGCCCCGAGCGCAATACATGACGCGTCCACATGCACATGAAATCCCTTCTTCTAATCCAGGAAGACTAGGATCAATGCGGTGACCATCTTTTACTTCAACACATACAAGATTTGTTGAACCTCTTCATTCCAACAAAACGTGGTATCCTTCTTTAGCAGCTTCTCCATCAGTGTGGTAATTTGGGCATAGCTTTTGATGAACTTCCTATAATATCTAGTATGCCCCAACTTTGCGCGCAACTGATTCACACTTCTTGGTGCCTCCAAATTCATTATAACCATGATCTTAACAGGGTCTACCATCAAGCCTTGTCTGCATACCACATGACCTAGCAAGATCCCAAAAGGGACACAGAAAAATCATTTCTTAAAATTGATCGTGATCTGGTACCTCCGGCATGTATCCAACATCAAGCGTAGACTAGCTACGTGGCACTTTACCAACCCAAACATTGTCCAATCATCAAAGTATACCTCCAAAAACTTGTGAATGAATTCCTTGAATGCCTTGATGACCACACGCAAAAAGATTGTCGGCGCATTCTTCAACCCAAAAGGCATTATTGTATACTGGAAGCACCCCCACTCCATGGCGAATGTCATCTTACTTCTATCCTCTGGCGCGATCTTGATCTGATGGTACCCCTATAATCCATCCATGAATGAATATGCCTCCTCTCCTCATACATTATCTAGCACCTCTTCAATGAACGAAGTTAGAAAAGGATCATGTACGTAGGCATCATTCAACTTCCTAAGATCTACGCATATCCTTATTTCGTCCTTCTGTTTCTTGTCCTGAACTACCATTGGGCTTACCCAATCAGACTCTTCGAGTGTTCAATGAGGCGCACCGCAAGCATTTTATCCAACTCTAAGCGGACCCTTTCTTTATACTTTATATTGAGGTGGTAATGCCTCTTCTTGATCAGCTTCGTGTTTGATTTTATTGTAATTTTCATCACCCCCAAGTCTCCTATTATCCCCCTTAGTTCTGAGAACTTTGTAGGGAACAAGTTATGGTATTTGTAAAGCAATTCAGCAACCTTATCTACTGTTGTGTCATCCCAGTAGTCCCCAATATTTGCAAACTTCTGCTCTGCCTCTATCCCAATGTTCACTTGTTTTGTTTTTAGCAGCACAGTGATATCTGGATTTTGAATTTGTGGTCCTTCAACTTCGCGGTGATCTTCAACCTCTGGGATGTTAATGTTCCTCGGGTTCTCATCCTCTTCTTCGATAGTCACATTGTAGCACTCCAATGCGTGGTTCAACTGGGTGGCCCAATCTAGTTGAATCAAGTCCAAGGGATCCTGTGGTGCTCTGAAGATTCTTGCCTTAACTTCCTACAATGCTTCATTAATACTCTCCAACATGTCCTCAAAGTTAAACTTCAACAAGAATTCATGTCGCAAAACATCCCATTCTTCAGTGCCATGGCAAAGCTCTATCTCTAAGTACCAGTTCATCGGTATTACATCCAAAGTATGACAAAACATGTGCACCCATTCAGGCTGAGGCTCCTCTCCATAAACCTTTGTCCATTTGGCTAGGTGATCGCGCGGGTCATTCCTCCCATCATATTTCTCTATTATCCGCACTTGCGGGTGACCAAATCGCAACCTCATCATCTTTCTATACATGTGCCAATCATCAAAACTGTCCTTGTGCGTACCCCACCATCTCCCAGGTGTAGAGCACAGCACCTAGTCCAAGCCCTGGAAGATATGCTTCTCTGGCACTTCCCTCTCAAATGTATCCAAAAATATATAAACATTAGTTAAACCATCATAATAAGGTAGATTCCTTACCTCCGAGGATACACAACGCAACGACTTGGTCATCATATTACAATGCAGCATAGATACTTCATGCAGTCGGTTCTGCCAGTGTTCCAACTCCTCATCTGAATCTAAAGTGCAGGAGCTTTCGCAGTCCCATTTGATACGTCCATCCATTGTCAAATTCACCCAATCCTGATCTCACGTCGTTATCTTATAAATCTAGTCCAAGTCATTGTCACTTTCATAATCATGGACTAGTTCAGTATAGCACGGTCCTTTTGCAGGGTCAAGGGGCACTACTACACGAAGCAATTTCTTCTTGAATATCATCTTTCACTTCTTCAAATTGATTACTCCATTCATGTCAGTGGCCCAGTCAATCCCAAGGAGTGCAGGGTAGGGATTGTTGTCATCCACAATCTCTATCACTTCAAAGTCAGCCAATGCGCTCGTGCCCTCCATATCCACTGTCACTCCCCATAATCTTCCCATGGGGATAATTTTTTGTTGTTTTTCCATTCTTAATTGAATCGGAGACCACTGCAAAGTAGGTCTCCTCATCCTATCCCAGGTCTGTTTAGGTAGAACATTTGCGTTCGACCCCAGATCCAGGATTACTTGATCCATCTCATATTCACCTATCTGTGCAGTGAGCCTCATCTCACGCCCCGTTCTTTCCCTATGCTTACCAATCTTCCTGACTACTCGCGGTCAATCAGGAGCATTTTCTTTCCTAGCACACTTATTTATCAATTCTTGTAGTCCTTTCACAGCCTTGCTATCGCGTAGCAGCTTCATAGGTCTCCAAGAAAGCAGTAAGCATGGAAGGATCCATCTCTTCAACTCGCCTATCCTAACTTTCTGAGGTAGAAGCCTTAGCGAAGATTTTCTTCGCTTCCATAAATGTTTCTCATGCGTGCTTTAGATCAAACTCAACCTCCTTTTATAGCGCTTTGCGGACCCATTCACTTTCTTCAGGTTGCTTCACCTTATCTTCACCAGTCATCATGCGACTCTGTAGAAAAATATTTACCTTGGGATCCTCTTCACGAGGCTCATCTCTCATCATCTGCAGGTTCTGAGTCAGCTGTGGAGGTTGTGCCCCTTTTTCACGTATCTTAGTTACCAATACCAGACAATCTTCAGTTGCATGGTCAAACTGAGTACAATACCAGCATGACAGACACCTCAGATTTGGGTAGTCTCGTGCGTAGTGTCCTGGTCCTCCACAATTATAACAAATGACCATCCCCCCACCTCTACCGGGTCCTCCTCCACCTCAGCCTTGTCTGCACCCCTAGTATTCGCCTCACGCTCCCCCAACACCTTGGTCCAGAGGTCAGGTTTTTTCCTACACCCTATATGCAGGCGTTCTATCCATCATTAACTCGTAACTATGGTAGTTGCACTCATCATGACCCACCGCTTGACAGAAGTTGCAGAAGAGTTGTTGCAGTGTCTATACAAACTTCCACAGCAAGTGGAAATTGTCTGTTGCGTGTTTTCCAACTACCTGACAGACAACAGCATGGGCCCTGTACTTGGCCCTGCTGGAGATTCTAGCCTTAGAGGCATTGGTCCCCCTACTACAGCATAATTTTTTAAGACTAGACAGTGATCTTTGTCATGCCCTTGACCTTTGCACTTCAGGCACCAAACTTCTTCGCGCACCTTTGGCCGAGCTATTCTATCTTTCTTCAGACTCAACATTTCTAGGAAAAGGTTATACAACTGTGCATGAATCTGCTAAACCCCTATATTAGCATCTTGTATCAATGTCTCATGAAATCTCATCGCAATTTCCAGGGCTTCTGCCTGGGTCCCAATCTTTTGCTGTGATAGCGCAACCCTTAAATGAGGCAGGAGCGAAGCCACAAACCATTCATGGTGCTGCCCATTTGTCAGATTCATGTTTCTTCACATATTGTACACTTAAATCTCTAATCCAGATCCCAGGGTGTCTCTCCAGGATTCATCATGATCTCTTTGAATCCCACAATTGATTGTGCTTAAGTCTTAGGTCTGTTGAATTCCTTATTTAGCGCGGTCAGGATATCTGCCAATGCAAACATCAGGTTTTCAATGAAATACTTAATATACCATGTTAGCATGTGATCCTACAAAGCACTAACCAATGTTGATTTCTTCATTTGATCATTTGTGATACCCTGAGCTTCTCGTACAACCTTCGCGATGAACCAAAACTGGTCTGGGTCTTCATTTCCCAAGCCCTTGAACATAGGTATCTTTACTGAGTTCGCCATATTGAACGGTGGCAGAGGTGGTAGTGGTGTAGGCAAAGGTGTATGCGGCGGAGGTGAAGATGGAGGCAGTGTGGTTGGATGGGGTATTCGCGAGAACCCTTGCTTTATCAACTGAACAACGCTCTATGGAGAAGCATGTGGTTCTTCCTCATCGTCACTCAGAGGAGGTTCAATTAGTAGGTTATATTCAGGGCATGTTTTCCCTCTATTCTTGAATGTCCTTCCACTTTTTGTAACCCCAAACATCAAGGTAGCTGCATAACCCACTTTTCGCACAACAGCATCTTAATCCAGATATTTAAAGACTTTAAATACTTACCTCATGGCCCCTTGAAGGAGCGGCGCTCAGCTTCACTGTAACTAACCGAGGTATCGACCGCGAACTTTTTCATGAAACCTCTTATGATACGATCGAGCCAATGATCAAAAGCGCATACGATCTTATCTTCAAAGGCTTCTAATCTTTGCACTAACTTCGGGGTCTAGACTACTAAACTGTCAAGTCTCCACCTTCTTTAGTCGTCTGCCAATTTCACGATCCACTCGTATAACTTGACCGGGAAGGAAAAAAAGAAGATCTTGTATATCTCTGTGTATAGGTATCTATCCAACCACTGTTCTTTTGTCAATCACGGCTTCATGTTCTCTTGTGCCATGAATTCATGGATCTTTCTATCCAACTAGTCTTTGATCTCTTTCTTAGTTGGATTCTAGTGATGCGACATCACACATCTCTTTATGTAGACCCTGGTCCCGATAACAGAACCATTTGTTGGTTGATGGGCCCTGACCCAGGTTCAACATTAATTAGCCAAGAAAATCCCTACATTACTGGCCCTTTCGGCATGAATCCATGGAACATGGACTGAAGTCTCACCCAAAGAAGTATGGGGGGATGTAGGAACCAAGTTTCTGCACCTTGAGATGGTAGTGATGTCGTTTTATACCCTAACCCTTCCTTCATGTAGACCGATAAGCCCTTTAGGGCTTATTGATATACTTCTCTTATTCGGATTCGAGACCTTTGCGAAGGTCTGCGATCGCCCTTTGTGTACCCTAAATAGGCAATTCATGCACTTACATGCCTCTATGACTAATCTTACTGTTGTATTTACCCATATTAGCTTAAGGGTTGGATAAATTCAACATGCATTATGATTATCTTCGTATAAACAAATATTCTTACTTTCGTTCATATAACAAAGTAAAACACATGAGGGATTGTCGCTACGGAGCTTTCAACATGGTGACCTAGGGTTTACTCTGACTCTATAACAGAGCTCTACTCTGAGAACAACGCCCCTGAATCATTAACTCTGAAACTTTTGACGACTACACACGCCAATCATTAGTACAACCTCAATGGCGACCCTGTCGGGGGAGGACTCTGAGCCTCCCCCCATGGTGAACACTGCGCTGCGGGCCAAGAATAGATATGACAAGGCCTCCGCCTTGAAGACGCAGGAAAATCAGAAAAATCATGATATAGAGAATGGACCACAGGAAATAGAAGCTATGCCCCATGACAAGCAACATAACACTGCAGGAGATGATGAGGTGCCCAAAGTAACCTCTACGACCTACAAACCTGTAGCAGCAGAACAACCAAAGATTGAATTGCCCAGTCAACAAATCAACACCCAAATCCAATTCATGAAAGATCATGCACTCATTGGGAAATTTATTGGGTTCTGGCCAATAGAGAAAGCCTTACAGGGATGGATTACAACCAAATGGAAACCAAAAGGGCACATCAATCTGCAACTGGGACCAAAGGGGTTTTTTACAGTGGTATTCAACTGTATCGAAGACCGAAACAGGGTCATTGATGGCGACCCTTATTTATTCAATGTTGTAGGTCTGTATCTGCATGATTGGATCGAAAGATTCAATCCGGACAAAGAAGATCTGAGCTCGGCACCAGTCTGGATCCGGTTATATTCCATGTCGTTTGAATATTGTGATGAAGAATCACTAAGAGACATTGGAAACAGCCTGGGAGAGTTCATTAAAATTGTATAAGAAACAAAACTCAGAGGGTATACCTCCTATGCCCGCATTTGTGTCTACATGCATCTAAACAATGCTTTTCTGAACTCGGTAAGTCTATTTCATGATGATTTTGAGTGGATTCACACCATAGATTATGAACATGTCCCCTTCAGGTGTAGGAAATGTCACGCTCATGGACATTTATTCTGTGACTGCCCACTTAATGCAAAGCCCTCTTCCAATGCCTCTTTAGGACAACCTGATCTAGATGGCTTTACAAAAGTGAAATCTCGAAAAAGGAACCATAAAAAACCTACTTCACAACCCAAAAATCCCCCTTCCAACAATTCTATTCCCACTACTAGCAATAGCTTTGATATCCTAGCTCAACTTGCCTCAATGGTCTCTGAACCCACCATGCACTCTGATGAGCTTCCCCAAACACCCTCTGCCACCCTTCATATTGATTCAATTCTTGCGCAAATCCCTGAGCGAACCCAAGTTCTCCCCATCTCCTCTTCCATTAAAGATTTGGACCGGAAACCTAATGGTATGGACATCAATACCTTTCTGATTGATCCCAAGCATGTAGCTGACATCCTGGAGAAGAGCAGTGAACCCAAGCAAATGGAAGAAGAGACTGAAAGTATTGACTTAGGAGATTGGACATATTTGGCCTTGAGAAAGCATGCAAGAAGATAGAATTTGATAAAATTGTGACAAGACAGCTAGAAAGTATAGAGGTCATCCTATCTAGATCACATCAACAACGATCTTTAGGAATTCAACCAGGAATTCAGTGGGATGGAAAGAACCTGCCCAAGGATACCAAGAAAAGGGGGAGAAAAATAGATCTACAAAGAACCATCGTCATCGGGGAAATGTTGGTGGAATCTGGTAGATATTCTAAAGTAACAAAGTATGGGCCGCTCCCCAATCCTGAACCATGAAGCTCACATCCTGGAATTTAAGAGGTTTAAATAGCCCTGGGAAATATAGAATTATCAAAAACATGATACAGTGGGAGAAACCTCATATTTTGTTCATGCAAGAAATGAAATGTAACAGTACTTTTCTCAGCACCATTCTCTCAAAAGCTTGGCCAGGTTGCCACACAATAGTCATGGACACTATAGGAGCCTCTGGAGGAATAGCAATAGGATGGAATCCATAGGCCATTGCACTCACAGACTTCCATGCAACCCATCACTTCATACAAGCTACCTTCCATATCATAGGGACCAATGTGCATGGTCACCTCACCAATGTTTATTTTCCACAGGAAGTTGTGAACAAGTCAACAATTCTGGACACGCTCACGCTGCTCAACTCCACCCAGATTCATCCACTCTGGATAATGGGGGGAGACTTCAATATGATCACCAAATTAGAGGAAAAAAGAGGAGGTCAAATCAGACTATATAATGAAAGTGAGCACTTCAAGGATTTCATTCAAAGCAACTGGCTAATTGACCTGCCTTTCAACAATGGAATCTATACTTGGAATAACAAAAGACCTGGTCCCTAATAGATTTCTTCTCGACTAGATAGATTCCTGATTTTAGATAATTCTATCCACCTAGGAGGAGACCTTTCAGCCTCAATTTTGCCACTTTCAGGATCGGACCATTGGCCCATTTCGCTTCAATGGAAAAGACCCAAAAATTCCACTCGAAGACCCTTCCGCTTTGAATCATTCTAGTTGACACATCCAAATTTCAACGATCTAGTTCAGACTGCGTGGAAAAGTTTTCGTCCCCCAGCAGGCTCCAAAATGTTTCAATTCTAGCAAAAGCTTAAATTCCTCAAAGCGCACATCAAGCAGTGGAACCACACCACCTTTGGGAACATTTTCCATGCTCAAAGAGCCCTAGCTCAGGAAATGGAGAAAATCCAGCAATCCATCATAACTGACGGAAGGACTGAAGATCTCTTAGAACAGGAAAAGAACCTTCAGACACAGATTACAGAAAGAGAAAAGCAAGAGGAAATCCTTTAGAAACAAAAATCCCGAATAAGATGGTTAAAGGAGGGCGAGAGGAATACAAAATTCTTTCATCGCACCGCCATATAGAGGCGAATGCATAACAACATCACCCAAATTCAAAATCAGCAGGGAGACCGATTGGAAGAACATGAGGATATTGAAAAAGAACTCCTCAAGCACTTCAAAATAGTCCATCAAGAACCTCATATCAATAGACAACCAGCAATTGAAAAGATTCTCCCACACATCCTGAAAGTGATAATAGATGAACACAATCAATTTCTCCTTCGCCCGGTCTCCTTATAGGAAGTTGAATTAGCTATGTAACAACTCAAGGAAGGAAAAGCACCTGGTCTAGACGGTTTTACCTCCAACTTCTTTCATAGATTCTAGGATGTTATCAAAGATGAAGTCTGGCAGGTAGTGGAAGAATCAAGAACCCTCCATTGGATGCTCCCCTCTTTAAATGCAACATTCATTACTCTCATCCCCAAAGAGGAGCATTCTAATACTCTGGACAAATTCAAGCCTATAGCCCTTTGCAATGTCATCTACAAAATCATATCTAAAGTTATTGCTTCCCGATTGAAGCCGTTGCTTCCCCTGCTCATCTCGTCAGAACAATCGGGCTATGTGGAAGGAAGGAAAATCATAGATGGCATCATCCTCACCCATGAGATCATCCACTCCCTCAAGTACCACAAAAAAGCAAGTATGCTTCTTAAAATCGACCTCTCAAAAGCTTTTGATAAATTGAGTTGGATGTACATTCAAAAAATGCTGACAGCCTTTGGTTTCTCACCTACCTGGGTACGATGGGTTATGAGCTTAATCTCCTCTACTTTCTTCTCCATTCTTGTTAACGGAATTCCTTCAACCCCCTTTCAACCCACTAGAGGCATCCGTCAAGGAGATCCCCTCTCCCCCTTTCTCTTTGTTCTCATGGCTGAAGGGCTAGGTAGTATCATCAAGCATGCTCTCCATGAGCATCAGCTTAGAGGAATATCCCTTCATAATTCCCCTGCCATCACCCACCAACAATTTGTGGACGATAACATGTTATTTGGGCATCCTTCGGTCCAAGAAGCTCGAAAATTCAAGTCCCTTCTTGATGATTTCTCGGCAGCCTCTGGAGCTAGCATCAACACTATTAAATCCAAAATCTTCTTTTTTCATACTCCCGCTATAACACAAAACTCTATAGCCTGCATTCTAGGATTCTTTGTCACCTCTCTCCCCTCCAAGTACCTTGGTGCCCCCTTAACTGATTCTACTCTTAAGCACACCTCTTGGCAATCACTCCTAGACAAACTTGAAGCCCGCCTCACATCCTAGACTTTTAGAGCCCTCAACATGGCAAGTTGACTAATCCTAATCAAGGTTGTTCTGCATTCTATGCCTCTTTATCTCTTCTATGTTCTAGCAACACCTAAATGGGTGCTAAAAAAAATCAAAGATCTTCAAAGGAACTTTTTATGGGGATCTTCTGGACATAATAGCAAATGGGCACTGGTCAAGTGGGCAACAATATGCCTCCCAAAATACCTTGGGGGTATTGGTCTTCGGGACCCTCAACATAGTAATGCAGTCATGGGAGCAAGAATCTGGTGGAAGTGGCTTTCAGCTTCGCACACGCCTTGGGAAATCCTATGGACTGCCAAATATGCTAACAACAGACTGACAGATGACTTGATCAGACTCATAGAAATGGAAAAGGGCTCCCTTATCTGGAATGCAGCTAGACAACACAGAAACATGATCCATCAGCACAGTTTCTAGGAAATAAGAAACGACAACAATACCCACTTCTAGATGGATTCTTGGTAGCAAAGACCCAGGCTCAACAACATAATCAAACTTCCAAAAACAAAGGACGGGGATGCTCATCAATGGAAAATAGTTAACTAATATTGGACTCCCACCCTCGATCAGGGTTATAGACAATGGAAAAAAGTATAGCACATCATTCGGCAAGGAACAGAGTTAATGTACAAGGAGTTGGACACAGAACTTACCAACAGGAAAATCAAGTTCTCTGGAAAAAAAGGACATCCTACGACAGGATACAAACCACGTGGGATTTTCACCACACAAGAGGCGTACAACCTTCTGATTAATACTCAGAATAACAAGGACCCTCTCTGTGACAAAGTTTGGTCTCCTAAAATATGGCCCAAGATTTCCACATTCCTATGGTTGTTATGTCACAAAAGGATTCTCACATGGGACAACCTAAGAAAAAAAAAATCCACATACCCTCAAGGTGCCCCAACTGCAAGCAATAAGACGAAACCATACAACATCTCATGGAATCCTATTACTTGGCAAACAAACTTTGGGAAAAAACAAGTTTCAGATGTCAAAAATATGGTAGAGTCAAAGAAGACATTACCAAAACCATCCACAACTAGGCTAAAAATCCGTACAAGAGCCACCTGCTAAACTGCTTATGGAGAATCATTCCAGGCCTCCTCATCTGGACTATATGGAAGGAAAGGAATCGGCATATCTTCAAGAATCAAACCACTCCCATAGAGATCATTTGGAGCAATCTCTGCAACAACCTTCAGGAAACACTAGCGCTCCAAACTTGGAGTGATGATGATTTTCCCACCTCTCCACAAGAGTGGATCATCTGGCAGAATTGGAATCTTAGGATCATCCAGACTCAAAAGCATCCCAGTAGATCCTTCCCACTTCACCAAACTTCCAGTAAATGGCTCCCTCCGCCACCAGGAATCACCCAATTAAATTTTGATGGCGCTTCTAAAGGCAATCCAGGCAAGGCCAGACATGGAGGAATTTTCAGGGATCACAATGGCAAACCTTTGTTGATTTTCCTAGGCACAACAGGATGGGACATGAAAAATTCCACTGAACTGGAAGGATTGTGGCAAGGTCTTCATCTAGCTCAGCAGCATGGCTTCTTTCCCTTAATAATTGAAGGAGACTCTCAAATTCTCATCAATATGGCCAATCAAATTATACAGGGAACTCCAGTACACAAGTTGTCCTGCAGTTGGAGACTAGCAGCACGTTTACAACACATTGAACAATGGCTTGCAACCAATAGAGAAATCACCTTCAAACACATCAAGAGAGATGGCAACAAAGTGGCCGACCTCTTGGAAAATTTAGGGGTGGCCAGTGATCGAACACTATACTCAAGTTCGCTCGACATTATAAAAGATGACATTCATCAATAGGACTGTATTGCACTGGTGCAAAATGATGTAGCACCCCCGGATGACGGTGGTTGAAGATGAGTTATTACGGATGAGACGTAGGTTTGGCAAGTGGCCGAGACACATGGTCTTCCACACTCTCACTTGTGGGGATTTAAGGCAGGCCTCTGTCTCTCAGTCGGCACCATTAATCTGCTGCATGGATCGAGACCTTCCCTGTAAGCTTAAAATCATGGCTTCGAGCCCTCAGCAGACCTCCATTCTGCCTCTAAACTTCTCTTGCCACCCTCTTGCATCAGTGCCAAGCTCTCACACCATAACAGGGCGACGTTACAGGCTTCTCAGCTGTGTCGACCTGGGAAATGGTATTCACTTCTCCCACTCTATTTACTGCACCTTGCATTTTGATGCCTTAGTCCCTACCTCTGTCCTTGGTTTGAATCCCCCTGTCATTTACACTGTTAACTCTGCTGCCCTCGTCCAGCTCCCAGTTTGTAACTTGACCATTTCGGCTCACTCCTTGCTACAACACCCCACTCAGAGCAATATGATGTGACATCGTCACCGCATGTGAAGCAGGTGCGGAGGTAGCAGCGGAAGAGCCATCTGTCCCCCTTCGCCACTTCCCTCTGCATCGACTTCCCCTCCGCCCTCTCCGCCCCCCAGCCCATCCACTTCCCATTTCCATGGCAATCATCCGGTTACCCATAGCGGAGGAGAACGAGCTCATCCCGGTGCGACTCGTCGGGTTGATGGGGCCACCCAGATGCCCAATCTAAGTGTTGCCACCCAGTCTGCTCAATTTCGTTTCCTTTGCGCCATGGACAGACCTGTTGTTATAGCCACTATTTCGGTGGATTTTAGGGAGGAAGCTAGCATGCACAATGATCCAAAACACAGTCCAGTGAAGAACCTGGTTCATCCACCCCCCGACCCTGTATAGAAGGTGCCGAGCACCAGCAATCAGCAGGAGGCCAAGGATCATCTGACCACCAGCAGACCAAAGGCTTCGAGCGGCAAGGCCACTAGCACAAACAAAGGGGTTCAGGATGAAGCTAGAGAGACACATGATATTATGGGTGGCAAGCAGGCAGAGGATACTGATTCAGGCGAGTATGGGTGTCTGATTGTGGAGGAGAAGCCACCGTCATAAGACACCTAACACTTGCATGTAGACAGGTCACGTGCCTAGCTCAGTCTTTTTAGTAGTTTGTCTTTTACTGTTGTTAATTTTGACAGTTAATTTTGAAATTCACCATGACAGTTAATTTTGAGTTTTGGAGATGTAGCCCCTGTGCGGGCAGATGGTTTTTTCTTTCTCTCATCTTCGGACTAGTTTCCCCTCCCAGGGTAGTCTCGTTTTAGTTTGATGTTTAAACTTGTCATATGGTTGTTCTAGACCCACAGAGGTTGGGGCCTCATTGTAAATTATGTTTCCATTAATATATTTAGTCTTACTTAGAAAAAAACAAAGTAAAACACATAGATTCACGCATCAATACAGTGTTAAATCATAAACCCAGTATTCAACATAACATAATCGCATACATTCATAACAAATTAAAATAGCTCATAAACAGGTATTTCCAGAATAATCCTCTTTATTGATGTTCATATCCCCTTTATAGACTCTTACTACCCTGCGCACACAGCTGCAGAGCCTCTTTCCTATGCTAAGACTCTTCGCTCTTAGTTGCAGAGCCTCTTCTACCCTGCGCACTCAACTGTGGGCCTCTACCCTAGGCCTCTGTGCACTCAGTTGTAGAGCCTCTTTCCTATGCTAAGACTATTTTCTCTTAGCTTTCACGGACCCATTACATTCATCAATTGCCAAAAACTACAAAGAATTGCCTTAGACTCTTCTAAGACTCTCATTTTTATAGATTCCCATGGTCCGTGGACGGGGTGGATCTCATAAAGCCGACACAAGTTACCTAAATTAAGAGCGGAAACCCTTGATGACTCTTTACATATTCACACTCCGTGACCACAAAATGTGGAGACTTTACATTCTTTATACAAAACTTGGGCCTTTAGCCCCAAAACTTGGGCTTTTAACCCCAAAATTGACCCTAGGGGACCCGTTCCCAACACTACTCCAAGAAGGATACTACACCTTTTGATTAATTATGGGCTCAATGTATCCTAGAATAATATAGGACAAAGGAAAAGGATGACACTGACTCAAATGAGAGATATCAAGCCTTTATTGCAAGGACCAAGAAGTTGAAGAAAGCGAAGTTTGGAAAGTACAAGAAAAAGATAAATGTGTCCAAGATTCAATTATTTGGATGCAATGAGTATGGACACTTTAAGAGGGATTTTTAAAACAATAAAGATACTAAAACAAAGGAAAGAAGTGAAGCTCACATTGTTGAAGAAAAGGAATGACCTGAAAAGAAGTTGAAAGAAGAAGATTGCAAGGATCTTTACTATTGAAGGAAGCTCCATCTCTGTTAGGTTATTTATGAATTTTTTTATTTATTTTATTAAGTATAAAGTAGAGTAGCATGCATTGTTTCATTCTCTAGAAGGAGTCTTCATTTTTGTAAAATCATGGCACATTGCTAAGGTTAGTCATTTTCATCATCGTAAATTTAGGGAGGCCCTAGAAATTGAAAAAAGACCCAATAATTTGAATAAAGAGGATGGTTGGAATATTAGTAGAAGTTGGCTCCCTGTCTTGTCCTCCTAGTTTGTTTGTTTGTTTTTTTGTTTTTGTTTTTTGTTTTGTTTTGTTTTGTTTTGTTTTTTTTTTTTTTTTTTTTTTTTTATCTATGTAGGTATTGGCATCCTTTTTATAGTATTTGTTGTTGATTTATTCTTCATTAGAGTTTATTTTCTTGATCCTTCATGTTTTTAATGTATTTTATCATCCTATTTGTTCTTAACTCCTTTTCGTATTTTTGTTATTTGTTTAATGGGCCTGAGCCCCATATTTTATTGTTGACCCCATTTTATTTATTGATTATTTTTATTTGGATATATATATATATATGTTTCTGTTTTTTAATTTATCTATTTATTTCTATTTTATTTAAATATTATTTTTCAAAAACTGGACGTTTAATATAGCTGTTACCTATTAATATTTTTAATAAATTAATGAAATAATATCATTATTTAAATATTTTTTCAAAAATTAGCCGTTTAATATAGCCATTACATATTAATATTTTAATAAATTAATAAACTAATATCATTATTTAAATATTATTTTTCAAGAACTAGTAATATTTGGCTTTAATAAATTAATTTAAATATTATTTTTCAAAAACTAGCCATTTAATATAGCCATTACCAATTAATATTTTTAATAAACTAATGAGATAATATCATTATTTAAATATTATTTTTCAAAAACTAGCTGTTTAATATAGTCGTTACTTAATAATATTTGTTTTTAATATATTAATAAATTAATATTATAATTTAAACATTATTGTTCAAATATAGCCATTACTTGAAATTATGTCTCTACATTGCTCTCTATTTAAGCCTTTGCCATGGTTTGCCTCTTCATGTGGTCCTGATGATGAACCACACTTGTTGGTTCGAAATGTGTCGGCCAAAAAATTCTCTCATGTGATTTCTACGGAAAGACTTTGTTTAATTCATTATGGATCACAGAAGGTTGAATACAGAAAGAATCTACTTTATTAATTGCTTTGAAATCATTTGGTTTAAAAGGAATGAGAAGACTAGGACCATATTGCATATTATTGTTTATCCAAGCATTTTTCAAACATCATGTTAGAGGTAGTCATTTTTCAAAAATGGATCATGAAGATCCTATAAGAACTATCATTTAGGAAATTTCTTGGAAGAAGAATTATGACTGGTGTATATTCCATCTAGTATGGAAACAATACTCTTGAATGATTAAGGAGTACAGATGGTCAAGCTTCGGGATGAAAGGCATAATGAAATTATTTCTACTCCTAGGAAAGTAAACCTATCTTTGACACATATAAGAAGCAAGATCGATCAAGAAAGGATGGCTAGATGATTGTATGAAAGAAAAGGTATGCATATTTTAAGTAACACCTCTCTAAGGTAAGGTTCATATCTACAAGAATCTTGCAGAAAGAGTTGGATATAAAATTCTGCTCGATAAGTCTTCCATATGGGTACATGATGCTAGAAAGAAGAAATTTGAAAATCTTTGGAATGGATTAAGATCAAGAATCTCTCACAAGATTGCATGACATAAATGTAACAATATTGATCAACATCAAGTGTAGTCTCTAGAATAATAAAGGGAGTTAACAACGACAACTCCAAGTAAGATATTGTAGCTTGGTAATCAAGTTTGATCCATGGGTACTCTGATTAAAATGAATGCATGGAGAAAAGATTCATATGGATATGGATCATGTGAAAGGAGGTTGATCTCAAAGAACTCAAGTAAGTTGATACTTTGATGAGAGGGCCATCATGATAAGGTAAGACTGATATTAATATTTTGATATTGGTTATCTAGTTAACATATTGTTTTGCTGACATGAAGGATATTGTATTCATGCATGATGATAGTTGAGACAAGTTCAATTGTAGGTGTTGTACCTCTGAGATAGTAGTAGGTTAGGCTACCAATGCCAGAGCATCTAAAATAATTGTTTTGGGGTTTTTGGTTTAAATTTTTGGAAGACCAATGAATGAAGACAGATGCAAAATTAAAGTAATTAATCCTTTGGGTTATATTAATACTTCAGCAAAGGGCTACTATAAAGCATTACACAGTGATATAGATCAAAAATAGTGGTGAGTAAAAGACAACAAAAAATATGATTATCACAGTTTCCAGACTGTCAAATAGAACAATCATAAGTTGGAAAACCTTCTAAACTATGTTCCAAAGGTTCAAGGCAATATACTTAATGCTTATACAAGATGTTGATGATTTATTGATTAGAGGGGATTAGTTACATAGGCAGTTGCATTAATCCAATCTATTAATAGATGATCACTTCATGAGCTTATAGGAATCAATTGAAACACAAATTATTCCTACCTAGATATCTCTGTAAGTCATAAGCATATGAAGAAAATCATAATGATTGAAAACTAGAAAAACTTATAGGATAACACAAACTGTGTCAAACCAGATTCAAAATCCTCTTCTTTGTATTAAGGTTCCAGAAAGACTGAGTACATCAAGTGTCTGAAAAAGCTTCATTCAAAGGTGGCTTCCAGGTTCAAAGTAGTATTAACAGTCAAGACTTTACAAGAAATGAACTATGAATCTTGAACTCTGAACCTTTAACATCTCAAGAAGAGAGTTATTTATACAATAATAAAGCTAAAAAAGATCCTAAAACTGATTAAGATTTATTCTAGGAAAGGAAAAGATCTTCACGCAAGAAGATAGGGGCAGCTATTGAACTACTTCTTGTTGTCCCTTTTATTCAGGTTGTGCTGGCTTTGTTTGTATTATATTTTTCCCTTTTGGCTGATTGATTGTTGGCATCCTTCATGCTGGCAGCTTGCTTCATTTAACCTTTTTACCTGATAATGCTTTAAACTCTATTTAATATGATTTGACTTGGCTGAGTGACTTTTACTGTGATCTTTTCTACATTTACTGGGCGCTTGAGGTTTTTACTGTGTTTTTCATGGTAAATCGCTTATATTTGTCTTCAAACTGTTATGTAGGCTTTTTGTTTGTAAACCTAGAACAATAATCTTTACTTGCAAAACATAGAAATCATTAAGAAAAACAAAGTGACAAAGGAGGTCTTCATTGGCTTTGAAAGGCTTATCGGAGGGAGTCTGGGGTGTATCCATGGCTTTATAGGTCACAGAGGCTTATGGAGGCTTCACTATGAAAATAGGAAAAACAGAGCAAAAATGGTCTTTTGGCGTTTAAATGGGAAAAATAGTTTTTCTTTTGAAATACGGTGCGAAGTGAACAGTAACCATTTGTCATTTTGCGGAAAGCGGTTTTCATTGCACTGTTTATGAGGCACGGGCGGTTTTGGGAGGGGGTCACTTGAAAGAACTAGAGCCTGACACGTAGCAATGGAGGATGGTGGAAAAATCGCTTTTCGGGTTGGTAATGCTTGTACAGAGAGCTAACCCGAAATCGCTAAGGGCCGTTGGATTTGAAGGCTTTAGATCAGATGGTAGCAGAGCAAAGGAGCGGAACAGAGGGTTTCATCGGTTAATTATGGCTAAATGAGCTTTATCATGGGTTAAAAAAGAGATTAACAGAGTTTTATGGTTAAATGGAGGCTTAAGTTAATTCTTCATTTTAAATCGTGAAACGATTTTACAAAGAAAACCTTTCCAAAACGCATATGGAGGATTTGAAAATATATAAATTGAATCGGATAACGATATCGGGTCTAGGTCTATTCGCATATTGCAATCGGAGTTAGGTGGGGGGTAGGCCCATCGCAAAGGAATACGATAAGGGGCGGACGCGGTGTAGAATGAATTATGACATATGACTGTGTCGGTTCCATGTCTATCGCAATCAAAGATCAGAATGCGCAAAGGTTTTGGTATTATCAGGAAGCTGCAATGGAGGCAGATGCGATGTTGCAATAGATTGTGATATATAGCGTCGGGTCTGAGTTTCCATATCGAAGTCAGAGATCTCAATACATGGAGGGTTATGCTTCAGTCGGGAGTTGCGATGGAAGCGGATGCGAAACGGGAATGAAACATGATATATATTAGCCTCGGGTCTGGGTCTATGACATATCGCATATCGTAATTGGAGAAAGGTGCATTCATATGAAAAGTTATGATCCACGAACATTTGCGATGCGATATTTACATTGTTTTTTCAACAAAACTAAGGATTCAAGGTATGTTATAAAAGGAATTAATATTATATGGGAAAGGGGAATTTTAAGGTTTTAATACATTATGTTAGTGTTAATATAAAATATGAGCGGAAAAGGGGAAATTTATGCCAAAAGGGGAATTTCACTAAGTAAATTGCTTTTTAATGGTTTATTTGCTTTTCATATAAGCATCAATACTTAGGGAAAATATATTTTTGTGGGTTTTTCATGTAAAAAGGGATTTTGTATGGGATTTTCACTTTTCTTAGGAAAAAAGGGTTTTGACCTTAGGAATAGGGGTTCTTAGTGGAAAATGAACGAATATGAATGTATAAAGTTAGGAAGGGGAAATTAGTGACTATAGGGATGAATGAGGATGAATGGGAAGTTAATTAATCGATCTAGAAGACCTTCATTTGCCTTGTGTAATTGCCTCATGGACATAAAAACATGATAAATGTACTTTTTGTTCAATGAATAATCAAACTTCTACAACCTTTCTCTACTTACCCTTTGCCTATCCTATCATTTTTTTCTTCACTTAATGGGTGCATTTAAGGTAGTAAACCCTTTCCCTTTCTTCTTATTTAACAAAAAAAACTATCTAAATCTACCCTTATAACCTCCAAGGGCTCATATTAAACTGATAAGCACCTTATTATTCTCTACCTAACTGTTGATCTACCATGATTAAACAGTTTGGCCATATCTTTATTCACTAACTATAACATCAAATTTAAAGCATGAAGCAGTCAAGATTAAATTGTTTGACTGTCATGGGTTGTGGCGTTTAGACAAGCTACACACAACCATTATTTTGCAAAAAAAGTAGTGGCATTTAGACTTTCTCACTTTCAGAGTTTATTTGTTTTATTTTCTTTATAACCTAACATTTTTTTTTGCCTTAATTTTTTAGAGCATACCTAACATTTTCTTTGATATGGACATCACTATCAAGATATTTTCTTTTACTAACATTTATTCACTATTATTATGTCCATATCCTAACTTAACAATTTTTCAAATATTCTATCTTATCAAAACCAAAAAATGATACAACGGTATGTATATAACTCAATTCAAAGAACATATGGATTGAGTATATGGATTTGGAAATTATGTATTCAAGATTTTTACATCGTCATATTGATACTAAAAGGTAGTAGTATAAGAAGATAACTTGGTAATTCATGAAGATCACTTTCATAGGGAACTTTGGTTAACTCGATTTTTGGAAGGCTCTATACAATGCCTTCATTAATGATATATAGAGGAAAGTGATACGAAAGGTTGATGGTTTGAATATTGTCACAAGATTAAAGGGAGAAGATGGCTCTATAACATCTAGGAAGAAATAAATATCAATATGATGAGATACAAAGGAAAGAAGGATCCATGCATCTATCTCCATGAAGAACTGGTAGTTGATACACTTATGGAAATGAGCTAAAGAGCTTGTGGTTATGACTTCCCAATTTAAAGGAAGTAAAATAATCTCCTATATGCTTCATAGGGAGTACAAAGTCTCCTTAATATTTATGAAGGAGAAATGATCTAGTCCCTAAAATAAGTGGGAATATATATCTCCTCTTTGGTTGAGAAGGAGCGATGATAGACATCTTATTTTTGTTATCTTATTCATGTGCCATGAAATTGACTAGGACTAATAGTCGTAAGTCTAAGTGAAGGCCATGGAGGGATAATGGTAGATGGAGGATTGGATAAGCATATGTCATTTCCTTGAGAATAGAAAATCCAAGATAGGAAGTGGACAGACACTCTTTTAGGATTTAATAGATATCCAAGACAAGAGTGGTCGAAGAGGAATGACATTATTTGAGGATTGGGAATCCAATATAAGAATAGTCCTTAAATGACATACCTGGTGAACAGCCAGATGGGGTATGTACCTTGAAGAATTAATGTGGTATCTTATGTAAAGCCTCCCAGCATTATGCTCTTGTATAAGAAAGAGCTTATCAAGTTAAGGCCTTACTATGCTGACAATATTGGTCATGGTGTTAATGCTTATATATGGGTTACCATTTGGACTCTTCTTATAAGAACTTTTTAGTTTGAGAATAACCTTGTACCAGGTGTACAATTATGAATACCTCCCTAGTTAAGAGGGAGTGTTGGAAAATAGAACTAGTTTTGGTCTTTATAATTGTCAATGTACTCAAGTCATTATGTATATCTTATGTTACAAGAAAGAGAAGAAAGAAAAATATTAGTTGAAGTATGGGTTTCATGATCCATTTTGATGGTCATCTAGGTAAAGCATGTTCTTCATGCTTCTATGGTTTTTCATGTCAAAAGAATATTTTTCTTGGGTCAAGAGAGTCATTATTATTTGTATAAGACCCTATTAGGTAAGTTTTAACATGTAAAATATATTAATTTTGAGTCTAGAAAGTCTAGAAACCTCTAAGCACAAGTTAGCCCCGACAGTGACAAGTCAGCCTAAAGGAGGGTATTTGAACCCCTTGGATGCATATAAATAGAATCAATCTTGAACTCATTTAGCACCAATTCAATCTCTCCCAAGAAAAATTTTGATCTGTAGCTAGGAACAAGGAATCAGTAATAGTGGAGGCCAAGGAAGCAAGGAGAAGTCAAGGAGAAGAAATAAAGGTTGTTTTTGGGCTCTTTTCTCTCACATGTTTGAATATTGGGGTTTCTGCAGCTTCAAGGAAGGCCAAAAATTGCAGGTTTGAATTGCAGGAGGTCAAATTACAAACCTAAGTTGCAGGAGGGTTGAATTCTCTACTTTTACCTTGGAGACCTTGGCTTGTTTGAAGGAATAATTCTTAAGGAATTGACACATGCCATAATTAGGGTTTCTGCAACTACTATAGGGATGAAGTTGAGGCTGGAAGTTGGTTGAACTAGAATTGATCCTTGTTGATTTTTTTGATCGCTGACATAATTGAAAGGGCTTCTTGGAGGGCTAACTTAGTGCTTGGAGGAGGACTTCATTTTCTCATTTGAAGAAGATTTTATAAGAAGAGAAGATATTCTTTTTGGTTTTTCCCCTTGGAGGGGTTTTTCCCTAGCTTGGAGCCTATATCTTGTGTCCTTTTTTTTACAATTTTTCTCTTGATAATTATTTGATGAATAGATATAATAAAGAAACATAAGAAGATTAATAAATTTCACATGAAATTATTAAGGTTAAGGAGAAAATTGAATTAATAGTTTCCCTATCACATTCTCCAATAGTAACTCCATGTTGCAAGCAATAATTTTCCTGCCTATCAACAAGTGGTTAGTTGGTACCACAACTACCTAGGGGTGCAACATTTGCATACAATCTCCACTTGCGATATGTAGTGGCTTGTTGGAAATATGTAACAAAGGATTAAAACTTTTGATTAGGGATATGGAGTTTCATGGAAACCCACTATCCCCCCTCCCCCTTCTCCCCACGAATGGCCAAAAAACATCATTTAGGGCCTCAAAATGACCTCAAAAGTTTGGGACCCAAAAAACCATAGAAATCTACCAATAATATAAAGAAATTTTTATTTAATGGGAGAGATAGATGGCCATTGATGTCCACCTAGATCACTTTAACTCATACAAGGACATTTTTATCTTGAAAAATAACTCTTTCTTATCTTTCACTGTAAAATATTCTAGTTGTTTCATGTAAATTTATTTTTCTAGATCCCATGTAGGAATGTTGTCTTCACATATATCTATTCTACTTCAAGTTTGAAAGAAATAGTGATAGATAAAATAAATCTAATAGATTTTAACTTAGCATAATGAGACAGAAAAAAAAGACAAAATATTCAATACCTTCTACCCGAACATAACCTTTTTCTGCTAATTGAGCTTTGTATTTCTCTAATTTAGCTTTTGCATCAAACTTCTTCTTAAAGACCAATTTTATACCAATGTGAATTTTTCAATTGAAAAATCAATAAGAACCTAAGCCACATTCATGTCTAAGGTTACCATTTTCTTGACAGTGGCCTTTTTCCAGAGTTTATCGTCCTCTAAATTCACTACCTCTCTAATAGTTTTGGGATAATAATCAATAATAGACAAAACAAAAATAAAAAGAAAATTAGGTGGATTATACCTTCCTACTTACCTTATTTCTTGAACAAATCTCCTCAATATGAGTGTATGAGGTTCTTCTTCTTCTAAATCACATTCCTTTGCTAGGATATATTCTTCATATTGCAACTTAAACTCTAGTACTTTAGGTTATTTTTCCCTAGGTTGGAATTCCTATTTGATGACATATTTGACCTCTCTAAAGACAACATCTCGATTGTAAATAACCTTTCTAATTTATTCTTTCAAAATATTATAACCTTTTACACCATATTTATAACCAATAAATATGCACTTTTCAACTTTATTGTCCCATTTACTCCTATTTTCCTTTGGAACATGTATATAAGCATCGCATCCAAAAACTATAAGATGCTTAAGAGATGATTTCTTACAAGTTCATTCCTTGTGCAGAGTCTTTTCAAGAAATGTTGATGAGGGTGATTGATTTATTAGATAAAACACAATACCAATTGCCTTTACTTGGAATTATTATCATAAACCAACACCATGGAGCATGCATCTTGATTTTTCCATTAGCATATTTTTCATATTTTATCCAACCCATTCTATTGAGGTGTGTATGATGTATTCTTCTACCTTCCTATATCGCACTACTTATGTAATTCCTAAAACTCATTCCTACATAATTCCCCACCATTGTCCATACTCAACACCTTGATTTTCTTCTCTATTTGATTCTCCATGAGATCTTTGAATTATTAAAATTTGTAAAAGACATTATATTTACAAAGGAAAAAAATCCATGTATTCGGCCATAAATCATCTATGAACAAGACATAGTACACAAATTTTCCTAGTGATGGAATATGCATAGGTCCAAACAAATCACTATATACTAACTCTAAAATTTCCTTAGCCCTTGTAGCACGTATGGAGAATCTTACCCAACTATATTTACTGTAAATACAATTTTCACATAAATAAAGATCTAAAGTGTAGTCAAACATACCTTCAACCATACCTTTACTATGTAATGATCAAAGGAACTTCTATCCAAGATGACCTAGTCTTTGATGTCACACCATCTTCTTTTTTCCAAAGACAATAGTAGTTTTGACTTCTTCACCTCCACCCTTAGGAATAATGGAACTATTAACCCATCACTAAAAGTGTTTCCCAATAGTTTACATACAGTTCCAATATAAACTCCCCTCAGTAGTAACAATGTTCCTCAAATCATATTATAGGCTTCCTTTTCAAACATAGTAGTTACACTTTCATCACTCATCCTGCTTAGAAATACCAGGTTTCTAGCAAACCCTAGAATGTGTAGAACAATAGGGAGTGACCTAACCCTCCCATCCTTGAGAATCAATTAAATTTAATTTTCCTCATCTCGTGATCCTAGTTGTTGAGTCATATCCAAGAAAAATCTCACCTCCATCATACCTTTAATATTCATAAAACCACTCCTTGTGAGGAGTCATATGAAAGGAGGAACCTAAGTCGATCAACCATACATCATGATTTGTATGTTTTCTTGAAGAATCCAAGTACACATCCCCTTATTCTTTTGAGGATATTTTCTCTACTTTGGAGGGACAATCATTAGCTCCATTTCATCTTTCAATGCTTTTGGATCTACAATTCTTCATAAAATGTCCTTTTCTACATTTCTAGCATTTCTTTAAAAACAATTATGGATATTTAGATCTACCTCTAGATTTAGATCTCCCACGTGCAGACTTATTCTTATTTCTATCCTATAAATTCCTTCTTGTAGATAAGGTATATGTTCAACTTTATATCACGCTTTCTATATTTTTCCACCTCATCTCCTATGACAAGAGGAATGTGACCACATCATCAAAACTTAAAGAAGTTGCATTACTACACATGGCTACAACTAAACTACCCCACAAGTATGGTAAAGAGACCAATGTTGGGCTATTTAAGTTGTTCAATAAAACCTTTACTTGTTAATTTGGTTCATAAAATGATGACTTGTAGAGAGAATATGTGCAGGCAACGAAATGAAGTCTAAGTTATCCTACTTACTTATAAAGCAAAAAAACCATTCTATGGTATAATTAAATGTTGAAGAACTACTCCAAGAAATAAATCTTAGATAGTTTCACTCATTCACAAAATTGATGCTAAGTGCAATGAATATTTAATGGATTTTCATATAATGTCATAAATTACTTAACTCATAGATCAATCTTGTCTTATCTTCAATGCTGGTTAGTGAATATTTAAGTTAAATGGCATGTAGGAAACTAAGATGTTGATGAATTGTTGGTATGCAGATGGTAGACCTAGGTTTGGAATGAATTTCCCAACAAAACCCATTAGACACCAGTCCTTTCGACAACACTTGCAAGTAGGTGAAGTCTCACCCAAGGCATCTATGGGGGACTATAGGAAACTAGACATTTTTATAGCGATGATGGAGATGGAGACCTTACACTATCATTACCATATTTAACATATTATTACTTCTTATCATTCTGAAAAATAAACTAAGGTATACCCTTATTTTGTACAGTAAACTTATCCTTCATACATGCAAAATAACATTAATGTGAAAATAGACAAGCCTTGACATAGTGCGCAAAGACATAAAATTACGTTGAAACATATTCTTCCATTAATATTGTGAATTTTCCATTACAATTATTTCGATCGTGACTTGCCAGCCTATATTAGTTCTCATTCCAATGCAAGGTTATCCAAATAAGACTCAAAACATACATGCATATCAAAAACCTAAGACATCCATTTTACTTCATTGTTTTGATCTATTTATAGATTTAAATTTAGGCGCAAGCCAACAAAAAACCATTTAGTGGTAAAATATTACTACGGGTAGTAAACAATACTATTGGAAAAACATAAAAAATAAGCTTAATGGATTTCCCTATAAACTATCCCACAAGTATGGTAAAGAGAATTTTAACCACCCCTCCCATATTTACCCACTTTCACTGACCTTCCAGGGTAAACATGAGCTAAGGGCTACTATGACCTGACTCAACCTCCTAAGTACAATTAAAGAAGTGGAATCAACAAACCGAAACTTTATTGGGCATCCTCAGGAGTTACAAGACCCCCAGGAGCTAAACAACCACTCCAGGTGCCCAAACCCTGGTCTAACTTTCCTTTTCAGTGATCTGGTCTCCTAGTTTCTTGCATAAAAAGGCAAGACAAAGGATGTAAACCTCCAATCATATGGATAATCTTGCCTCTTAGCAATTGCAGTCCAAATTTCCTAGTTTTGAGCATGTGACCCTAGAATCTGAGCCACTTTTTAGTGCTAGTATCCAGACCTCTGCCAAAAATTTGATAAACCTTTCCAGAATGAGGAATGACACAAGGATAAATCCATTAATGAAAAACATAGTTAATAACCTTAACTAACCAGATATAACCATGATAGTCATTTCGTCAAACACATTGCGAACATGTAATCTATAGGTCATAAATGCATATATGAACATAGGGGTCTCATACTTATCTTAAAATCATCAAGAAGGTCTAATGCCCTAATCTATATTGGATCTTTTATTTATTTTCATCCATATTGATGCATTTGGAGTGGAAAAAGTAGAGGAATCAACTCATGGGACTGTTTTTACTGGTGGGACCCAGTTTGGAAAAACGTGGTCTGAAACGTTCCAGGAGTGTTTTGAGGCATCAAATGACGTTTTTTTTGGGATAAAAATCTACCTCTTAAGTGTAGCACCTTTTCATTCTATTCTACACACAAAAATGTTTCCAACGACACAAGAATCATGTCAATCAGAGTTCGTACGCAAAAGTTATGCCACTCATAAGTTGACCTTCCTGTTTTCGCACCTATAGTTCGGGAGGATGCCACATCAGCCCCCATTATTCATGGAAAATGGGCTAGACACATGTTTGTTATCTAAAAGAATCTAGAAGATTCTATTTTGTAACTCTAGTTAAGAGTTGATGTAGTCAAACTTACCACTAGTAGGCTATCACGTTCTGTTATAACCGGGCCACTAGGAGGAAGAGGCATTCCATTCTTTCGAGAGCATTGTGTTCCATAATTGAGAAAAGATAGCTAGGAGAGATAGGAGGTAGAGTACACATAGAGGATTTGTGCACTTTAGCAGCTCACAGGCCACATACATTACTTCTTTGTATCTATAGCCACATTTCCAGACAAAAAAAGAGAGCGAAGTGGCCTCACCTTCTAGCCGGGTTTTCTCCCGAAAGGGTTTTCCAGAGAGCATATCTTGTGTATTATGTGTGTGAGCCAATTTTTTCGTTCTCTACTTTTCTGCTTGATTTAACTTTGCATGCATGAACTAATTACAGTGAATTTTACACATCTAGAAATTAAATAAAATTGTAATAGTGTAGAATTTGAGATTTTTAATATAATATTATCATATCTATTGCTATGAACTATCCAGTGGAATTTCCATGTCAGTTTACAGATCATTCCCTCTCACAATAGCTGCAATAACATATATTAGTTCATGAATTCAATAACCATTCATTTACCAATCAAAACATGTTAAAAGCCATAACTAGAATATGTCATGGAACCATGCTTATAACCAACATATAACCAAAATAATAACAATGATAGAACAATCATCAAAGCCACATAATAAAAAGTATAAATATTCATGAAATACAAGAGGAAAGAGCTCTTATTAACATATGAAAAATCCAACCAAGTCAGGGACTTCCACGTACCACCCGACCATAGATTGGGCTGAACCAAATCTTTCTTTCATCCAATCACCCCCGTGCCATATTCCAAGCATGAATGTGGGACTCACAAAAAAATAATCAGGGCTTCCTCAGGCTTTACCACAATCTCGTAAAAGTCATTCAAGGGAGTTCTAGGCCTGAAACAAGAACCTACACAACCAGGCTTTACCATAATCCCACCATTACCGGTCAAGGGATTCCTAGGCCCAAACGAAAAAACATACACTATTGGGATTTACCGCAATCCTGCCAAAACCGGTCAAGGGATCACTAGGCCCTCAACAAGTTTGTATGCCTTCAAATTTCTTCACCAATACCTTGAGGAATTTTCCTGTCTTCACCATCAAGCTTTACTGCAATCTCGCAAAAACTAGTCAAGGGATTCCTAGGCCCTTGCGAATTTCCTGAGACCACCTCACCCAGTCCCAAAAACATCTGACAATCTAAATATCAACCAAATGAAATAAATCCATGACACCATGGCTATCCATAAATGGTAAGGCAAGGTTGAAACCGCTGTCACAGTTGGAAAAACCCATGCCAATGACAACAAGAGAACCAAATACACACATGCATGACAAAACTAGCAAGGAAATCATACATGCAACTCAATACCTGCAAGTAATCTTGTTGTAGCCACTTGATCCAACTCTTCCTTTATTGATCCTTTCTTTTCTTTTCTTTCCTTTCTTGTCCTTCCTTTGCCTTCGTTTCTCCAATGCTAGAGTTCTCTAGGAATGCTCTAAGTGTACAAGAGTTTGAGAGAGAGAAAATAGAGCAAGAGCTCCAAGATAAAACTAAAAAAAGGTTGTGAACTGATCCTTAGAATCCATTTTATTATTAAGGCCTCTATTTTCTTCATTTTCCTCTATTTTTTCTTCAATTCCCTCCTCACATGCAACTTGTGACCTTTCACCTTCCTTTTCTCCTATTTTTCATTATTTTCGTAAATAAAATGTCAATGAATGCCTCTTTGCCTTTTCAAAGCCTTTTCCAATTTCCTTAGCCATACTAAGCCTAATGAACACCCACTAGGATGTTTTTTCCCAATTATTCAGGTTGGAATACGTGCCCCATGACCTTGGTCTTATTTTACCTTTATTAACTTTATTACATGAACTTTTAACTTAGGGTGGTTACAGACCCCTCCCCCTTAGGAGAATATTGTCCTCTGTGTTCTATGACACCTACAAACAACAATACCATTGAATACCAAAACATATTCCCCATCGAGATTTATAACTTAGCTCAATGCAGTATTTACAATGAACCCGCTGAAAAGAAACACCAACATGACTAACATAACAACATTAAAACCATACCTCTTATTGGAGCTTTATAACACAACTCATCGTAGTAGTTACAATAACAACCATATATAAATATATACATATACCAAAACTCCTTTGCCTCAACCGGCAAACAATGAAGGATACATAGCTCACATTTGATCAACCATCTCCCATGTAGCTTAATAGGGCACAAAGTGCTTCCACTACACTTTAACTTGCTCGATTGCTTGGTTCTAGAGCATGAGTTGTTTCCACTGCAAAATTCACTAAGGTTCTGGATGGAAATATCCCTCTGGATCCACCTATAATATAGACCAATCAATCACATGATCAACATCTTTCACATATATTTTAAGAAATGAAACATGGAAAAAATCATGGACCTTCACTGTTGGAGGTAGTGAAAGTTTGTAGGATACTGGTCCAATCCTCTCAAGGATCTCAATAGGCATGCAATACCGAGGTGCCAACTTCGCACATGATCCAATCCCCAAGGATATTTTCTAGGGATTGATGTGAAAGTACACATGTTCTCGAACCTGAAACTCCTTGAACACCCTATTCTGATCTACATAGCTATTTTGTATGTCTCGTGCTACCTTTAGATTCTTCTTGATTACCTACATTTCATGTTCCATCTCTACCAACATGTCTAGTCTAATCAGTACCTTGTTCACTATATCACTCCAAATGATGGGAGTATTACAACTCCGCCCATAAAGTGCCTCAAACAAACTCATCCTCAATGACTCCAGATACCCATTTTTGTAAGAAAACTCTACCAGTGGTAAATACTCTACCCACTTCCTTTGTTGGTGCATAACATACATTCTCAACATGTCCTCCAAAATCTTGTTGACCCTCTCTATTTGTGGATGATAAGTTGTAATAAAAGCCAACCATGTACCCAAACCTGCAAATAACTCCTTCCAAAACTTGGAAGTGAACTTGGAATCTCCATTGGATACAATCTTCTTAGGAATACCATGCAATCTCAATATCTGCATGATGAAGACTTGTGCTACCTCACTAGTTGAATAAGTAGACTTCATTGGAATAAAATGAGCTACCTTATTCAACTTGTCAACGACAGCCATGATGGAATCATGCTTTCTAGATGTCCTTGACAAAATTGTAATGAAGTCCATGTAAATGACCTCCCATTTCCACTCTAGAATCAAAATCGGTTGTATTAAACAACATGGATGGTTACACTCTACTTTTACCTATTGAAAATCAAAACACCTGGCGACGAACTCAACTACCTCTTTCTTTAGGTTCGTCCAATAGTAGAACTTCCTAGCCATTGTTAATATCTTCTGATATCTTGGATGACCTAAATATGACTTAACATGAAATTCCATCAAGATAAGCTTCTTGATTTCATTGTTGTCTCGCGCATAGATCTTTTCCCTAAATCTAACCAAAACATCTATGATGAGATGATATTCTACATCCTATTCACTTATAACCTATTATTGTAGCATGTGCCTAAGCTCCCTATACTTGTCATCTTGTTGTCCTACCTGTAAGATCTGATCCTATAAATATGTCCCGTATGAACTCATAGTTTCTATATGACTTACTTGCACTCTTCAGCTAAGGGCATGTGCAACCCTGTTCTCATTTCCTTTAATGTATCTAATCTCGAATTCAAACTCACTAAGTGTGGCCAACTATCTAGCTTGCCTAACATTCATACTAGGTTGTTCAAATAAGTATCTCATCCTATTGTGATCACTCATCAACACAAGCCCCCTACTAAGAATATAATGCCTTCACATCTTCAATGCATGAATGATCTCTTCCAACTCAAGATCATGAGTCACATAGTTCTGCTTATGCTCATTCAGTTTCCTTAACTGATAACATACCACTTGTCCATCCTACATTAGGACTCCACCAAGTCCTCTCTTGAAAGCATCTGTACATACCATAAACTCTTTATATGGATTTTCAATCTTAAAAAATGGAGCATTTGTAAGCAACTACTTCAACTGCTCAAAACTAGTTGCACATTCCTCTGTGTTGAGAATTCAACAGGGCAATGTATATGATAATTCTCTTAAATTGATAATTGTTTGTGTTTCCTTTTAACTTATTATCTTTGATCTTTCTTATTCCAATGTGCAATACATCAAACAACTACCAAAATAGTAAAAACAATGACACAATATATAGGTTGCAAGCCAGGGCCAAAACCCATCCTCTTGAGGGGAAACCTCATAAAATATATTCTTATCTTTTAGATCTTTCAATTGATGAATACCATGACCTAGACTCAGTCAAATACCCTCCAAGATCAAGTCTTCCTTGGCCTCCTACTAAAATATCTTTGACCCCCCAGTAGATCCGAAATTCTTCTCCCCAACAATTGCTGCAACTGCTGTTGCTTCTCTAGGAGACTTCGATCTCCCTCTAACTGCCTTCCCCTTGACCTCGTTTGCCTTGGCTAGATTCCTAGGGCTAGTAAGATTCCCTAAGAGACTGTCACTTACCTTCCTTCTCTTTTGCTTCCAAAATCGAACCTCAGACTAGCCCAGAGAAAAAACCCTAACTTCGCACTTCAAGAAGAATGGAGAGAGACCCAAACACTTCAACTTCTTCGTCCTTATCTTCTTCACACTTCCTTCTTCGACTTTCTTCTTCTGCCTTCTTCACATAAGAGATGAGTGAATGAATGATCCAAATGGAGGACGAATTCATCTTATATATAGGATCCTTTAAGGGTGGGTGTGGATCTTCATGTAGGTCGACTTGACAGCTCATTAGGCCGACATGATCTTGGAGATATTTTGACACTTTCAAGAAAAAATAATTTTTCTTTTACAATTTACAATGTTTCCATAGGGTCTTCCATATATGACAATGATTCTTATACCTAGGACAAACCCTAGAAACACTCAATGGGTGCTTTACCTATAAAATAAAAGAACTGGAGCATGAAACCCATGCTCCAATAATAATAATATCTTTTTCATTTTATATATACAAGAATACATTTCATACTAATGAATACCGAACCTAGTTACATGTTTTCAACACTCCCTCTTAACTAGGGAGGTATTCATAATAGGTACATGGCCATTCTCAATCTAAAGAGATCTCATAAGAAGATTAAGATTGGTAACCCATCTGTCTAGCATCATAATAACCACTGTTGTCACATAACAAGACCTTGACTAACAACTCTATCTCTCCACATGATTAGAGCACAACGCTGGCGAGACCAATGATGTATAGACACCATCATCATTGTCTCTCCAAGGTACATACCCCACCAGGGTGTTCACGGAGTATGACCTCCCATTGGACTATTTTTATCTTGGATAGCTAATCCTCAAAGAATATTGGTCCATGACTACTCTTATCTTGAATTTCCTACCACATTCTCAAAGAGTATCAAATGCTATATGGTTACCCAATCCTCCATTATTTCTTCCCAAGTGAATACAATAATGTTGTGTCTATCTTGCCCTCTCAATTAGGGAGGACAAATACACCAAACTAAGCTTGTCCCTTAAGTATACAAGCTTCTTGTTTGGAAGTGATTTCATCAATATGTCATATACCTGCTCATCAGTGGACATATACCATAGCTACACCACACCATTTTGTACTAACTCTCGCATATAGTGATAAGTGTTGTTGATATGATTTTTCTTCCCATGAAACAATGGGTCCTCAGAAAAACGAATACAACTGGTGTTATCATAACGTATCATTGTAGGGTTCATCAGTCCTTCAAACAAGTTAGATAGCATCTTACTTAACCAAACTACTTCCTTGCTAACTTCGCATGTTGCAATATATTCAACTTGAGAACTACTTAAAGTAACAGTGTCTTACTTTCTTCTCATCCATGAGACCATAGAGGATCCTAGACTAAAATATCCTCCCGTAGTGCTTATTCCATCTTGTTCACTACCTCCCTAGTCGGAATCAGTATAACCAGTCAATTGAACATCATTCCTTCTATCATATTTCTGGAAGTAGTTGATGGTTCCTCATAGATAACTCAGAATATGTTTTTTTGTTATCCAATGATCATGCTTCAGATCTAATTGGAACTGACTGAGTACATTTACTGCAAAACATATGTTTGATCGAGTATTCACCAAGTACATCAATGAGACAATTAGTTGTATATATCTGGAAGGATTCACAAGACTTGATTCAAAACTCCTTAGTCTTTTTAAGTTTTTGATCATCAGAGATGTCATAGTTTTATAGTCCATCATGTCGAACTTCTTCAATATCCCAATCACATACTTTCCTTGACCTAAATATATTTTATTAGGTTCCTACCAGACTTCTAGTCCCAGATAGTAATGCATCAAACCAAGATCCTTCATGTCAAATTCTACTACCAATTGTTTCTTACATTCTTCAATTTGACCTTCTACACCTATCAAGAGAAGATCATCTACATACAGAAGAATAATGCAGGTTCATTGCTTACAACCTTAACATAGAGGTTTGGGTCAGCAAAACTTTTCATGAATCCTAATCTCTGTAGGTGTGCATCCATCCTAGCATACCATGCCCTCGATGCTTTCTTGAGGCCATATAATTGTTTCTTTAATCTACAAACATATGCCTTCCTATATTTGATTTTGAATCCCAAGGGTTTTTCTATGTAGATTTCTTCATCTATAGTGCCATTCATAAATGCAGTCTTGACATCCATTTGGTGGATGTTCCATCCCATCGATGCTTTTAGAGAGACTAATGATTGAATCGTTGTATATCTTTTTGTTGGAGAAAATGTTTCTTCGTAATTGATGCCTTCAAGTTGTGAGAACCCTCTTGCCACAAATTTTTCTTTATACTTATCTATACTTCTATCAGCTGCATGCTTGATCTTATAGATCCATTTGGAAATAACTACATATTTGTCTTCAGGCCTAAGTATGATCTCCCAAACTCCATTCTTCATTATAGATTGATATTCTTCATTCATGGCATATTTCCATTCTTGATGTTCTACAGCCTCTTCAAAGGTGGATGGTTTTGCTTCTATTAATTTAGTCATGTATGCAGCATACCCAGAATATCTCTTGGGTCTTTTACTTTCTCTAAATGATCCTTGAGCTGCCCCATGACCTTCTACATCAAGTAGTGTAGACTTCAACCAGTTAGGTCTTTTCCTTGTTTCTTGAATGACCACAGGTTGAACAGGTTCACTAGGTCCTTCTTCCTCATGGTGAAATCCTTCTCCTTCCTTGTCAACTTCTTCCTCAAATATAGGAAGTTCTTTGTCATCAAAATCTATAGAAAGTTCTTTTGATTTATTGAATTCTATGCTCTCATCAAATATGACATCACGACTAAATTCAATGTGATGTCCATATTTCATATAGATTTTATAGGCTTTCAATGAGTTACTATACCCAACAAATATACCTTTCACACCGGACAGATCCAACTTCTTTCTTTTGTCCTTTAGTATATGAATATACATAGGACATCCAAATATTTAGAGATGATTGATGTATGGCTTCTTCATAGTAAACACTTCTTCTTAAGTCTTGTTGTCTAGAGATCTGTGAGGGTATCGATTTAGTATGCAGATTTTTGTCTTTGTTGCCTCACCCCACAGAAACTTAGGTACATATTGATCATGTAACATTGATTTTACACTTTATTTATTTTTTTGCAACTCCATTTTGTTCGGGATTGTATGGGACTATTAGCTCCCTCTTAATCCCAGATTCCTTACAGAATGTTATAATCTCTTTGGATTTATATTCTCCTCCATTATTAGATCTTAGTATCTTGATTCTTCTTTTTGTAAGGTTCTCCACTTCGGCTTTGAAATATTGAAATTTAGTAAATATTGCATCCTTGGTTTTCATTATGTAAACCCAAGTCTTTCTTGAGTGATCATTTATGAATGTGACATAATAAAGATGTCCTCCAAGTGATTTTGGAGTCATAGGGCCACACACATCAGAGTGAATGAGTTCTAAGATTTATTTTGACTGTGAAGCACTACTTCCAAATGGTCTCTTGGTATTTTTGCCCAATGCACATCCTTTGTAGACACCTTCATGGTCATCCTTTAGATTTGGTATCCCATATACTATGTAATTTAGAGTTGGAAGTATTTTGAAATGTAAATGACCAAACCTTCGGTGCCAAAGTTCACATGGACTAATCTCAGTGTGGACTAGGGCATGGTTTACAAGAGATATTAATTTATAGAGCCTTCCTTCTTGGATGCCAATCACTTTTGCTTGTTCTATGCTTGAGCCTTTTGCCCATACAACTACTTTACTATCAATGAAGGCTAATCTATCTCCTTTATATTCTACGCTTAAAATAGAAAGTATATTTTTGTGCAAACCTAGAACAAACAGAATATTGTTGAGGTGGATGTTGCTACCATCTTCAAGCATTATGGATGATGATCCAATGCCTTTCACTGGATAGATTCTTTTGTCTCCAATCTCCACAGAATATGCATATTTTACTTTTGAAAAGGTCTTCAATTGGTGGGAGTGGCTAATCATGTGCCTTGATGCACCATTATCAATCACCCAGATGTCTTCGTCTTGGAATGTCCCAAAGAGACCCGAGAAGAGTCCCTCATCCCTTTTTTTGAGTGATACCTTCTTTGAAGAGAATATGAGACTCCATACTTATTTGATACCTTTCTAGATATGGCTTGCAATCCTTTTGATGACCTTCTTCATTGTAGGGGAGATCTTCATGATGCCCTTAGAGAACCAAAGCTCTGATTCCATGTTGAAAATTCAATAGGGCAATGTATATGTTAATTATATTAACTTGATCACTGTTTGTGTTTTCTTTTTACTTATTATCTTTGATATTTCTTATTCTAGTGTGCAATACATCAAACAAATACCAAAATTGTAAGAACAATGACACAATATATAGGTTGCAAGTCAGGGCCAAAACCCCTCCTCTTGAGGGGAAAACCCGTAAAATCTCTTCTTATCTTTCAAATATTTCAATTGACGAATACCATGACCTAGACTTAGACAAATACCCTCCAAGATCAAGTCTTCCTCAACCTCCTACTGAAATATCTTCGACCTCCAAGTAGATCCGAAATTTTTCTCCCCAATAATTGCTACAAATGTTGTTGCTTCTATAGGAGGCTTCGATCTCCCTTTACCTGCCTTCCCCTTGAACTCGCTTTCCTTGACTAGAGTCCTAGGTCTAGTAAGATTCCCTAAGAAACCTTCACTTGCCTTCCTTCTCTTTTACTTCCAAAATCAAGCCTTAGACTAGCCTAGCACAGAAACCCTAACTTTTCACTTCTAGAAGAATGGAGAGAGATCCAAACACTTCGACTTCTTCATCCTTCTCTTCTTCACACTTCCTTCTTTGAATTTCTTATTTTTCCTTCTTTGCATAAGAGATGAGTGAATGAATGATCCAAATGGAGGATGTGTTCCTCTTATATATAGGCTCCTTCAAGGGTGGACGTGACTCTTCATGTAGGTCGACTTGACAATTCATTATGCCGACTTGATCTTGGAGGTATTTTGACACTTTCAAGACAAAATAATTTTTCTTTTACAATTTACAATGTGCCCATAGGGTCTTCCATATATGACAATGACTCTTATACCTAGTACAAACCTTAGAAGCACTCAATGGGTGCTTGACCTATCCAATAAAATAACTTGAGCATGAAACCCATGCTCCAATATAATAATTTCTTTTTCATTTTATATATACAATAATACATTTCATACTAATGAAGGTTGAACATAGTTACACATTTTTCAACACTCTGTCCATTCAAATTTCTTTCCTTTCCTGTGCAATGATGTAATAGGATAGGCAATTCGTGAGAAGTTCCTAATGAACCTCCTATAGTAACTTTCTAGCCCCATGACTTATCTGACCTCATCCACATTCCTAGGAGCTTCCCATTCCATGATAGCTCCAATATTTTCCATATCCATTGTTATGCCTTGGAAACAATGTGTCCCAAGTAATGTACCTACATCTGAAAGAAACTACATTTAATAAGCTTGGCAGACAATTGATGCTATCTTAGAAATATCAATATTGTTGCAAAGTGTTCGACATTCTCTTCCTCATTCTTAGAATATATCAATATATCATCAATGAATACAACCACAAACATTTCCAGATGATAAAATAACACACTATTCATCAAACACATGAAAGTAGCTAGAGAATTAGTCAAACCAAAAGGAACCAAAACAAACTCATAATGCCCATACTTGGTCCAGAAAGAAATCTTATAAATGTCATTTTCTTTAATGTGTACCTAATGATATCTTGATCTCAAATCAATCTTCAATAACATAGTTTCTCCATTCAACTGATTAAATAATTCATTGATTCTCAACAAGGGTACTTGTTCTTAATTTTCACCTTGTTCAACTTCTTGTAATCAATACACAACCTGAGAGTACCATCCTTCTTCTTCACAAACAACACTGGTGTATCCTATGACAATAAAATTGGCCTAATGTATCCCTAACTACAACTTCAATTCCACTAGCTCTAGAGTGATCATCTTGTAAGGTGCCTTTGATGCTGGTGTCGCTTTTGGTACCAACTCTATAGAAAATTCCACTTCCCTGTGAGGTAGAAACTCTGAAATATCCGTTGGTAACACATCCTGAAACTGCTACAAAACTGGATACCTCTTGAAGGCTTCCTCATCCTCAGCATCCTTACCTTTATCACTAGAAATATGCACTGCAAAAAATACACACTTGTTCCTACAATTGCGCTTTGCTTGCATAGTTGTATCCATTCTAACTGATGTAGCCTTCTTCTCACCGTATAAGATTCTTTATTCTCCATTTTCATCCAAGCACTCAATAGCCTTGTTATAGAAATCCACCTTAGTCATGTGAAGGTAAAACCAATTTATTCCCAACAGCATATTGTATGATCACAATGGAAGTACATTCAAATGTGTTGGTGTAGGCTTACCATTACTCTCAAATGCACAAGATCTTACCCAATGATGAACTCTTTTCTTAGTACTTGTAGCCAACTACACTAACCAAGACTCTGCATGCACTTCTTTTCTAAAACCACACTTATTCACCAGTTCAGGGTTAACATAACTATAATTATGTCTAGGGTCAATCAAAATAGAAAAAAACTTGATCACAAAGCTTACCGTCCATCTTGATAATAGATGTCTGGTAATCTGCATGCTTATTATTCAATGTTGCATAGATCCAAGGAATACTTTGTCTGACATCCCCAACTATCTATGCCTCCTAATCACTGTAGATTTGTGGTCTACCACTCTGATACGATGGAAAATCCTTCTTGAGTGTAGAAAATCTGTGATAGGTTAACCCGATAATGCAATATAAATCAAAGCAGAATACTATAACCTACTTCTACTATCAATTTTTGGAAGCTTAAAGATCGAGCTAAACAATATAACTAGAAGAAGAAGAATCAATGCCACAATACACATGGAAATACTTTGGGGAAAGTCTCAGATAAAAACCCCACATATCATACATGGTGGAAATACATACACTCTTCATCGAGCAAGAAGTTGGATATATGTCATTATTGACCGATAAGAAAATCAATTTACTTATGGGTTTACTTATTGGCCTTTCGATACGCATATCAGTCGAGGCGAGCGGAAGTTTTCATACGAGATAGTAGGAAACCCCTAAGAGCTTATAGTACGAAATTGCCTGGTATGCTTCGCATCCTCTGAAATGAAAATGCTATAATATGTGAAACCCTACAATCTTTCTAGGAATTATACAAAGCCTTAGCTCTAACAGCTAGCTAGCTCTCGGTACAATCCTCACAGATGCTCACAGGAAATCTTGGCTTCTCTCCAGCCTTCCTTTCTGCCCTCCAAGCTCCTATTTCCTTGCACTGTTCCTTGTGGATGATTAGCCTATTACCAAGTGGAAAAATAAACCTTCAAAACTGCGCAATCCTCAAGGATGAATCCTTGACTGCATGCATGAATTTTCTCCATGAGAAAACACATGCAACTGATAGTACACTGTCCTTGAACATTAATCTCAACTGGGTCTTTCTCATAATAGACATGCATGAGTTTCTAATAAGGGAATCTTCAGTTAACTGGAGTAGAACTAGTTGAGTGCATTAATGCATCAACTAACTGTTAACTCATTAATAGTTCCTCAAACAATTTGGAACTAATTTAACTGGACTTAACTCAGTAAACTAAATTAACTAATTAAAACTCAAATATAACTCAATATTATCTCCTTAATTTAAGGGATAACTCTTGCATGACTTCAGAAAGACTTCTAACTTGAATTTCTCCAACTAATTAATTTAAAATAAATTAATTAATTATTTCCAAGTAGCTGTTAAGACTAAATTCGATTTTAATTCACAATTTAATTCAAGGACAAATTAAATTGGAATATTCTTGTTGCCATATTTCAACACTCCCTCTCAACAAGAAAGGGATTATCTTCCACTCTGATCCTGTCTCTGTGGAACTTGAATTTACACTTTAACAATGCCTTTGTCAAAATGTCAACATCTTGCTCCTTTGTCGAAATATACTGCAGCAACATGATCCTCCTCGCTACACAGTCTCTGAGATGATGATACCGGATGTCGATGTGATTGGACCTATGATGAAATACTGGATTCTCAGATAGTTTGATACAACTCTGATTATCATAATAGATCACAGTTGGATCCATTCTCTGATCAAACAAACCAACTAGGATTTTCCGCATCCAGATGGCCTCACATGCTACCTGACTTGCAGCCATGTATTTTGCCTCTTCTGAGCTGAGTGCAACTGACCTCTATTTCCTGCTGTATCAAGAAACTGTCACTGACCCAAGGTTGAAAATTCATCCTGATGTGCTCTTCCGATCTGATGGACTCCTTACCCAATCTGCATCAGTGAAGCCCTGTAGCTTCACTCCCTTTATCCATTGTACCATAATCCATACTGAGATGTGCCTATGAGGTATCTCAATACATGCTTTGTTTCCTTCCAAAACATCTTGGTAGGTTGAACCATCGCTTGACTTAGTTGGTTCTCCGCATAGCACAAATCTGGTCGTGTGTTCATTAAGTACATCAGTGAACCCACAAGCTACCTGTACACAGTAGCCTCTACCACTTCTCTTGAAGTAGCAACCTCCTTCCTCTAATTACCTGGTAGAGGAGTCAGCATGGGCTTGCACTTCTCCATGTGGAATCTCCTGAGTATCTCATTGGCATACTTGCCTTGAGACACAAACAACTCTCCATCCTTCTACCACACTTCCATGCCAAGGAAGTAATGCATGAGATCCATGTCTTTCATCAGGACCTTGCAAGACATGATCAATTGATCATCACTAGTCAATATGAGATCATAAACATAAAGTACAATGATCAACAACTTACCTTTGACCACGATGTGGTAGAGGTTTGCATCTGCTTCACTCTTTGTGAAGCCCAACTCGGTGAAGTAGTTGTCTATCCTAGTGTACCAAGCACGAGGTGCTTGCTTTAGCACGTACAACACTCTCTTGAGTCGGTGCACATGTGACTCATGATCAAAGGTCTCAAAACCTTCTGGCTGCTCTATGTACACCTCTTCCTCAATCCGGCCATTGAGGAGTGTAGTATTCACATCCATCTGATGGATCTTCCAACCCATCTGTGCTGATAGTGCCAACATAGATCTGATAGATGAGTACCTTGCGACAAGAGCAAAAATCTCATCATAGTCAATCCCCTCGACCTGTGAAAAGCCACGGGAAACAAATCTTGCCTTATGCTTCTCCACACTACCATCAATAGCTTGCTTTACCTTGTAAAGCCAATAGGAACTCGCAACTGACTTGTTCTCCAGTCTTGCAACCATGTCCCAAACACTGTTACGAACTATGGAGTCATACTCCTCCACCATATCATTAACCCAAATCGGCTGCTGCATTGCTTTCTCAATGGAAGATGGCTCGGTCTCAACACATTCCCTAGCAAGGGCCATGTATCCAGTGTACCTCTCAGGTGACCTCCTTTGTCTGCGCTGAGAAGATGGTGCTCCCACATTCTCTCTCGCATCCTCCAACAATCTATTAGCTTCTCTTATGTGCTTCCGTCCATCTCTGGAAGACTCTGCTTGAGTGGATGTCTCCACTCCTAGAACCTCTGCATGCAACTGCTACGCATTAGTCTAAGGCTCCTCCTCCTTAGGAACCAATATTTCCTCCATAGCCTATAGTTGGAGCTCCCTCTCAAGGGAAACTCGCATGGCCTTCTGCTCATCAAACTTGAGATCTCTGCGAACCACTGTCCTCTGACTGGTAGGCAAGTACACCCGATAGTTGTGAGGTATATCAGTGTACCCCACAAATGCCCCCAACTCTGTTGTTGGCTCAAGCTTATTCCATGCATCCTTTGTCACATGGCAATATACTGATAAGCCAAAGATCCTGAAGTGACCCACATTTGGTCTCTTACTGGAGAAATATTCCTCTAGTGTCTTCATCCCAAGTATGCGATGCGGGATTCTATTCTGCAAATAGACGAATGTGTTCACTATTGCATGCCTTAGCCCACAAGTGAAGTGGTAGGCCTTGGTTATGCAGCATTGCCTGTGGTGCCCCTACAATAGTTCTGTTATTCCTCCCGTCCACCCCATTCTGATGTGGGTTATGAGGTGTCGTCAACTCTCATTTAATTCCTTCCACTGCACAGAATTCCTTAAACTCTTGAGAGACATATTCTCCATCGTTGTCGCTTCTCAAGGCCTTGATCTTCTTCCCTAACTCTTTCTCGACCAAAGCTTTGAACTCACAAAACTTTGTGAAAGTTTGGTCCTTCTTCTACATGAAATAAATCTAGCATTTACGAGAATAGTCATCAATGAAAATCACATAATACCTTTGCTTCGTTGTGGATGTCGTCGAGAATGGTCCACACAAATCAGTATGAACTCGCTCTAAGATAGCCTCTGCTCGACTGTCTTGATCATGAAAGGAAGACTTGGTGTACTTTCCCAAGGTACAACCTTTTCATGTGTTAACATGCTCAAGTTTACCTTTGGGAGGTCCTGTAGATATTTGCTGCATTATCTTCAAAGCCCCATGATGCAAATGGCCCAACCGCCTATGCCAAAACTCGCCAATGTCTTGGCTTTGCACCAATTCTGCTTTCATACTCAATGCTGCAGAATCATCTACCTCTAGTTTATAGAGATTCTTTACCTGAATCCCTATCCTCTTGGTCTGACCCATGGCTATGTGTCTTAGGAACGCCTTTCCTTTACTGAAGACAACATCGTAGCCTTTGTCCTCCAACATCGCGACCGATACCAAGTTCTTCTTCAGTCTAGGCACATACATCACATATGTTAAGGTGAGAGGAGCTCCATGCTCCCTCTGAAAAGCAACAGTACCCACTCTTGAAACACTATAACTTCCTTCGTCACCCATCTCTATGTGCATCTTGAGGTCTTTCTCCTCCAAGGCACTGAATAATTCTTTATCACCGGTCATGTGGAATGAGGCTCCACTGTCAAGATACCAGACACAACCCATCATCGATGACACCATGCATGTGATGAGGGTAAAGTCCATTTCGAACTGAGAGGCTAATGCCTCACCTTTCGATCCTTCCGAGGATCCCTTCTTAGACTTCTTCGATGGGAAATTAGTCGCATAATGTCCCATCTTGTGAAAATTAAAGCAACTTACTTTAGACATGTCACCCTTCTTCCCTCCATGAGAATAATTCGATTTGAAATGGGAAGTCATCCCCTTCCCTTTCCTTGTCTTACTTGCTAAGGCCATATTTTCTTCATCATCATTCTTGGATGAAGAACCATCTCGTGTGCTCCTCTTGATCTCCTCCTACATAAGATCTGACCACAGTCGCCCAATCTGGTAGTTTCTCCCTTCCATTCATAGAGTCCTGGTAGTTATTCCAACTCTTTGGAAGGCTAAGGAGAGTGAGGCTCACCATATCATCATCAACAGTAGTTATTCCCACACTGCCAATCTCATATCGGCAAGTGGTGAGCTTGTTCAAATATGTGGAAATAGTATCTCCCTTCTCCATCTTGATTCTTCGAAGCTTATCCTTGAGCACCAATTTCCTTTGGTCGATATTGTTCTAGTAGAGGTCCTTCAATTTCTTCCACATTTAAAATGGAGTATCCTTCCCATGGACACTCGAGATAATATGGTCTCAAACTCCCTCAAGGATGATCCATCTCGCCTTCGCCACACACTTCTTCTACTCAGCCAACTCTTGTGCATTAGTTGAAGCTGGCTTTGGGATTTCTTGATCAATGAATTCCTTCAAGCCATTATCTTCTAATACAGCCTCCATTCTATCTTTCCATGCTATGTAATTCGAGCTACCTTCCAAGGCATACTCGAGTCTCAAGCCATAGAATGCCATTGGCCAACCTTGAAGTATGATATGAATTCGATTTGCACCTGCAACCCCGAACTTCAAACTTTGAATTCTCTTCTCAATATACTGTTCACAACTCCGATACCATGTAGAAAATCTGTGATAGGTTAACCCGATAATGCAATATAAATCAAAGCATAATACTATAACCTACTTCTACTATCAATTTGCGGAAGCTTAAAGATTGAGTTGAACAATATAACTAGAAGAAGAAGAATCAATGGCACAATACACATGAAAATACTTTGGGGAAAGTCTCAGATAAAAACCCCACACTATTGTATTATCATACATGGTGGAAATACATAGGAATTATACAAAGCCTTAGCTCTCACAGCTAGCCAGCTCTCAATACAATCCTCACAGATGCTCACAGGAAATCTTGGCTTCTCTCCAGCCTTCCTCTCTGCCCTCCAAGCTCCTATTTCCTTGCGTTGTTCCTTGTGGATGATTAGCCTATTACCAAGTGGAAAAACAAACCTTCAAAACTGCGCAATCCTCAAGGATGAATCCTTGACTGCATGCATGAGTTTTCTCCATGAGAAAACACATGCAACTAATAGTACATTGTCCTTGAACATTAATCTCAACTAGGTCTTTCTCATAATAGACATGCATGAGTTTCTGATGAGGGAATCTTTAGTTAACTGGAGTAGCACTAGTTGAGTGCATTAATGCATCAACTAATTGTTAACTCACTATTAGTTCCTCAAATAGTTTGGAACTAATTTAACTAGACTTAACTCAGTAAACTAAGTTAACTAATTACAACTCAAATATAACTCAATCTTATCTCCTTAATTTAAAGGATAACTCACACATGACTTCAGAAAGACTTCTAACTTGAATTTCTCCAACTAATTAATTTAAAATAAATTAATTAATTATTTCCAAGTAGCTGTTAAGACTAAATTCAATTTTAATTCACAATTTAATTCAAGGACAAATTAAATTGGAATATTCTTGTTGCCATATTTCAACATTGAGATGATCCTTACCACATATACAACATTGTAATTGTATCCTACCATCACTTATGTTTTTTTTCTCTCCAAGCTGAGACCCATGTATATTCTCAACTACATTAAATTTCTTGTAAGGAAGAACATTCTCTTTCTCACCTAAATCCTAAGGTCTTGTTTTATTCGATGGCCATTTACCTTTTGTCTTATCATTCCTTTTCCAACCTTTCTTAGACTCGGTCTTACACTTTGATTTCTCATAACAGTGCTTCAACTTCCCAATAACTTCTTCCAATGATCGAGGCCTGTTGTACTCAATCTGATCCTTAAATGCTAATGGTAATCCACTGACAAATCTCTAAACTTTTTACTTCTCATCCTTAAGATACATACATACCTAAACAACTCCAAGAACTTGTCATGTACTCCTCATTTATCATCAATCTTATCTCCATCTCATAAAAATCCTTAGCTTTACTGTCATAATACCTCTCTAAAAAGTACTTCTTCTTGAAAAGTCTCTTGAAGTCATGCCAACTCAACTCCTTTGTCCTAATGTCTATGACATGCTTCACATATTCCCACAAAATGTCTACTTTCCCTTTGAGACAAAAAATAGATATCATGGCCTTTATGTTATTTGTGTAATCATGTAGCTCAAATAACTTCTTCATCCCAAGTAACCATGCCTTTTCATCTTCCGACTTCTTCAAATCTCCATCAAATGTAGGTGGCTTGGATTTCTTGAACTCATCCAGAAAATATCCCCTATCATTCCTCCTATAAGGATGATAGTGATGATGACCATGATACCTGCTTGAACCAGAACTAGAGTAGAACCCATGTACACTCCCTCTCTTATCAGGTGTATCTAAGAGCCTTCCATCTCTGATCGTGTCATCTCTATCTGACCTATGCCCACAATGAGACTTTTATACCATATTCCCCATTAGTCCTATCCTCCTTTCCATAACTGATATGTGGTTGTCCATGTATTTGCAAATCTGACAAGCTCTAAAGGATGACTACATTGACCTCTACTTGTTTCTCATGTGCCTTAGAAAGTATTTATTGTGATTGAATAATCCTATCATTAGCTGATTTGCAACTTTTGATCTCTACTTTCAAACTTCTCAAAGTGTATGTTATGTCCGGAGAGTACTCATCTCTTGGTTGCTCATATGATCTATAAGGGGAGTCTCGTGAATTGTAATCCAAAATTTTGGTAGTCATATTTGATATTTTTTTCCTTCAAACATACCATGTCATATAAACCAAATATAAACATAACCCACATATCTCAGTGAACTTTAGGGGAGGCTATCTTGTTTGTAAAATCAATCCAGATTAGCACAATACATGTATAATCATAATCACATCAATATACCGACATCATTTCGATCATCACACCAATTACCATACATGAAAATACCAATTGCATACCATGACCTTGTGCACAATAACCATAACCATGAAAATGCATGCATAACAACCGCATAGACAACTGACATGTATGCATGACAAACACATTTCCCCATGCAGTCCAAGTATTGAACCATCCTCTGATACTAATCTGTAACCACCCCTCCCACATTTATCCACTTTTATTGTCTTGCCAAGGTAAACATAAGCTAAGGACTACTATGACATGACTCAACCTCCTAAGTACATTTAAGGAAGTGGAATAGAAAAATTGAAACTTTACTCACCATCCTCGGTAGTTCCAAGACCCAAAGGAGCTAAACAACCACTCCATGTGCCCAAACCTTGAAATAACTTTCATTTTCAGTGATTTGGTCTCCTAGTCGCTTGCATAACAAGGCAAGCTAGTGGTTGTAACCCTCTAGTCACATGGATAACCCTGCCTCCTAGCGACTGTAGTCCATATTTCCTAGTTCTAAGAATGCTACCCCAGAATCTAAGCCACTTTTCAGGGCTAGTATCCATATGTCTTCCTAGAACTTGATAAAACTTTCCAGAATGATGAATGACACAAGGACAAAGCCATTAATGAAAAACTTAGTCAAGAACTTGACCTGACCAAGTCTAACCATGAAAGTCATTTCGTCAAACAGATTGTGAACATGTAATCTACAGGTCATAAATGCATATCTGAACTTAGGGGTCTCATAATTATTTGAAGATCATCATGAAGGTCTAATGCCCTCTCACAATAGATGCAATAACATATATTAGGTAAAGTATTCAATAACCATTCATTTACTAATCAAAACATGTTAAGAGCCATAACTAGATTCTATCATGAAACCATGGTTATAACCAACATATAACCATAATAATAAAATGATATAACAACCATCAAAGCCACATAATAACAAGCATAAATACTCATGAAATACAAGAGGAAAAGAGCTCTTATTAACATATGAAAATCCAACCAAGTTAGGGACTTCCATGTACCACCTAACCATAGATTGGGATGAACAAAATATTTCTTTCAGCCAATCACCCTCGTGCCATATTCCAAGCATGAATGTGGGACTCACAAGAAAGAAACCAAGGCTTCCTTAGGATTTACCGCAATCCCCCAAAATCGGTCAAGGGACTCCTAGGCCCAAAACAAGAACCTACACAACTATGCTTTACTGTAATTCCACCATTACCGGTCAAGGGATTCCTAGGCCCAAACAAAAAAACATATGCTACCAGGTTTTACTACCATCCTGTCGAAACTGGTCAAGGGATCACTAGGCCCTAAACAAGCTTGGATGCCTCCATATTTCGTCACCGATACCTTGAGGAATTTTCCCATCTCCACCCTCAGACTTTACTGCAATCTGGCCAAAACCGTTTAAGGGATTCCTAGGCCCTTGAGAATTTTCTTGAGACCACCTCACCTGGTTCCAAAACCATCCGAAAATCCAAAGTTCAACCAAATGAAAGAACCACATCACACCATGTCTATTCAGAAATGGAAAGGTAAGGCTGAAATAATTGTCACACCTGGAAAAACCCAATTCAATGATAGCAAGAGAACTAAATAATACATACATGCATGCCAAAAATAGCAAGGAAATCATACATGCAACTTGATACCTACAAGTAATCTCATCGTAACTAATTGATCTAACTCTTCCTTGCTTGATCCTTGTTTTCCTTTACCTTTTTTTTCCTTCCTTTACCTTCCTCTATCTAATGCTAGGGTGATCCAAGAATTCTCTAAGTGTGCAAGAGTGTGAGAGAGAAAATAGAGAGAGATCCCCAAGTTAAAACTGAAAAAAGGTTGTGAACTAGTCCTCAAAAGCATTTACTGGGGCCTCTATTTTCTTTATTTTCCTCTATTTTTTCTTCAATTTCCTCCTCACATGCAACCTGTGACCTTTCACCTTCCTTTTCTCCTATTTTGCATTATTTTCACAAATAAAATGCCAATTAATGCCTCGTTTCCTTTTCAAAGTCATTGCCATTGCCTTTGCCAATTTCCTTAGCCATACTAAACCAAATGAACACCCACTAGGAATTTTTTCCCAAATCATTCAACTTGGAATACATGTCCCATGACCTTGGTCTTATTTTGTCTTTATTAACTTTATTACATGAACTTTTAACCCGATTTTGTTACAAGAACAATGTTGGGCTATTTAATTGTTGTTCAATAAAGCCTTTACTTGTCAATTTGGTTCATAAAATTATGAGTTGTAGATAGAATATGTGTAGGCAATGAAATGAAGCTAAGCTATCCTACTTACTTGTAAAGCAAATAAACCATTCTATGATATTTAAATGGTGAAGAACTGCTTCAATAAATAAATCTCAAATAGTCTCACTAATTCACAAAAATGATGCTAAGTGCAACCAATATTTAATGGATTTTCATATCATGTCATAAATTACTTAAATCGTAGATCAATCTTGTCTTATCTTCAATGATGTTTAGTGTGTATTTAAGCTAAATGGAATGTAGGAAACTAATATGTTGAGGAGTTTTTGGTGTGCAGAGGGTAGACCTGGGTTTGGAATGAATTTCCCAACAAAACCCATTAGACATGGGTCCTTTCGGTAACACCTACGAGTAGGTGAAGTCTCACCCAAGGCACCTATGGGGGACTACAGGAGCCTAGACGGTTATGTAGTGATGAAGGAGATGGAGACCTTACACTATCATTACCATATTTAACACATCATTACTTCTTATCACTCAAAAAAAGAAAATGAGGTATACCCTTATTCTACACAGTAAACTTATCCTTCATACATGCAAAATAACAGTAATGCAGAAATAGGCAAGCTATCACATAGTGCACAAAGACATAAAATTAAGTTGAAATACATTATTTCATTAATATTGTGAATTTTCCATTACAATAATTTCCATTGTGACTTACTAGCATATATTAGTTCTAATTCCAATGCAAGGCTATCCAAAACATAAGCCTCAAAACATGCATGCATATCAAAAGCTAAAACATCCATTTTACTTCATGACTTTGATATATTTATAGATTTATATTTGGGCACAAGCCAACCAAAAACCCTTTAGTGGTCAAATATTACTACGAGCAGTAAACATTACTATGGGAAAAACATAAAAAATAAGCCTAATGGATTTCCCCATAAACTATCCCTCAAGTATGGTAAGGAGAACAATGTTGGGCTATTTAATTTTTGTTCAATAAAGCCTTTAATTGTCAATTTGGTTCTTAAAATTATGAGTTGTAGATAGAATATGTGTAGGAAACGAAAATGAAGTCTAAGTTATCCTACTTACTTGTAAAGCAAAGAAACCATTCTATGATATAAGTAAATGTTGAAGAACTGCTTCAAGAAATAAATCTTAGATAGTATCACCCATTCACAAAAACGATGCTAAGTGCAATCATTATTTAATGGATTTCATATCATGTCATAAATTACTTAAGTCACAGATCATGTAGTAGATCATATTTGAAAATATAAAAAACAATGGAAAATATGCCCAAGAAATATCAACATCGATCCAAAAATATAAAATAGAAATTCTTCTCTTTATTAATCAAAACCCTTGAGGTGGGGTAACACCATACAACTACTCCTTAAGGAAGGAGTTCATTCCACAAGCCATATGTTTGTCAATACAATAATCCTTGACATCCCTCAATGGAGATTCTATGGCCTCTATATAGTCTTCATACACACAATACCATGGGTAATTACCACAGGTTTATCAATACCATACATCCAATACTATGGGCTTATCACATTATTTCCTAACTACTTGTGGTCCCTCGCATTATGTGGGTTAACCATTTTATTTATTAACTATGGTCCATTTATTTATTATTATTACATCACATTATTACCTTGGGTACCTCCATCTATACCCCATATTATCCCCCTAGGTATACTACATTCCACCCCCTTAAGCATGTTTCATCCCTGAAACATGAGAAAAACACAAATAATAAGATCTAGTCAAAAGAGTAGTCCACTGGTACCATGCACATGCATCTAACCATCCAAGAGAAAGGTGATTACTCGATCTAGTTGACGCCTTGCTCGCTTGAGAAGGAAGCTAGTTTTGACAGTTCCTCTATGTTGATGTGTTATGGGTGGATCGCCGCACCTCTCTGTGTGTCGTCGAGGGTTTGTTGTCCTTGTTGCTCATTCGTTACCACCTTGTTTGTTATTGTCTTGCTAGGTGGTGCAGGTGGTGATATGTCGAAGTTTTAAATGGTGGTGTATCTTTCTTCAATTCACCACCTAATGGAGCTCTAGTGGTATTGGGTACCTGTTGTGGCACTTGCAGTTTTTTCTTGTATTCATTATTACTTCCACCATGGACTCTCATTTGATGTGTGAGTACCTGTAGTATTTTATGCTTGGGATTCCTTGGACTCTACTTGTTCACTGATGGAAATATCCCATAGTGTAATTTTCTTCTTTTTATACAACAACTTTAGGAATTTCTTTTGTGCATTAATATTGATAGTACCAACGAATTCCATCCAAGGGTATCCCAAAACAATATCCATATTAGCCATATCTAGCGCATAAAAATCAAAATGCATGACATACTTATCCAGAGAAAGCTTCAAACCTTTATAAATTTTCACCTCCTCGTCATCAACCTATGTGTGCTCCATTTGTTTCATTGAAACTTGTAATCTTGTAGCCAAATGAATGTTAATAAAATTATGCTTGCAACTAGGATTGATAGACACAATGATCTTCTCTTTTTGAATACATCCATGAATTTGTAATATGGAGATATCAGTAGAAAATAACCCTTTATGTTTCTTATTATCCTTCTTTCTAGTATGAAACCATTTTTCCAAAAGGATTTTTTCAAGTTCTTCACCATGAAGTTGTCTCACTGAATTATCAAGTGAGAACCACCATTTAACAACCTCATCTTTCATACCAAGCCCTAGGGTGGATGTCCAAACAAAATGATATTGAGACTTTTTAAATTGTATAAACTCTTCAATAGTGGGGCCATCATATTTTCCTGTAAAAATCATCTTGTTAGAACCCCCCAAACAGAGAAAGGCTTTTGAAGAAAATCACTTACTTTGTGCGGCAAATTTAAAATGGCCATAACTTGGTATGGCTCAAAATCCTTATTATAGCCTTTTTTCATAATTGCAATGGTCATTCTGCATCTTCCCATGTGATTTAAATCCCGATCTGGGCACTCTGGAAACTCAAATCCACACAACAATTGTCCAACTGTCATTAAAAAAAAAAAAAAATAAATAAATCAGCGATATCGCCCTCACTCAGACCCCATTACGACTGATTTATTTTTTTAATTTGGGATATTTTTTGAGAGAATCTCAGATATTCAATTAGTTTACCAAAATTCCCCACAAAAACATCCAAATTTTACTGGAGATATGTCGTCCATGAATTTCCGTCGGAAAATTTTATGCTAAAACAACTGATTTTTAATTAGCGATATCGCCCTCATACGAACTCTGATTCGAATGATTTTTTTTTTAAATTGGGTAATATTTTGTAAGGAATTCAAATATACTATTTTTCTTTACAACATTTTTATTAAAAGTTTGATATCTGATCTGCAAACTCCCCGCCCAAAAAAATGAAAAAAAATAATATTCGTGCTTTGCCCAAGAAAGTTCTCTGATACCACTTGTAGTAGATTAGACCTAAAAATATATAAAAATGGAAAATATGCCCAAGAAATATCAATATAAATCCAAAAAAATAAAATAGAAATGCTTCTTTTTATTAATCAAAACCCTTGAGCTAAGGTAACTCCATGCAACTACTCCTTAAGGAAGGAGTTCACTCCACAAGCCATATGCTTGTCAATACAATAATCCTTGACATTCATCAATGGAGAGTCTTTGTCCTCTATATAGGCTTCATACACACAATACCATGGGTAATTACCATGGGTCTTTTGAGTGTCAGTCTTTGAAGCCTTCCACTAGTGATCAAACATGCTCTTACAAAGTGGTCTTAGGGTGTCAAAGTCAAATTTTGTCATTTCAGTGAGTCTTGAAGTAAAATTTGATCATCAGGTCTTAGGTCTAGGATTTGTTTTCCAAAGTTTTCCAAGTGTCGATCCATGTCACCATTCGGCTGAGTGTAGCATCATTCAAAAAGTTGTCATCATCATTTGAGGTTCCAATGGGTCATTTTACACCTTGTTCGTGCTTTAGTTGTACTTGGTTAAGGCCCATTTCCCTCTCCTAGGGTTTTGAAGGTAATTTTTCTTGGATGGCCAAATGATCAACAAAACTTATGTCCTAATATTCATACACCTTCCCCTATCCCTAATATACCTTCTTAAACAATTTCCATCATTGATATCCCTCAAATTCATCATTTTCCCACAAACCCTATCTTATTGCTACAATTTGACAATTTTCTAGGTTAGGCATGTGTTTTTCCCTTTTGGACCCCTTCCCCTCACTCAATATTTGAAATTCCACTTTCCCCTACTTCCTAACATCCCTTCCTACTTCCCAAAATTTTCTCAATAATTTAGAAGCCCCTCATCCCCTTCATTTCCCTTCATTTTTACAAATTCCTTGTTCCACATATCGGGATAGGTTTTCTGCAAACTATGTTTCTAAGCAAGAAAAGATGAATTTGAAAAAATTGATAGAGTTTTGTGTCCATACTTGACCTAAGAAGAAAAACCTCTTTCATTTTTTACACAGGTTTCATGGTTTGGGAGAAATGTTGAAAACATCGTTGGCCTCACGAGGATTGATGCACTTCTGGAGTGACCTTGGGAAAATCAAGATTTAACATAGCTGGGATGACCAAATGACTTTCTTGATGAGTCAACTGATAACTGGACAAAGATAGATTTCCAAATAGCTATCATGAGCTTAATTTGGAGTTGAGGAAGACCTTCAAAAGTTGACTGCAACAACACTCTGCATTTAGGCAGCCTCATTCTACACATTTTGACCAGTCTTGGGATATTTGACTTTTGATAGGACAAATGAAATCCAAATTGAAAAATTCAAAATGTTCTGGAAAGTAGACTCAATAGTCATTCCAACGAGCTATCCCACACCCAACTTGGACACTAGGAAGGCCTCCAAAAGTGGTCTGTAAATGGCATTGTGCATTGGGAGGTTGGCGCTGCGCATTAGAGCCATTTCTCCTTCACAAAATTGCACTAGCGCTGCGCATTGGGAAGGCACTGTGCATTGGTTGGACTGTGCTATGCATTGAGTTACCAAGCTTGTAAATCACCCAAATTCATCCTCCATCACTTCTTTTGCTGCATTCACCTCCCAACAAGTAAGTATCAACATATCTTGAGCTTAAATAGGGTTTTCATGTATGGTTCATGATTTTTGTCTCCTAAAATTAAAACCCTAGTTTGCTTCTATACACTATTTCATACCATTTCAAACCATAATCCCTTGTCCCTTTTCCCAACTTCATTTGCCCTAAATCTACCCCTTGATCCCATCTTCCCTAAGTCTTATTCCCTTCCCCCATTTTCCCAAAAACCTAATCCCTTTATGAAACCTTAATCCCCTCATACATCAAAAACTTCCTCTATCCATCCCTCTCAATCCCCTACCTCACCTCATCACTATTGTTCCTTTCACAAATCTATTCATACTCATCTTTTTCCCCCATCTATTATCCACCATTCACCATATCATCACCACATCATCCCATAGAGACAAGCATGGAAAGAGACAGTGACCTTGATTTTGAGGAGGACACCCTTAGTGACAGTTCTAGGGAAAGGAATTTGTAGCAAGTAGACAAAGCAAAAGGAAAGGTTATAGAGGAGGAGCTTGGTGATGATGTTGAGAGGGATTTTCAGCTTGAGGAGTATGATTCTGATGTGCCACTTCATCATACTCAGGTAATAGACCTAGATAGCCCTTCTTTTGATCAAAGAATGCTTTTGAAAGAACAGGAGGCTTACATTAACATGCTATAGGACAAGATAGCTAGAGGAAGATATATTATCAATTACCTAGAGAAGGAGAATAAGAAGTTAGAGGGTAAACAAAGCCAAATGGAGTTAGAGATGCTAAAAATTCAAAGGCAAAGCAAAAAAAAGCATCCGGTTCCCTTGAATCCTATTGAACAAGAAGTGGAGCATGATAGAGAAATATTGCTTGAAAGAGTTAACATTCACCTTGAGGGGCTTCTAAACAAATCAAATAGAGACAATAAGATGCTAAGGCATATGGCCCACCATTATTTGACCCGGAATAGGATATGCAACATGAGGATCAAGCACCTTAAGGCAAGATTTAGGAGGGCCTTAAAAGGCAAAAAGAAGCATGATAAGCTCAACATTTTGGTTGATGTTACTCTAGCCCAAAAAAGTAACCCATGAAGCAGCTTTGAGCCAAAACTGGGAAAATTTTGAAACAATTTTGTCAATTTCAAATTTTTGAATTATGCAACACATGAAATTGTGGTATGTGGCACTGCACATTTGATTAGTGCATCCTTAGGAGAAATGGATTATAGATCTAGATTCATCATCAAGAGGATATTAATCCTTGAAATTTTCATCTCATTTGGAGCAAAAATACGTCATCTAAAGGGCCAAAAACACTCAAAAATTGCCCTCTCTACCACTTTTTGCACCCACAGGAATCAGTCTTGGGAGAATTAATTTTTGAACGGGCCATTGACCTCCAAATCAGGAAATTCAAGATGTTTCAGAAACTAGACAGACAGATCTTTCCAACAAGCTATCTTGGGTATGATTTGATGGAGTATAAGACCTTCAAAAGTAGGCTAGAAGTGGCGTTGCACATACAGGAGATGGCGCTGCGCATATAGCTGATTTTTCCAATTTTGCCCAGAACTCCGAAATTTTTTCTAGTTTGACTGCCAGTTGACTTTTTCTCTCATCCTTGGTAAATTTGTGATTGAAAATGATGTAATGCAATGTAAATTTGAATTTAAAATGACTTGATGGGGTAGATACATCAATTACAAGTGGTTTGGAAGTGAATGTATCAGTTTCCTTGGTTTTAGAGGTAAGTTGTTCCACTGCCTATTTTCTTGTTCCTAGTTTATATGTGGTTGAAATAGCTCCTGATCTCTTGGATTCGACCCCTAATGTCTAGCTACTAGGTTAAGCGTGGTTTGTGGTTATCCTAAGATTGCCTCCCTTCAGTCTGAGGTCAATTTAGGCTCTAACAGGTCTCTCAATACCATACATCCAATCCTATGGGCTTATCACATTATTTCCTAACTACTTGTGGTCCCTTGCATTATGCGGGTCAACCCCTTTATTTATTAACTATGGAACATTTATTTATAGTTATTACATCATATTATTACCTTGGGTACCTCCCTTTGTACCCCATATTATCCCCCTAGGTATACTATAGATCAATCTTGTCTTATCTTCAATGCTAGTTAGTGAATATTTAAGCTATATGGCATGTAGGAAACTAATATGTTGGTGAATTGTTGACGTGGAAAGGGTAGACCTAGGTTTGGAATTAATTTCCCAATAAAACCCATTAGACGTTGGTCCTTTTGGCAACACTTGCGAGTAGGTGAAGTCTCACCCAAGGCATCTAGGGGGACTGCAGGAACCTAGACATTTCTATAATGATGAAGGAGATGGAGACCTTACACTATCATTACCATATTTAACATATTATTACTTCTTATCATCCAGGAAAAGAAAATGAGGTATACCCTTATTCTAGAAAATAAACTTATCCTTCATACATGTAAAATAACAGTTATGCGAACAGGCTCAACAGGAGCTTGATAGCATCTGATACACGACCTATTTTTTTTGTTGTTTATATTTATATTGCTTATACATTGGCACATGTTATAGGAAATACTCTCTACGTAGAGTAATTAAAATTTTGAAGTTTTTAAACAACACACACTCAAGGAACTGTCTCCCTGTGTGGAGAACATATCTGCTTTTATTTTTTGACAGGCACACAACCTATAAAATCATGCATATGCACATAACATCTACAACATGTAATTTTCCTTAATATTAATGAAAATTACGATTTTTCCATGGGGAAAAAACAGTAATGCGAAAATAGACAAGCCATCACATAGTGCGAAAATACATAAAATTACGTTGAAATAGATTCTTTCATTAATATTATGAATTTTCCATTACAATTATTCCCATCACAACTCACTAGCCTATATTACTTCTCATTCCAATGAAATTATATCCAAAACATAAGCCTCAAAACATACATGCATATCAAAAGCTTAATACATCCCTTTAACTTCATGACTTTTATCTATTTGTAAATTTACATTTGGTCGCAAGCCAACCAAAAACCATTTAGTAGTAAAATATTACTACGGGTAGTAAACATTACTATGGGAAAAACATAAAAAAATAAGCCTAATGGATTTCCCTATTCTTTGTATTCTCATGCATTGATCCTTAGCCATTCCTGTGCAGTACCCCTCTGTCGATGCTTCTCTGCATAATTCCCAAAACTTGTACCCCAAAACACTACTCCAACAAGCCCCCAACACTCACTTGTGGCTCGTCCTTGAGCCACTCAATCTTTCTTTTGTTCTACTGAGGGCATTTTTTCCTTCATCATCGTGACAAAATTTTGGAATGTTTTATTTATATTTTTGATCTTTCCCTTTACTTGCTTATCTTACACCAAAATATAGTTTTATTATATCCACTATGATTAGGGTCTTCAACTTTAATTCCCCTACCTACGCTACTTGTTTCACTGTTTGGTGCACCATGCAAATATTATATGTCACCTACGATGCTTCATCATACAAATTTTCAATATTTTGGGCTAGGATCTACTGGTTAACTCTCATTTGATTGATTTGTCTGGTCAGCTACACACTTTACAACATTGCAACCCTACGCTCATTTAGTGGCAATGTGTTCAAATTATCTTATAGCTTCCATGCCTTCTCTTGAACCATTTGGATATTTTGTGACACTTACTTTAACTCTTCACTCTCCAACAACATTGTCCACATTTTCATTCCTTCTTCATAAATTTTGCTACATTTCATGTCCAATCCTTTTATCTGCTTGACAGTCAATGTAGTTATCTGTTCCTTTTCCTTACACTCTTTCTCCTTAGGTAGAGTGCTTGGCTTGGTCCGTGACTCCAACTCTACAACCTAGAATTGAGGCCCTGAATAGCCTCACCAATATTCATCAGATTTCCCTTTGTTGGTGTGTCCACCTCCATTGGGGTATCTAGGAGTTTGTTGTAGAAATTCTCAACTATTTTCTTCAATTTCTCTTCTCCTTGTACTAACTACTCTTTCCCACATGCTTATTTTCCACCTACATCACATCATGTGATGTTGATAATTGTGCTAAATATATTGATGTTTTGGATGTACATAATTGTATCTCTTTTGTAACACTTAACTACAAGTGTTTCATCATTTCCAACGGTAATTGTGAAAGTACTAACTCAACATGGTTGGATCCTTCTGCATGTTGTTACAATTATGTCATTGGAAACTCCATGCCTTTGGAGATATCTATAGTGTATGGTGCTCCCCTAATATATAATATGGACGGGACTACATTGTTCTTAGCTCTTTCACCCTTACTATGCTCCATTATTTTACTTTCTCTATTGTTATTGGCTATACTATCAACAATCTACTAGATTCCAATAGTTGGCACAGTTGCTCCAATTTTTCTTGTGTCCTGATCGATATTTTTTATTATTGTCGTGTAGATCTCTCAAGCACCTCTTCTATTTTTTCTATTACTAGGTCCCCAATTTTCTCCAAGTAACCATCAGACAATGACTATACTTGGGGGACCCCAATTTTGTTTCTTTTCTCCTTAGTCCTACCTGGGAAGTTCCTTGTTTTATTGTTTGTTGCTACTTCATATTATCCCTGACCTGCATGGTATCTTCTACTTAAGAACCTCCTATTCCAGTCCCCTATTATGTCTTCTGCGCAGAGTCATGCAAATATTGTTCTTTGCTACTTTCTATATTTCAACTTCCTTTGTCTCCTCCATTGGGACCTTCTATTATGCATCCCAGCCATTGATGGTGTCACTAACTTAATATTTCGTTAGTATGTAGTGGTGTTGAAACCATTGCTTTGATGGATCCCTCCTTAATTGTATATAAATGAAATGTGGGGTCACCTTAAAGAACACAATCCCCATGTATGCTTCTACTGTTTGTGGTGTTATGCATGATATACTCTCAATTTTCTGTCTGACCACCTCCTTGTATATATAAAATGTCATGTTGTTCTCTAATTACCTCTACTTATTCACAGTTTTCCCTAATGAAGCATATTGGGGTGCCAAAAATGGTCTGTGCACCGCTTCCAAAAATTGTGTCTCCTCTGATTCCCTCCATCATACTAGGGTGATCAATATTAGGAGCCATGCATAATGGAACTCCACATTTTTGTCTAGTGCCTCTTAATAATCTATTAAAAGCTAGTTCAATAATAATGTTTCCTGGTTCATCTGGATGCCTACTGTGCACTTTGCCACTACCGCTATCACTCTTGTTATTACTTGATCTTTACAACTTTTTATCAGTAATTTAGAGGCCATGACCCATGACACAAACCTAACTACATCCTCATCAATATTGGGTATATCAAAACCATGCACACCCCTGTATATGCCATGTTTTCCTTTACTTCCTTTACAAAAGCTTTTTCCTTACTCTTGTTCGTGAAAAATGACTCTAGGTCTTCTCTTGTTGCAGGCAATCCTATAATTTTGGAAATAACATTGGTATCTATTGACGCTAGTTATTCCAACAAGAGGAAACCTCCATGGACATAACTCAAAAGGTATTTAACACAAATATTTATCTTCATGCTGTAGTCAAATTGTGGAATTTTAAGTAAATTTAGAATACATGATTGTTTCGATCTACACCCCCACTCCTGCGGCTCCACTATAATGACTGGATCATCTAGACTTGTGGAAATCTAGAGATACTTCTCTGGTGAATGTTATAGGAATTTCTTGGTGTCTGTGATATCATGGTCCAAGTACTTTAAATTCTCCACTACGTTGATCATACTTCCCTGTGTAACAAATGTTGGTGGGATGAATAGTGTTACCATCTGATACTTTGGATCTTTCTTAAGGTGGATTTGTGGTGCACTAGGTTTTCTTGGTGGCACAGACACTATTGGGAATTTCCCCAATATTGATCCAGAGAATCCTATTGTGAGTGTTTGTCTTGGTGCTTCAGGCTACATATGGGGTTCTTAGGATCCCTGTGGTGGCTTAGTCTTGGCCTTCTTTCTATGTGCAAAGGCTTCTCCCTTGGTGGCTATCATTTTTGTTTATGGTCTGTAGTTGAATTTTTCTATAGGTTCCACTTTCACTATTCTTGTTATGTTCTTAAAATGCCTTATACACAATGAATTCATATGAGTAATTTTGAGAAATTTATACCTCCATATCATACTACATGATTCTCTAGGTGCCATAACTCCAAATATCTCAGACGTGATCCAATATCCTGTTGCAATTACATCTCCACGTGGATATTACATTGGTGCATGAACTTGGGCAGATTACATTAGATCCAATATCCCGTTGCAATTACATCTCCAAGTAGATATTACATTAGATCCTCCAATCTGTAATGATTTTGTTATTAAAGTGCATCCATATTGTTATTAATGAAGTGGATTTTCCTCCTCTCCACGGCCATGTTGTCCATCCTACATGGCTAACACTGACATTTTCTAGCCTTTTTTCCTTTTTCCTTTCCTGGTTTTTCCATAGTGTAAGTTATTGACAACTATCTACGCTTTTGGAAGACCTGTGCAGTTATATGATGTTATCCCTTATTGTCTTCTCTACGTGATCCATCTTCTGAATAAAAAATAAAAGTATATATATTTTTCGTAGATTGCACGAAAGATCAGTTTCTCCTATAGAGTTTCATATAGCTTCTATTAACAAAACCTTTCACTACAAGAAAAAAATACATTGGTGAGGGGCAAAAAATATCACCATAAGCTCATTGGTGACGGTCAAAAGAGCCTTCATCACCAAAAACTGAACGTCACCAAAGGTGGCGTTGCCAAAAGTATAGGTGTTGTAGTTACATTCAAAGTCCATCACCAATAATGATTTATAATGACGAATAGTGACCGTCATTATTTCATATGATCAATGGTAATAGACCATAGCCTTCGTCACCAAAAATTGAATGTCACCAAAGGTGGCATCGCCAAAAGTATAAGTCTTGTAGTGACATTGAAAGTCCATCACCAATAATGATTTATAATGACGGATAGCGACTGTCACCATTTCATATGAGCAATGGTGACGAACCATAGCCTCTGTCACCAAAAACTGAACGTCACCAAATGTAGTGTTGCCAAAAGTATAGTTGTTATGGTGACATTCAAGGTCCGTCATGAATATTGATTATAATTATGGATAGTGACCGTCACCATTTCATATGAACAACAATGATTTATTGTGATGGATTTTTCATGATCGTCACTATTGATGCATATATATTGTGACGTTCGATGACCGTCACCAAAATCCGCATTGCCAGAAGCATAGGTGTTGTGGTGACATTCAAGGTCCATCACGAATAATGACTATAATGACGGACAATGACCGTCACCATTTCATATCAACAACAACGATTTATGGTTACGGATTTTTTAGGGTCGTCACTATTGATGTGTATATATGGTGGAATTCGTTGACCACCACCATTTCATATTTTGGTGAGGGTCAAAAAATGTCACCAAAGCTCATTAGTGATGGTCAAAAGGGCCTTCTTCACCAAAATTGATCATCGTCATTCCATATGGATGTCAGGGCATGATGGAATCGAACCACCAACCTCCTTCTTGTAAAGCAGATGCTCTTCCATTGAGCTAGCACCCTTTAAATAATTATACTTTTAAAATTAGACCTTGAAACTTCATAAATTGTAAATTCTACAACTTTCAATAAATCAAAGTCTCGATAATATTTTACTAAACAAGCAAAGCAACATCAAAGCTGTAGGTCCCTACCTAATGGTTATTGAATTTATGAAAAGTGGGTGGAAGGAAAAATAGTTATGTATAAGAAAATCAATATGTTTAGTTGAATACTCAATTAGAAGTGAAACTGTGAAGACATTTATAACCTATAAATGACCTATAACTAGCAAATGCATTATATATTGCAAAGGAAATGTCATAAGTGGATAGCATATGGAAGAAGAAGAGGCGAGGACTTGGAACCCTTGTACATTTTGGCATGCCTTAGCACTTGGCACATCTTAGCTTGTTTGAAATGTCTTTGTATTATCTGGCACATGTTAGCATGGCCTAGCATTCCCTAACACACCTTGGCAGTCATGGCCTCACAACTAGCATTACATTTTTCCATGACATGGGAACCTTACATTCACTAGAACACCTTGGCACTCCCTAGTTTTCATTCCTTCTGTTATCCTCCACAATGTTCCACATTGATGAAGAGATCATCGAAGGTAACCATAGACCAAGCTTTTAGTTTGGTAGCTATCCCTACCAAACCAGAGAGGGATCTCTCTATGAAATCATAGCCAAGAGATGATTGGAATGTAAAGGATTTTAGGCTAGATAGCTAAGCTCAGGTGGGTTTTTGGAAAATTTAGGGACTTGGAACTTTGTCCACCGGTGTCTTGTCTGGTAGATACTTTGTTAAGGAGGCAGGGACTTGGAACTCTATCTAGGATAAAGCACCTAACATGCATGACATAAGCTCCCTAGAATAGAGTACCTCCTACCTAGAAGAGTGTCCCCTACTCAAAATCTAGAACCCTTCTCTACTGTGCACTTTTCTTAAAGATAAACTTGTGCATAAAATAGTACTAAGAAAAACACCTAAATTAAGAAAAGTGAGCACCTAATTCAAACTATAAAAGTATACTAAATATGGCTCTATATAAGTTTTGGAAACACTAGACAACCATGCTTACATACAAAAACCATAAGATGCCTGAAATCGAACCATAAGTTTTGAACTTTGTTTTGAAGTTTGCCAAACTTTGAACCTCATGTTCAAGTTCAACGAACCCTATGACTTAGGATTAACTTTATAAGAAGATTCATTCCAATCAATTGTCCAAACCTGTAGTAGTCTTGCTAGGACAGAGGTGTGCTAATAATTATGTGCCCTACTTGTGCTTCGGTGTGTACTAGTCTCCTAATTCCCCCACTTATTTTGCATAGAAAACTTTTGTTGGATAGTGTAGAACCCAGGTTTGAAAACCTGGGGAGAAAACATATGAAATAGACAATGAAATTCATATATTGGTTTTTTATAAACTTCTTATGCAAGTTGACTAGTTAGGCTTGGGTGGGTTTGATTGATTTTTCCAAGCATTGGCTGGTTCAAAAATCAATTGACCTGAGTTGACCTATTTTGGTTGGTTCCAAATGAAACTGACTCAGTTAAGGGGTATGGTCATGTTGACTCGATGATTCCGAGTCAACTTGGATGATTCATGATACTGTGTTTGTAGTGACTTCTATCATTGTTAAGTCATTCTCTAAGGATCCATATCTTGTAGATTGCTAATATATTGTTGAACATCTAATGGTTTTGTGTCATTCAAAAAATGGTTGCAGTAAGTGCCTATGGTATGTACCCCTTTATCTTTTGTTGATAGTTTTTTCTTGCATTACAATGCGACAATAATTTGGGTGTAAATTTAAGGAAGCTAATTTTGCTTACAACATTCAGTTACCTAAAGCTTCTTATCTAAGAAGCCATGGACGGGGGTATCTATTTTACCAAAGTTTCCCTAGACTTGGACTTGGTCCCAATTGCAATGAATGACTTACATAGTCCCACTTCTCCATGAGGGGTAAACGGTCTGTGGGAATTGAACTTTAATGGGGAGATTATCACCCCCCTTATTTTATCAACCAACCAAACCTCCGTGGACGTTTGTAATGATTTTGAAAATGTTTATGAAATTAGATGGTTATTTGATGAAATTAAGTATCTACAAAAACTAAGGGTTCAAGAAGATGGAGAGTATTATTTAATAGAAGCTTGAGTTGTTGGATTAAGTTCTCAAATAAAGTGCGATTTTATGTCCTGTTGTCCTTCTATTGGAGCAAAGTTGCGTAAAGGTTGTTTTCCTTCTATGGTTCATTGTACAATGTAAAAATGGGGTGTCCTATAACCCCTACTAAGGCTCAAATCTCCCATAGACATGTTTTGGCTGTCGTGGGCCATCTTGCCTGCATAAGAAGGCCTCCAGGGGAGTTTTGTAGGTTCAAGCCTAGGATATATTTGGCAAAGTAGATTTAGCTGAGTCTTAGCTTTTAGCTAACAAATTATTTTGAGGGTTGTAAGCAGTCTACATCTCATTTTCATATTTTCATATTGTGAAGCTTGTTGCCAATTCAATATGAAGAATTTCAATTAGTTAAGAGGTTTTTTTCCTTTCCCCATTTCTTTCTCTAGGTTGGTTTCATTCTGAAGAAAAAAATTACATATTTTTGGTATCTTTACTCTATGTCAATATCTGTTGTTTTGTGACTGCGTAACAATTATCACTCCTAACTTATCTTTTGTATGTTTTAATCTCTTTATTATCATTGTTCAATATATCATGATGCAAACATGATATCATTTAGGGATACAAGCCAAAGGCTTTTTCCAAGTTATATTAGAGCTCATGTTCTGATCAAAACTACTTTGGGACCTGTTTCTATCATGCTCTACTATTTTTCCTATTTTTCTTCATCCTAGACATCATACTATTCTTTACATCTGTCATGGATAAGTGTTATAATAATATGAAAAGGTTAATAATTTGTTGTTCTGTTCATTCTTGTAGAAAATTTGAATTCTGTATGCCTGCATCTTCATTATACTCTGTGTGTCGTACTAACTGCTGTTGCTATCTCTGATTCTTGCAATCTCTTTTTGCTTTCAACATTGTAACTAAAAATAATAGAAGTAAATAAAGAAATAAACAGTGGATATAATTTCCCTATGTTCACTTTTTGTCCACCTGTTTAAAAATCCTCACAATCCTCATATCTATTCATTATTACTCCCAGATATGTGTACAATAGTCAACTTCCTCTTTCCTTGTATGGTATAAAGGGATTGTCAAGAAAAAAACACAAAGTTATGCTTTTGTGAGGAGAAACTACTCTAAACATAATACAGTAGGATCAGATACAACTCATGAGTAATAGTCATATCCTTATATTTAATAATATACATTAGGTCATTTCAGTTTAACGAGTGATATATGAGCTCCTACCCTTGATTTTCATGTAATTCTATTTTTGTAGCTCCACTATTCAAGATTGTTTTGCATCTAGATCCAAACGTTAAATTAGAGTTGGGTGTTAGTATTTTCTTAATTTAACTATGCAACATGGATTCACAGACACCTTGTTTTTCTTGAATTTGTGTAAGACATTGAACAATAGTGTTCTTCTTCAATGCATTGACAATGTTGAGGTGCTAGAGATGTAGATGTTATTCAGACTTTTTGCTTGAAAGGAAAGCCTCTTTTTTATCTACTATGCTTTCAAATTTGCATAAATTATTTGTGCTAGTATATCTAGCTATAATTTTGTTATTACCTTCTTTGATTAGACATTGTTTTTTGATCAAAATCAATTATGTAATTTTGGAAGTAAACTGTGTTATGCCAAGTACATAAGGAACATTCTTAGCTTTTTGTAGATATCATCTCCAAGTACAATATTACCAACGTTACAAATTTGAATTTTGCATAACCACTTGTTTCTGTCTACCATATGTTTGGTGGTGCCTGAATTTAGATATCAAACACTTTGGGATGCATCTAAGTGATAACTTGAAAATAGAAAATCATTCTCCTTTTCTTCATTGAACTTATTCTTGTTATTTCCTCTACCTCTTATTTTTTTTGCATTTAATTTGATTCTTTTGCAATTATCTTTGTTTCTAATGTCAAGGTATTTCAATGTGACCACTTTTTCTGCAATAATTGCAATGTTTCCATGTATTGTTATGTTATCTAGAACTGTCGTAAGACGTACCTTGTATAGGGAGATTATTACTCCTCTATTCATTGTTCCCAGCTCTTCTTCCTCAACCTCTACTACGACCTCTTTCTTTTTGTCAAAAGCTTTCTTTGTAAGCTAGTTTTCTCTCACATTCAATCAACATTCAACCAACTGAAGCATCCCTACAGCTTCTTCATACAAACAAACGCTTGTCTTGGAAAATACAGAGTGTGGGTCCAAATTTTCAAATCATTTATACAAGTGAGGGTATGTGTTTGTTGTTATTTCAACGTTTGAGATGAATTAATGTAACTCCCTTGTCAGAAAGTCAACAATAAATTGATTTAAAAGTGAGGTATATGTGTGACAAATAGGAGTCTGAATCTGCAACTCTAATTTAGTGGCAAGGAAATACTCAACTGTAAATGCCTGATCTCCTACAGTGTAAATTTCTAGATCAATGGCTAGCCTAAATCTGTCCATTGTCCACATATCCAAAAAAACCATGTATGTCTGGACTCTAGTTGTGTGTGAGAGAGGATAGATCACATAAATAATCCATTATCAAAAGAAAAAGTTAAAGCACAACATTCTATGGAGATTTTTTTTTAAATTTTATTACATACCTTAGAAAGTTTGAAAGGACAGAACTAAAGCTTCCCTCTCCTTCCACACTTCATTAAATATGCCCCTTTTCCAATGTAGATGTGGCCTGCAGAATCACAATCAGCAAATAGAATATGAAAAGTAAGTTTAATGAATTAAAGTAGCTTTGTTATACCTCAAGCAAATGGACTCTGAGAAATTGGATTCATTCTCTACAAAAGATGATATAGCAATATCTAATCACATTTTTAACTGAAACAAAGGTAAATTGGATTCATGCTCTGCAATAGACGATATAATGAGATCTAATGACATTTTCAACTCAAACAAAGGTAAGTTGAGTAAGCTCAAGCTCCAAAATGATGGCATCCAACTTCTGAGTGGCAGTTACTGTATATATCTAGCTAGAGGCTATAACATAAAGATATTTGTTATATGTGAAGATAAAAAATGAAAGGAATGTGAAATTTTGACCATCAACTATAAGTTCCTTTCAAGGGCTAGATCAAACCATAAAATTGTTATCAAGATAATCAACTCACCCATGCTAGTACACCTCTAGTAGTTTCATGATAAACTCAATAAACTTCAAACAACATAAATTAACCAATGATATGTCTAAGGTTGGTTACCTAAGGATTATATCATACTAAATTTAGGGAAGCTTTAGTGGAACCATTGCCGACCTGTTGAGTCTTTTGAATGTTTTGAGGGTGGTATCTACTAATTTTAGTCATCCCAACTCAATGGCCTATAAAAATGACTAGATATTTGTAACTTTTAAGATATATTGAACCATAGAACCGGGAAAGAAAAAATACAAAATAAATAAATCTAAATGATAATGTTGGTGCAGACAAGAGTGGGAGATTTTATTGGGTAGCCAGACGCACCGATGTTTTTGTTTGATTATTTGAAAATTTTCCAGCTAGTCATAAGGATAATTATGAGATTATGTTTTTTCAACAAAATTTAAGTGAGGTAAGTGATAATAATGAGATTTTTTTTTGAATGATCCTATTTTTAAGGCTTTTAAGTAAAATATTTATTATTTCATGGCTTTAAGCTAATTGATATTTTCATTTTCCCAATGTCTATGCATAAAAGAAAGGAATCTTTTTTACAATGTGGATCAAATTTTGATATTTAGTTAGTCTTTTTCCGCTTGATAAAGTTCCATAACCTTTTGGGAACACAATTCTTCAACTTTTGTCACAAACATGAGTCCTCGTAGATCTGAGTCTAGAATATTTGAATCCATTTCCAATATTTCCTTGCAAATTGAATATAAATTATGGATCAACATCTTGTGTATCTTCCTAGGAGATCTAGAGACCAACCAATTGCTTGAAGAAATGTTTGAGCTAGGACCATGTCAATTTGCACCCTATGTATCAATACAACTAAGAAATACATTCTACCACACAACATTATAATTGGAGGAATCAAGAGAGATTTAACACCTAATTCTAGCAGATAAATGAACATGAATACACAACCCGTGGAATCATAAACATAATCTCTTTATTTATTAGCTCCTCCTCTAAACTTTAATGCAGCACACAGGTCCAAACCATGGTTTCCAGCCAATGAGTAATGCCACATGCATACTAAGGCTCCTATGAGCACATTATCTCTTTGCCTTTGTTACATAGAGGCAGGCTTGTCCCCTTATACATAGAGATTACAATCATTATATCCTAAATTTCTTGAAAGAAATACATCTAAACCCCCAAATACCAACACTGCCACATTTTTTGGGTGTTAGATACCCACTACACAGTGCATAGGAATCTTGCTTCATGGTCTTACTGTAATTTCTCTTCTTGCGATTTGGCTCCAAAATCCATCCTTAGCTCCTCATGATTAACAGACCCAACAACTCCCATAAATGGGTCAATAAGTTGGAGGTGTGTCATGCTCTACTGCCCCTACATCGAGCACAAATCTATATAGACCCGTGTCTGAGATGCCATGCCAAAGAGGGATCTAATCTCATGGAATGCAATAATTTCTTGTTATGTGCATTGAATGGATATTGTGATGAGGTGTTGGGACTCTTTTATCAACTTCAAAATGACAGGTATCAACAGATGTAATTAGTGTGGTCATTGTGAGATATACTCAATTTGGTCATAGTGTTGAATCCTTGAAATTCTTCAGTTGAATGCAAGTTGCAGAGGTGAAGCCTAACTCTGTTACCATAGCAATTATTTTTCCTTCATGTGTTGACTTAGTGGCTTTGCAGTGTGGGTATTGAATGCATGGGCATGAGGAAGATTCCCTAACACTTTTATGAAATAAAAGAAGCAGACATTAAGGTAGGCCATATCAGCTTCATTGTTATTTTATCTGCCTGCAGCCAGGAAGGACTAGTAGATGAAGGCTAGCATCATTTCGATTGAATTAGTAGAAAGTTTGAGGTGAAGCCTAGAGTGGAGCATCATGCATGCATGGTTGACCTCCTCAGCCACTCGAGACACTTGAATGGAGCATATGTGATATTGTCAAACATCTATGCTACTTCTATGGGATGATGTAGTCAACGTGAGAAAGCTAATGTTAGATAAGGGAATTAGAAAAAAGGAACCAACATCTCATTTTCACAGACAGTTTTAGCTACTACTAACTTAGGATGTTTTGAAATATATCATGGAAACTCTTCGACATTGTTCTCAAGTTTCAATGATAATACACCCTCTCCATTTGAAACCATGGAGAGGAGAGACATGGAGGAGTTACAACTTTGCATACTTCCTCAACAACCCTCAAGGTGGCTGGAAATAGATAATCATGATAAGCTCCAAGCATTGGACAAGTCTTGGTTGAAGCCTTATGTTGTAAAAGATGAATTCAGGCAAGTCCTGGGCCAAGTTTGGGACTTCGTTGAGGAGTTTTGGCGAATTTCGAAATTAGCTCAAGCTTTTCTATAGTGTTTGGTTATAGAAAATCAGTGGAGCAAAAAAAAAAGGCATTTTCAAGGAAACAAGCCAGCCTAACGAAGGCCAAAAGTTGGGTTACTGGTTTGAAAACAAGAATTTCATTGTCAAGCAAATTGGATGGAGGGGCCAGCAAGGGAACATGACAAGTTGTTGCCTCAGGCTTGCATATTTTTGTGGGCTTGTTTGTCAGTATTCAAGGTGGTTTTGTGGTCAGAGAACCCTAGAGGAGTGCATTATTTGGTCCTGCAACACATTTTTGGAGGCACTATAATTGTTTTTGGTGGTATTCTTTCTTATTCAATTGAGGACTATGTCATGACAAGACTCAGCTGAGAAGGCGATGAATTCCATGGATGTTATAGGGATTTGAAAAGAGGTTGCAAGGTATGGGAGACTATGGAAGTGCAGATATGCTTTTAATTGATACTTCAAATGTGACCAAGCTTAAAAATCAAGATGGTTCTGGTGCAGAAGGTAAAAAAAACAACAACAGAAGAAAAAGTGGAGACCTTGTGCACCTCTAGAAAGCAGTTATACGCTGCCTCACATCTATTGTAGCTATTGCAAAACTCTCATATATGCCTGAACATGGGATGAACATGATCACAACATTATTTTCTTTCCCTTTATTCTCTTCATTTATGAATTTCATGGCAAGTAAAATCATCATTTTATTCTTTTATTTGAGCATTATATGAAAGGCAGAAATGTAACTGTTCCACAAGGTTACAGAATTTATTTTCAAGAGAAAATTATTCAACACGCCATGATTAATAGGTCCTAACGGATCCTGTTACAACTAATACTTAAATATATCATTCCAGAAATTCTCTTCCTTCCAAATTGTAAATTGAGTAACTGGGCTTTCTATATTTAACCAAAGTTTGTGCCTGCCCCTTGGTGCTCTTGTCGATGCATAAATCCAAGGTCTAAGTGTTCGTGTCAAGTTCTTGGAGGTATAGATCGATCAAAGCAATTGGGCATGGATCAATCGATATACTCATATGTAAATGACATGCTCAATGTTTTCTGGTGGGAACATGGAACATAATAAATATCATTCATTGGATTGATGGGGCCTTCTCACTTATTGTGTATGAATTGATAGGGGCCTTCTTGGTGGATTTCTATCTCTTCTAGTGGTAACATTGGAAACTCACATGTCATTACAACAAACATAGAAGCAATGTCACAGAAGGTAATGTCATCATAGAAGCCATGTCACTGCCTGCACAAAGACATTCACTGCATTACATAGCTGCAATGGTTAATAGTACATAGTTCCTTCCCCGGGGATTCCTTATCTCTATCTCTCGGTCTAACCGGTGAGTGATTTTGTAAGAAAGATATTTGAGATGCTAGGTAGAGCGTCTAGAAAGCTTCAGGTATTTGAAAGGTTCTTCCACAATTGAAACAAGGTCGAAAGGGATGCTTGATATACTTGAAGACTTCTTGAACTTCTTAGAATTTGTAAATTTTCGAATGGATGTGAGCACTTCAACATTAGAAAAGTAGCACTGAATAAAGAACTTCAGTGGCCCAGATAATGAAATTTTTATTTTTCTTATTTCAACTCAGACCGGGGGGTTGGAATCAATTTTCCAAGTGCAGATACAGTTATTATAGATTATCTACATTTTAGTTATTTATGAGCTCAATCATGATCTCACAAGATAGGCCAAGAAAAAATGATGATTGTATATCAATTGATAAGAAAGTGTTCTGTTGAGAAGAGAATATTGCAGCAATCAGGAACAAAGATGGATTTGGAGAATCTGGTGATGAATCTTTGTTAAAATGAAAGTTTAAAGAATTATCTAGATCACAAAGAACCTTTGTGTTTGTGGAGACTGCCACAATACCACCAAGTTCATCTCCAGAATTGTCAAGTGAAAAATTATTGTGAGGTATTATGTTCTTGTGCAATTACTAATAATGACAGACCATGTAGAAATGTTGTTTATGATGTGAGAAGAGTTCATTGTATAAAGATCAATGGTTCAATATTTTTGGTAATACAACACCCCAACCGAGTTTCATTCGTTTACTCTATTAACCAAAATAGGTTTCATTAATCTATGAAGTACATATGACATTCTAATAGCTCACTGAGGGTGTTTGTACTACCTATTTCTTCTACTCAAGGAAAAAGTTCTAGCAAATATAAATATGATAATAGTTCAAAGAAGTGGGTGATGGGCCCTCTAAGAAGTGAGGAGTCTTTGGGAATAGACACTCATTTACAATAAACAAGCTCCAGGAGTCCATTTCCAAAAATGGGAAATAATGCTCTGGCAAGTGCATTGGCCAAAATGTTTGTAAGCATTGCTACATCATTTATTTATACTCCTACTGAGTGTGTTAAACAACAGATGCAAAATGGTTTACAGTATTGCAACAATTGGTAAGTCTATTGGAACTGGAGTTTCCATTTCCAGAGATAGATCTCCAACAACAAGAAAGTAATGTGAGGACTAGACTAGACTGGACTAGAAATGAATAAAATTCAATGCCAAGTTCTAGAAATTGTTAAGTGGTAAGCAACAGAATAGGAAGGAATTCTTTTAGCTACTTGAAATCAATATCATCATGTTGTGTTAGATGAAGACTTCCATTACATGATCAACTGGGCAAGAGTTGGCACAGGTATCAAATTTTGTAGAAGTAGATTGTTGAGAGGCTGGCCTATTGGAAACTGTCAAAAACATTACAATGCCTAAACCTGGTAATTGTAGAGGTGCCAAAATTGTGGACTCCAATAAATTTAGCTCAATGAATTGTCCTAGTTGGATAACCATTCAAATAAAATATGTTATTGGCTCTACTGACAGTTTTCTTAGATGCACATGTACAAGAGAAAATGCTATTTTTCCTAATATAGATTTTGTTCATCTAGCCATAAATGAATAATGCTAGAATTGAACTAACCTTATCTGAATGTACATGTGAGTGTCATTAAAGATGTTTGTGGATGGTGCTCAATAAGTTTCAGATGGATACATATGGTGTATGGCAACTACGGTCTCATAGCATTCTACTGCTACTCAACAAAATTTGTACCTTGCCAACAGTGTTTCCTGAAGGTAGGATGAAGGTAGCAATGACTTTGAAGAGGTTGCATATTAATTTGATTTGGTCAAATGCATATGAATATGCTCATGATATATCAAATAGCTATTTTTAAATGAAATCTTGACATTGACAGATAGACTTCTGTGTTTGAAAGACATGAATGTCAACAAGGGTGTTCTGGCTTGAGTGTTGTTTAGGGGTTGTTAGTTTTAAAATTTCGGATGCAAATCAATCTCTCAATGTGTAGCCATCACTGTCAGCAATTATTTTGACCAGTCTACCTGAATGGTGGCCACAACTGCATATAGAAATTCCTAACTTGTTTCATTTACCTAAGATGCCAAGTGGTATTACATCTTACAGTTTGTCGAAAGGATCAGCCACCCACAGAAACTTCTACCATGAACAGTGATTCATCAATCTATAGGTTGCACATAAGGCCCATTCATGGAAGGTGCTACAACCTGGTTGGAAGCGTGTTGAATATTTTGAAGAGGTGGGTAATAGCACCACTAACAGCAGAAATTTTGAGCATAAGCAATAACATATACAAACAACAACAAAACGAAAATTATTCCTACTTAACAGCTGCATTCATATACTCACACTCTCTCCAAGTCTTGATGGTACCCACCAAGAAAATTGTGACCAACACCACATGGGCAACTCTACAAAGAAAGTACGATGTGATGAGGGGACTTTGATCTCATCTATCTTCATTGGTAAGTTGATCTTTTGGAAACACATCCCTTTCAGATTGAACCAAGGTCTCACCTCTAACCTGAAGCTAGTCGAATGTTGAAATTTCCATCAAGGAGGATTATCAATATAGAAGCAACCAATAATATCTTAGTTTAAGAATCATCCCACTTTCCTTGCAAGAGAAATACTGAGATCCCTCATCCACCTTCTAGCCTATAATTAGGCCATGCAAGAAATAGTTTATAAGTACAAAAAGTAGGTAAAGACTTGAGAAAGGCTTCCTAATTAGGTGGGACATGCATGTATCTTCATTGGGGACCTCAAAGAACGAGAAGCCCATGATGCACAGGTCAAAAATCAACAAGATAATGAAGGCACATGTCTTATGGACATGAACCCCTCACAATCATCCATATCAACCATCAATAGAGGCCAGATCTCTGTTCAAGAGTTGGGAACAAATCTAGCCAGGGAATGAAAGGTTGTTAACATTATCCAATTCAAATATGACCAAAAATTAAGTATGATCATTCAATAAATAGGGAGAACAATGTCCATACCTAACTTGGCCCTTCCCTCTATCACAATAAAAAAAAAAAATTCCATCTCAAATACCTATAAAGATCTAGTAGCTATGGATTCTTCTAGCATAGTGTTGTCACAGGAAAATGAGAAAAAAATATCAGAGATAATAGAAATACCAAATAGAAAAATTAGGGAAACAAAATTGGACACTCATAGCTGAGAATGAGACATTAAAACTAGACAAGACCAACCTGGAAGGTTACCAATCCTATATTGTCGAAATGCATCGAACATATAAAGAAATGGTGAGGAATGTCCTCCCTTTCCTTCAACAAATGCAAATAACCTCTACCAAGTTGCTCCCATTAAGGGAGAAGGTGGAGGAAAAAGGGATACAACTAAAAGGAGTATCAAGCATGATTGATCAACTCATAAAGTTCCCAAAAAGAGTATCAGGATGCTGCTTCTAAAGAACCTAAGATTGGTGAGGAGGAAATTAACTATGATTATGTAGAAGTTAAACAAGCCCTCGAAGCTTTAGAAAATGTAGGAAATGATGTAGCCTAGTGCTACGACCTAGTTGGAAGCATGTTGAATCTTTTGAAGAGGTGGGTAATAGCACCACTAACAGCAGAAATTTTGAGCATAAGCAATAACATATACAAACAACAACAAAATGAAAATTATTCCTACTTAACAGTTGCATTCATATACTTGCACTCTCTCCAAGTCTTGATGGTACCCACCGAGAAAATTGTGACCAACACCACATGGGGAACTCTACAAAGAAAGTATGATGTGATGAGGGGACTTTGATCTCATCTATCTTCATTGGTAAGTTGATCTTTTGGAAACACATCCCTCTTAGATTGAACCAAGGTCTCACCTCTAACCTGAAGCTAGTCGAATGTTGAAATTTCCATCAAGGAGGATTATCAATATAGAAGCAACCAATAATGTCTTAGTATAAGAATCATCCCACTTTCCTTGCAAGAGAAAGACTGAGATCCCTCATCCACCTTCTAGCCTATAAGTAGGCCATGCAAGAAATAGTTTATAACTACAAAAAGTAGGTAAAGACTTGAGAAAGGCTTCCTAATTAGGTGGGACATGCATGTATCTTCATTGGGGACCTCAAAGAACAGGAAGCCCATGATGCACAGGTCAAAACTCAACAAGATAATGAAGGCACATGTCTTATGGACATGAACCCCTTACAATCATCCATATAAACCATCAGTAGAGGCCAGATCTATGTTCAAGAGTTGGGAACAAATCTAGCCAGGGAATGAAAGGTTGTTAGCATTAGCCAATTCAAATATGACCAAAACTTAAGTATGATCATTCAAAAAATAGGGAGAACAATGTCCATACTGAGCTTGGCCCTTCCCTCTATCACAACAAAACAAAAGTTTCCATCTCAAATAACTATAAATATCTAATAGCTATGGATTCTTCTAGCATAGTGATGTCATAGTAAAATGAAAAAAAATATCAGAGATAATAGAAATACCAAATAGCAAAATCAGGGAAACAAAATTGGATGCTCATAGTTGAGAATGAGGCATTAAACTTGAAAAGACCAACCTGGAAGGTTACCAATCCTATATTATTGAAATGCATTGATCATATAAAGAAATGGTGAGGAAAGTCTTCCCTTTCCTTCAACAAATGCAGAGAACCTTTGCCAAGTTGCTCCCACTAAGGGAGAAGGTGGAGGAAAAAGGGATACAACTAAAAGGAGTATCAAGCATGATTGATCAACTCATAAAGCTCCTAGAAAGAGTATCATGATGTTGCTTCTAAAAAACCTAAGATTAGTGAGGAGGAAATTAACTATGATTATGTAGAAGTTAAACAAGCCCTCGAAGCTTTAGAAAATGTAGGAAATGATGTAGCCTAGTGATACGACCTTATTGGAGGCATGTTGAATCTTTTGAAGAGGTGGGTAATAACACCACTAAATCATATACAAACAACAACAAAATGAAAATTATTCCTACTTAACAGCTGCATTCATATACTCGCACTCTCTCCAAGTCTTGATGGTACCCACCGAGAAAATTGTGACCAACACCACATGGGGAACTCTACAAAGAAAGTACAATGTGATGAGGGGACTTTGATCTCATCTATCTTCATTGGTATGTTGATCTTTAGGAAACACATCCCTCTCAGATTGAACCAAGGTCTCACCTCTAACCTGAAGCTAGTCGAATGTTGAAATTTCCATCAAGGAGGATTATCAATATAGAAGCAACCAATAATGTCTTAGTATAAGGATCATCCCACTTTCCTTGTAAGAGAAAGACTGAGATCCCTCATCCACCTTCTAGCCTATAAGTAGGCCATGCAAGAAATAGTTTATAACTACAAAAAGTAGGTAAAGACTTGAGAAAGGCTTCCTAATTAGGTGGGACATGCATGTATCTTCATTGGGGACCTCAAAGAACAACAGGAAGCCCGTGATGCATAGGTAAAACTCAACAAGATGATGAAGGCACATGTCTTATGGACATGAACCCCTCACAATCATCCATATCAACCATCAGTAGAGGCCAGATCTTTGTTCAAGAGTTGGGAACAAATCTAGCCAAGGCATGATAGGTTGTTAACATTAGCCAATTCAAATATGACCAAAACTTAAGTATGATCATTCAATAAATAGGGAGAACAATGTCCATACCTAACTTGGCCCTTCGCTCTATCACAATAAAAAAAATTGCAATCTCAAATACCTATAAAGATCTAGTAGCTATGGATTCTTCTAGCATAGTGTTGTCACAGGAAAATGAAAAAAGATATCAGAGATAATAGAAATACCAAATAGCAAAATTAGGGAAACAAAATTGGATGCTCATAGCTGAGAATGAGGCATTAAAACTAGAAAAGACCAACCTGGAAGGTTACCAATCCTATATTGTTGAAATGCATTGATCATATAAAGAAATGGTGAGGAAAGTCTTCCCTTTCCTTCAACAAATGCAGAGAACCTCTACCAAGTTGCTCCCACTAAGGGAGAAGGTGGAGGAAAAAGGGATACAACAAAAAGGAGTATCAAGCATGATTGATCAACTCATAAAGTTCCCAAAAAGTGTATCATGATGCTGCTTCTAAAGAACCTAATATTAGTGAGGAGGAAGTTAACTATGATTATGTAGAAGTTAAACAAGCCCTCGAAGCTATAGAAAATGTAGGAAATGATAGAGCCTAGTGCTACGACCTAGTTGGAAGCCTATTGAATATTTTTAAGAGATGGGTAATAGAACCACTAACAGTAGAAATTTTGAGCATAAGCAATAACATATACAAACAACAACAAAATGAAAATTATTCCTACTTAAGAGCTGCATTCATATACTCGCACTCTCGCCAAATCTTGATGGTACCCACTAAGAAAATTGTGACCAACACCACATGGGGAACTCTACAAAGAAATTACAATGTGATGAGGGAACTTTGATCTCATCTATCTTCGTTGGTATGTTGATCTTTTGGAAACACAACCTTGTTAGATCTAACCAAGGTCTCACCTCTAACCTGAAGCTAGTCGAATGTTGAAATTTCCATCAAGGAGGATTATCAATATAGAAGCAACCAATAATGCCTTAGTATAAGAATCATCCCACTCTCCTTGTAAGAGAAAGACTGAGATCCCTCATCCACCTTCTAGCCTATAAGTAGGCCATGCAAGAAAGAATTTATAACTACAAAAAGTAGGTAAAGACTTGGGAAAGGCTTCCTAATTAGGTGGGACATTCATGTATCTTCTTTGGGGACCTCAAATAACAATGGGAAGCCCATGATGCAAAGGTAAAAACTAAACAAGATGATAAAGGAAAATGTCTTATAGACATGAACCCCTCAGAATCAACCATATCAACCATTAGTAAAGGCCAGATCTCTCTTTAAGAGTTGGGAACAAATCTATCCAGGGCATGAAAGGTTGTTAACATTAGCCAATTCAAATATGACCAAAACTTAAGTATGATCATTCAATAAATAGGGAGAACAATGTCCATACCTAACTTGGCCTGTCCCTCTATCGCAATAAAAAAATTTCCATCTCAAGACTCAAATACCTATAAAGATCTAGTAGCTATGGATTCTTCTAGCATAGTACCATCAGAGGAAAATGAAAAAAAATATTAGAGATAATAGAAATACCAAATAGAAAATTAGGGAAACAAAATTGGATGCTCATAGCTGAGAATGAGGCATTAAAACTAGAAAAGACCAACCTGGAAGGTTACCAATCCTATATTGTTGAAATGCATTGATCATATAAAGAAATGGTGAGGAAAGTCTTCCCTTTCCTTCAACAAATGCAAAGAACCTCTACCAAGTTGCTCCCACTAAGGGAGAAGGTGGAGGAAAAAGGGATACAACTAAAAGGAGTATCAAGCATGATTGATCAACTCATAAAGTTCCCAAAAAGAGTATCATGATGCTGCTTCTAAAGAACCTAAGATTAGTGAGGAGGAAATTAACTATGATTATGTAGAAGTTAAACAAGCCCTCGAAGCTTTAGAAAATGTAGGAAATGATGTAGCCTAGTGCTACGACCTGGTTGGAAGCCTGTTGAATCTTTTGAAGAGGTGGGTAATAGCACCACTAACAGTAGAAATTTTGAGCATAAACAATAACATATACAAACAACAACAAAATGAAAATTATTCCTACTTAACAATTGCATTCATATACTCACACTCTCTCCAAGTCTTGATGGTACCCACCGAGAAAATTGTGACCAACACCACATGGGAACTCTACAAAGAAAGTACAATATGATGAGGGGACTTTGATGTCATCTATCTTGGTTGGTATGTTGATCTTTAGGAAACACATCCCTCTCAGATCGAACCAAGGTCTCACCTCTAACCTGAAGCTAGTCGAATGTTGAAATTTCCATCAAGGAGGATTATCAATATAGAAGCAACCAATAATGTCTTAGTATAAGAATCATCCCACTTTCCTTGGAAGAGAAAGACTGAGATCCCTCATCCACCTTCTAGCCTATAAGTAAGCCATGCAAGAAATAGTTTATAAGTACAAAAAGTAGGTAAAGACTTGAGAAAGGCTTCCTAATTAGGTGGGACATGCATGTATCTTCATTGGGGACCTCAAAGAACAATAGGAAGCCCATGATGCATAGGTAAAAACTCAACAAGATAATGAAGGCACATGTCTTATGGACATGAACCCCACACAATCATCCATATCAACCATCAGTAGAGGCCAGATCCTTGTTCAAGAGTTGGGAACAAATCTAGCCAGGGCATGAAAGGTTGTTAACATTAGCCAATTCAAATATGACCAAAACTTAAGTATGATCATTCAATAAATAGGGAGAACAATGTCCATACCTAACTTGGCCCTTCCCTCTATCACAATAAAAAAAATTCCATCTCAAATACCTATAAAGATCTAGTAGCTATGGATTCTTCTAGCATAGTGTTGTCACAGGAAAATGAAAAAAAAATATCAGAGATAATAGAAATACCAAATAGAAAAATTAGGGAAACAAAATTGGATGCTCATAGCTGAGAATGAGGCATTAAAACTAGAAAAGACCAGCATGTAATGTTACCGATCCTATATTGTTGAAATGCATTGATCATATAATGAAATGGTGCTGAAATTCTTCCCTTTCCTTCAACAAATGAAGAGAACCTCTACCAAGTTGCTCCCACTAAGGGATAAGGTGGAGGAAAAAGGGATACAACTAAAAGGAGTATCAAGCATGATTGATCAACTCATAAAGTCCCAAAAAGAGTATCATGATGCTGCTTCTAAAGAACCTAAGATTAGTGAGGAGGAAATTAAATATGATTCTGTAGAAGTTAAACAAGCCCTCGAAGTTTTAGAAAATGTAGGAAATGATGTAGCCTAGTAAATGTAGGAAATGATGTAGCCTAGTGCTACGACCTCGTTGGAAGGCTGTTGAGTATTTTGAAGAGATCAGTAATAGAACCACTAACAACAGAAATTTTGAGCCTAAGCAATAACATATACAAACAACAACAAAATGAAAATTATTCCTACTTAACAGCTGCATTCATATACTCGCACTCTCTCCAAGTCTTGATGGTACCCACCGAGAAAATTGTGACCGACACCACATGGGGAACTCTACAAATAAAGTACGATGTGATGAGGGAACTTTTATCTCATCTATCTTGGTTGGTATGTTGATCTTTATGAAACACATCCCTCTCAGATCAAACCAAGGTCTCACCTCTAACCTGAAGCTAGTTGAATGTTTAAATTTCCATCAAGGAGGATTATCAATATAGAAGCAACCAATAATGTCTTAGTATAAGAATCATCCCACTTTCCTTGTAAGAGAAAGACTAAGTTTCCTCATCTGCCTTCTAGCCTATAAGTAGGCCATGCAAGAAATTGTTTATAACTACAAAAAGTAGGTAAAGACTTGAGAAAGGCTTCCTAATTAGGTGGGACATGCATGTATCTTCATTGGGGACCTCAAAGAACAACAGGAAGCCCATGATGCACAGGTCAAAACTCAACAAGATGATGAAGACACATGTCTTATGGACATGAACCCCTCACAATCATCCATATAAACTATCACTAGAGGCCAGATCCCTGTTCAAGATTTGGGAACAAATCTAGCCAGGGCATGAAAGGTTGTTAACATTAGCCAATTCAAATATGACCAAAAATTAAGTATGACCATTCAATAAGTAGGGAGAACAATGTCCATACCTAACTTGGATCTTCCCTCTATCACAATAAAAAAAATAGCCATCTTAAATACCTATAAAGATCTAGTAGCTATGGATTCTTCTAGCATAGTGTTGTGATAGGAAAATGAAAAAAATATCAAAAATATGGTAAAGTGATTCCAGAAATAGAAATACCAAATAGCAAAATTAGGGAAACAAAATTTGATGCTCATAGCTGAGAATGATGCATTAAAACTAGAAAAGACCAACTTGGAAGGTGACCAATCCTATATTGTTGAAGTGCATCGATCATATAAAGAAATGGTGAGGAAAGTCTTCCCTTTCCTTCCACAAATGCAGAGAATCTCTACCAAGTCGCTCCCACTAAGGGAGAAGGTGGATGAAAAGGGGATACAACTAAAAGGAGTATCAAGCATGATTGATCAACTCTTAAAATTCCCAAAAAGAGTATCATGATGCTTCTTCCAAAGAACATAAGATTAGTGAGGAGGAAATTAACTATGATTATGTAGAAGTTAAACAAGCCCTCGAAGCTTTAGAAAATGTAGGAAATGATGTAGTGGCTCTCTACCATAGGGACCACTCTTTAAAAAAATGGTTGATAAAAATGAACAATCTACCATCCATCGGAGCTCAAGGGGAAGAACGGATGAATATTGAAGTTAATAGAGAATTGGATGAATCTCTGGATGCATGGGAACTATCATTAAACATATTCATGAGTAAAGTAACCAAGTATTCCGTGAAAAAACATACTGCAAAACTAGTCAAGCAATAGAATATACTAAATACTTTTATGGTTTCCTTGGAAAAGGATATTTAGAATCTTGTAGAGAGAAAATACGAGTACTATGTAGCCATGGAAGGACTATCGCCCACCAAGATCAAGGTGATATCCTCTCTACTCAAATCTAGGAAACCTATGTATATGACATCTCAGGGTTAAAGTAAATGGCCTAGTGATCATGTAACAGGTGTCATTTTGCTACTTTGAAAATTATAATATTTTTTTATTAAATTGAGATAGAAAAAAAAGGAAGTGGGGGAAAAGTTGTAATTACTCTTGGGAGAAGTCAAGAATCTTAAATAAACAATTACCTTTGTATCTATAAAATGTCCAAAACAAGAGAAAATGACTTTTTTGAAATTTCTACACTAGGGAATCTTGAGATATAATATTGAGAAGCCCTGAGGGTGAAGAAGGAAGTAGATTTAAATTTATACATTTGTACATGAGTTACTAATGACTTTTCTATAGTAATATCCATGTATGTTTGTGCTCGTGTGAGATTTTTAACTAGTCACTAGTGGACTTTTCCGGTTATTAATTGATATATTTCACACATTCAATATTTGTTTTGTAGTTGTATTCATATCTAAATGAATAAGTACTAATTGGATTATATACTGTTTTTCTTGTATTTAACCAATTCAGACAATATTGACATTGCTTGCACTAAGAAAACAACTAACTACTTTCCTCCATTTTTTAGCAATACAATATGTTCATTTGATAGTTCATCTCTCACCATTTATTTCATTATATTAGAGTAGAGTAGTTTTAATTTGCTATAATTAGGTAATTTACCTTACCATTTTTCGGAACTTATGTGTTGTGTATATTTTTCCATTTCACATAACATTCAATCCCCTTAATCACCACTGAGCTAGAATTCAAATGGGTCTCTCATCTCATCCCAAAGTGTGTGAGGTATAATTTGAACTTCATAACATCTGGAATATCCCTATCACTATTGCTAGGAATTTATCCCTATCAAAAAACACTACAAGCACCATAAAATACTTCTGTAAAAACCTCTTCCCATCCCAGAATTTTTACTTATAGTGAAAATTCATCTGAACTGCCACAAATTCCTTCAATACAAATGATAGAGGTTATGGTGGAGGTTTTCTTTGAAAATGTTTGCCAACCTATAAAACAAAAGCCACATAAAACTCTACTACAAGGTATTCTCCATGTAGTATAATGACCACCATGTGTTTTGAAGGTTGTTTGGATAACGTTTTCTTTCCTTATTCTAATGTAAAGATATCCAAAATATGAATCCAACTTAGTAAAGAAATTTTATCCATGAAATTCATCTAATATTTATTTGGCACTTACCATGTCCATTTCAAAGAGATTGCCAAGATTGTGACCCTGGGGCATGGAAATAAGTTCAACAGCATTCACCACATCTAGTTTTGTTTCCTTCTTTTCGTAACAAGACGTTCCTGGCATAAACACACCATAATTCGCTGATAAGAATCTCCCTCAAGGAAAAGAAAACTCCACATAATAACTCATTGCATAAGGTTGCACAACAATAAAGATTACACAACAATAAAATCATGCATATTCTCTTTAAATCAGTTAAATTTGCTTACTTCTGAGTCATTGAAGAGTCAACACATTTCACACGCTTTTCTCTTTTACATGTTTACTTTATCCTGGAGCATGTCTACTGGGTTTGACCGTATGTCATTTTTGTGACAAGTGCTTCAACTCACGTTAGACTACAACATCATTCATGTTTATATATACGACAGGTCAGGTCTTAATTGGTGCAGCCATTATCGCCCATGCCTTTGGCTTCCTCCGTGAAATCCTGAACATACAGTTGAGTGCCTTCGTTCCACTTGTATAGAAGTATTTTGAAGTTGCGAAGAGAGAGGGATGGGCCATCACCCAGGGGTATGGGGAATCTTGTGAAGATTCCTTCTGTGGAACAACGAAATCACTAGAATCCAATTTCTTGACTTCAACCAAATGTATCAGATCATACCTGCCACAGCATGGCCGCATGCTTCCTCCCCCTGTCATGGACAAACCCAGCCAAATGTACCAAATCAGATCGGACACAGCATGGTCACACCTTTCCTCCTCTCGCCCTGGACAAACCCAACCAAATGTACCAGATCAGACCTGCCATAACATGGCCGCCCCCTTTCTCCTCTGCCCTAGTGTGGCCGTGCCCTTTCTCCTCCTGCCCTGAACAACGCTACAATGCCCGGGAAATGAAAATTTTGATATTTGAAAATAAATGATATTTTGATATGAAATGTGTGTGTTTTTCAAGGCGAATTTTAAAATTGGTCATAAAACATGAAGCATAGAAGCAACTTAGGGGTAACTTGGAAGGCATGGTGGAGGCACTAAGTTTTAGCATAGAGAAAGGCTTGACAAAATTTGAAAAAAATATAAATGGGTAGAAAGAAGTAAATAGGTGGAAGGTTGAATATGTTGATCTATGGAATGCTAAGTACATAAGGTTAAGGAGTTATGTGCACTTGTGTATTTCTTAAAAAAAAAAAATGTTATTTGTGTGTTAAGTGTTTTATAGTTAAAAAAAAAATAGATTAGTTTTAGCATAGAGAAAAGCTTAACAAAATTTGAAAAAAATATAAATGGGTAGAAATAAGTAAATAGATAGAAGGTTGAATATGTTGATCTATGGAAAGATAAGTACATAAGGTTAAGGAGCTATGTGCACTTGTGTATTTCTTAAAAAAAATAACTTTTTTTTTATGTTATTTGTGTGTTAAGTGTTTTATAGTTATTAAAAAAAAAAATGTATGTTATTTGTGTGTTGAATGTTTTATAGTTGGTAGATTTTATATTATAATTTTGAGTGTTTTTAAGTTATTTTAGTTTTTTATATATGCAAGTTTGGTAAGTTATTTAAATAGATTAAATACTAGGGAGAAGTTGTAAGAGGGATTACATTTGTTATTGGCTTTTGGTGTTCACTCTACATTAGAGTTATGTAATATCATGCATATTATTAGTATAATGGATTATTATTCTACTTATGTGTTTGTATTTGTAATATATTTGTGTGATCTATGCTTGTTTTTTATTCATCTGAATGATATTAGTTATAGTGGTTTAAATGGATGCTAATAATATCATAACGAATGTGATCCCCACTAAAATGTTTAACATGTTGCACTTTATTAATGGAAATTATTGTGTGTCTCAAGTGAGACCTTCTTGCCCCTATAAGATGGAATACATTAGGACATTAGACAACAATAGGCCATATTTAGAAACATTTCATTAAGCATGAGTCTAGCATAGAGCCAACATACAATAATGGTAAATAATTGTCTAAAATATTTGAAATATGGTAGATGAGTTAAATTAGGGTTTAATGACCGAGGGGGTAGGGTTTAACCTACAAAATGCCTTCAAGTGACTTGAATGCTTTTAACCCTGACCCTAAATTTTCCCTAGGCTTATGTAGGGATGTTAATTATTCTTGGAAATGGGTTGGGAAAGGTAGAAGGTGACATTAGGAAGAGGTGCTTGAGGAAAAAAAGTTATTTTATTAGCTCTTGGGAAAAATGGAAAAGAAATGTTACTTATAGGACTTTGTTTGGCTATGTTAATGTTCAATTTCTATGCTAGGCAGTGCTATGGAATTCTAGAGTGTCAAGGCGTGTCAGGGAGTGTTAGGGTATGCTAGGGAGTGTCAAAGTCTGCCAAGGAATGCAGGGGATGCTAAGTACATGTGCCACATAGTGCCAAGGGATTCTAAGGCATGTTAGGTGCTATGGCATGTCAAGATGTAAACTATGTTGCTTAGTTGTTTTATGGCCATGGTTGGACATGAGCCTTATCTTGGTAACTTGTTAAGTGGGATGAGTTGAGATTGGACATGAGTAGCCTAAGATGAGTTATAGGAAGTTCTTAGGTGACGAGGCATAGTCTAGTTGTAGTATTTGTAACTTGGTCAAGTTGTTATAGTCAAGCCAGAACTTGGTTGGATTCCCAAATCGCAAAAAAAGTAAGGATAGTTGTGAGGGCATGATAGTTAAGGACTTCCAAGGCATGCCAAGAAATGAAAAAGGCATGCAAAAACATTCCAAATAATGTTAATGCATGTCAAGGAGTATTAGGGAGTGTCAGTGCATCACAAGGGAGAACTAGGTCAAAATGAATGGAAATGAATGAATAAGAATGTGTGCCAAAGAGTGTTAGAGAATTCTAAGTGTGCCAAGGACGAAGTGTGTTAAGAGAAGTTCTAAATAGGATTTGTAGGAGGCAAGCCTATGGTTATGATAAGGGGCTGGACAAAGAAGTTTTAGACAAAGGGAGACTTTGTGTTGGGCGCAACATTATTTTTCCAATGACTTGGTTGGGTTCCCAAGTTGCAAAAAAAGTAAGTCTATCTATGAGGGCATGACAACTAGAGAGTGCCAAGGTGTGTCAGGGAATTCCAGGAAGTGCTAATACATTCTAAATAGTTCCAAGGAATGTTAGGCATCCTAATGTGTGCCAGTACGAGGGTGTGCCAACGCATGCCAGGGAGTGTTAATGAGTGCCAAGGAAACACAAGGGAGCATTAGTTTCAAATGCATGGAAATGAATGAATAAGAGTGTGTGACGGGGAGTGTTAATGAGTTTTAGGTGTGCTAAGGAGGGAGTGAAAAGGTATGCTAGGTATTTCCAAGGAATGTTAGAGTGCTGAGACAACATTCCAAGATGTGTTAGGTGCTAGGGTGTGCCAATGCGTGCCACACAGTGTTAGGGAGTTCTAGGAAAACACAAGGGATCACTAGGTAAAAATGCATGGAAATGAACAAATAAGAGTGTGTGACAAGGAGTGTCAGTGATTTCTAAGTGTGATAAGGAGGGATGACAAGGTGTGCTAGGTAGTGCCAAGGAATGCTAGAGTGCTAGGGTGGCATGCCGAGATGTGCCAAGTGCCAAGGTGTGTCAATGCGTGCCAGGGAGTGTTAGGGAGTGTGACGGAAACACAAGGGAGTACTAGTTCAAAATGCATGGAAATTAACAAATAAAAGTGTGTGATAGGGAGTGTCAACGAGTTCCAAGTGTGTTAAGTAGGGAGTGACAAAGTTATATGTTAGGAAGTGCCAAGGCATGCAAGAGTGCTAGGGCATGTCAAGGAGTGGTACAATGTGCCAGGGAGTGATAAAGTATGCTAAGGAGGGAGTAAGGTATGTTAGGCAGTGTTAAGGCATGTCAGAGGCTAAGGAAACCTGCCAATATGTGTCAGTGCTAAGGTTTGCCAATGCATGCCAAGGAGTGTTATGGAGTGCCAGGGAAACACAAGGAAGCACTAGTTTCAAATCCATGGAAATGAATGAATAAGAGTGTGTGACAAGGGGTATCAGCAAGTTCTAGGTGTGCTAAGGAGGGAGTGACAAGGTATGCTAGGTAGTGTCAAGGAATGCTAGAGTGCTAGGGAGACATGACAAGATGTGTCAAGTGCCAAGGTGTGCCAATGTGTGTCAGGGAGTGTTAGGGAGTGTGATGGAAACACAAGGGAGAACTAGTTCAAAATGCATGGAAATGAACGAATAATAGTGTGTTATAGAGAGTGTCAGTGAGTTCCAAATGTGCTAAGGAGGGAGTGAAAAAGTTATATGTTAGGCAGTGCCAAGGCATGTAAGAGTGCTAGGCCATGTCAAGGAGTAGTATAGTATGCTAGGGAGTGCTAAATCATGCCAAGGAATGTATGGGATGCTAACACATGCCACATAGTGCTAAGGGATTGTTAGACGTGCCACATGCCAAGTGTTATGTCATGTCAAGATGTAAACTATGTTGCTTAGTTGTTTTATGGCCATGGTTGGATGTGAGCCTTGACTTGGTAACTTGTTAAGTGGGATGAGTTAAGATTGGACATGAGTAGCCTAAGATGAGTTATAGGCCATTCTTAGGTGAACAAGGCATAGTATAGTTGTAGTAATTGTAACTTGGTCAAGATGTTGTAGTCGAGGTAGGACTTGGTTGGTTCCCAAGTCTTAAAAAAAAGGGTAGTTATGAGGGCATGATATCTAAGGAGTGTCAGGACATGCCAAGGAATGAAAAGGTGTGCTAACACATTCCTGACTATATCAATGCATGTCAAGTAGTGTTTGGGAGTGTCAGTGCATCACAAGGGAGAACTAGGTCAAAGTGCATGGAAACGAATGAATAAGAATGTCTTCCAGGGAGTGTCAGTGAATTCCAGGTGTCCCAAGGACAAAGTGTGTTAGGAGAATTTCATAATAGGACTTGCAAGAGGTAAGCCTATGATTACGATAAGGGGATGGACAAAGAAATTTTAGACAAAGGGAGACTTTGGGCTAGGGACAACACTATTTTTTCAATGACTTGGTTGGGTTCCCAAGTCGCAAAAAAAGTAAGGCTATCTATGAGGGCATGCCAACTAGGGAGTGCTAAGGTTTGCAAGGAATGTCAAGAAGTTCTAACACATGCTAGAAAGTTCCAAGGCATGTTAGGCATGCCAAGACATACCAAGTGCTAAGGCATTCCAAGATGTGCTAGGTGTTAGGGTGTGGCACCAACACATGCTAAGGAGTGCCAGGGAAACACAAGGGAGGACTAGTTTCAATTGCATGGAAATGAATGAATAAGAGTGTGTGATAGGGAGTGTTAGAAAGTTATGAGTGTGGTAAGGAGGGAGTGACAAGGTATGTTAGGTAGTGTCAAGGCATGATAGAGTGCTAGGAAAGCATGTTGAAATGTGCCAATTGTCAGGGTGTGCCAATGTGTGCCAAGGAGTGTTAAGGAGTGTTAGGGAAACACAAGGGAGAACTAGGTAATAATTCATGGAAATGAATGAATAAGAGTGTGTGACAGGGAGTGTCAACGAGTTCCAAGTGTGATAAGGAGGAGTGAAAAGGCATGCTTGGCAGTGCTAAGGAATGCTAGAGTGTTAGGGTGGCATGTGACTAAGATGTGTCAATGCGTGCAAGGAAGTGTTAGTTGGGAGGGAAACACAAGGGAGCACTACATCAAAATGCATGGAAATGAATAGATTATAAGAGTTTGTGATTGGAAGTGTCAGTGAGTTCAAGGTGTGTTAAGGAGGGAGTGACAAGGTATGCTAGGTAGTGTTAAGGCACGCTAAAGGGCAGGGTAACATGCCAAGATATCCTAGGTGCTAGGGTGTACCAACATGTGCCAAGGAGTGTTAAGGAGTGTCAGGGAAACACAAGGGAGCACAAGGTCAAAATGCATGGAAATTAATGAATAATATTTTGTGACTAGGAATGTCAACAAGCTCTAAGTTTGCTAAGGAGAGAGTGACAAGTTATGTTAGGTAGTGCCAAGGAATTCTAGAGTGCTAGGCTGACATGCCAAGATGTGTTAGGTGCTAGGGTGTGCCAATGCGTGCTAGGGAGTGTTAGGGAAACACAAGGAAGCACTAGGTCAAAATTCATGGAAATGAACAAATAAAAGTGTGTGACAGGGAGTGTAAACGAGTTCTAGGTGTGTTAAGGAGGGAGTGACAAGGTTATATGCTAGGTAGTGCCAAGGTATGCTAAACTACCAAGGCATGTCAGGAAGTGCTAGGATGTGTTAGGGAGTGTCAAAGCATGCCAAGGAATGTAGGGGATGCTAACACATGCCACATAGTGCTAAGGAATTCTAAGACATGTCAGGTGTTATGGCATGTCAAGATGTAAATTGTGTTGCTTAATTGTTTTATGGACACAGTTGGATGTGATGAGCCTTGTCTTGGTAACTTGTTAAGTGGGATGAGTTTACATTGTACATGAGTAGCCAGAGATGAGTTACATGTAGTTCTTAGGTGAATAAGGCATATGTTGAATTTCCACTGCATGTGAGAATCTGGGTTTGGTCTTAGAATCTTAGAATCTGGATTTGGTCTTACAATCTTTAGAATCTAAACCCCAAGGCATAATATCACCATCGCTAATGATAATGGAAATATGCGTGCAATAATCAAGTTTTATTAATGCCTAGACTAGGTTGTGGCTCCATAAGTGTGGGTCCTTACAAATATTAACCAACAAGCTGTATTCCTTTATCCTTTTTTATTAGTTCAGACCATAATCTTATTTGTCAATCCATCATCTTTAGAAAAGTTGGCTACCTTGGATGCCTTAGATTCCTTGAATCTGTCAGGATGCCATGTTTATGTAGATCTCCTTGGAAACATTTGTAATTCTCAAAAATATATATGGCTGAGATTTTTCATTCCACAGTGATATAATACTTCAGATGTGTTATGAACCATAGAGAAGCGTCATATAGCCACTTAGATTTCTAGACTTGTTTGTCATAGTGTCATAAAAATTTCTCATATCATATTACCATAAAATAATTGAATGCTACCAGGTCTTCAGCAGCACTCAAGACCTCATTCAAGTAATCAAAATTTCAAGTCAACTATTTGTTGCGCTTCTGCCAGGATTTGTTGTGTTTCTGTGTGACCAACTTCAAGCTTGGATTCTGAACAAATGGGAAAGTATTTTTGAAAACAGGAGGAATTTTTTGTTCATAACATACCCAAAAACAAAAGTCTCTCTCATTTTTTACACAGAACTTACTGTCTTGGAGTTACAGGTGGCACTTTGAGACCCATTTTTCACAATTTTGCTAGGCCAAAATTGCTGACAGGGTTCTAAAACTTTTTGAAATTCAACTTGGTGGACCTCCAACTTGGCATGGTTGACCTCAAACCTATTTGAATAGAAAGGTTTGAGGATTTTTCTATATCCCATGATTAGCTCTTCAGTTATCACATTTTTAGTTAGTCAAAAACCAAACCCTAGATAGTAGGATATGGGCAAATTTTGTAAATATTTTATCCTTGAATGCTAGGGAGTGTGAGGGTCAAGTGCTAGGGAAACACAAGGGATCACTCATTTCAAATTCATGGAAATGAATTTTCAGCGAGTTCCAGGTGTGCTAAGGAGAGAGTGAAAAGGTATACTAGCCAATGCCAAGGCATCACAAGGGAGAACTAGGTCAAAATGCTTGGAAATGAACAAATAAGAGTGCAGCGTGCCAAGGAGTGTCAGTGAATTCCAGGTGCCCCAAGGACGAAGTGTGTTAGGATAATTTCAGAATAGGACTTGCAGGAGGCAAGCCTATGGTTTTGATAAGGTGTGTACAAAGCATTTTTAGACAAAGGGAGAATTTGGGTTGGGCACAACATTGTTTTTTCAATGACTTGGTTGGGTTCCCAAGTCACAAAAAAAGTAAGGCTATCTATGAGGGCATGACAGCTAGGGAGTGCCAAGGTGTTCCAGGGAATGCCAGGAAGTAATAACACATGCTAGACAGTTCTAAGGCATTTTAGGCATGCCAAGAAGTTCCAAGCGCCAAGGTGTGGCACCAACACATGCTAGGGAGTGTGAGGGCCAAGTTCCAGGGAAACAGAAGGGAGCAGTAATTTCAAATGCATGTAAATGAATGAATAAGAGTGTGACAGAGAGTGTTAACTAGCGAGTACGAGGTGTGATAAGTGTCAGACAGTGATAGGGAGTGCCAAAGCATGCCAAGAAATGCAGGGGATGCTAACACATTCTACATAGTGCCAAGGGATTATTAGGCGTGCCACATGTTATGGCATGTCAAAATGTAAAATTTGTTGCTTAGTTGTTTAATTTTACAACCACGGTTGGATGTGAGCCTTGTCTTCGTAACTTGTTAAGTTGGATAAGTTGAAATTATACATGAGTAGCCTAAGATGAGTTATAGGAAGTTCTTAGGCGAACAAGGCATAGTCTAGTTGTACTAATTGTAACTTTTTTAAGCTTTTGTTATAGTTAAGTTGTTGTTATAGTTGAGGTAGGATTTTGTTGGGTTCCCATGTTGCAAAAAATGTAAGGGTAGTTGTGAGTGCCTGGGCGTGATAAGGAGTGTTAGGGAGTGCTAGAGAAACATAAGATAGCACCAGGTCAAAATTCATGGAAATTAATGAATAAGAGTGTGTGACAGGGAGTGTCAGTGAGTTCCAAGTGTGCTAAGGAGAGAGTGACATGGTATGCTAGGTTGCGCTAAGTGATGCTAGATTACTATGGTGACATGCATCCAAGATGTGCCAGGTGCCAGGGTGTGTCAACATGTGCTAGGACATGTTAGGGAGTGTCAAGGAAACACAAGGGAGCACTAGGTCAAATTAGTGCATGCAAATGAACAAATAAGAGTTTGTGACAAGAAGTGTCAATGAGATATAGGTGTGTTGAGGGAGTAACAAGGTATGGTAGGCAGTGCTAAGGCATGCTAGAGGCCAGGGAAACATGCCAATATGTGTCAGGTGCTAGGGTGTGCCAATGCATGCCAGGGAGTGTTATGGAGTGCCAAGGAAACAAAAGGGATCACTATTTTCAAATACATGGAAATGAATGAATAAGAGTGTGTGACAGGGAGTGTTAGTGAGTTCTAGGTGTGGTAAGGAGGGAGAGACAAGATATGTTAGGTAGTGCCAAGGAATGCTAGAGTGCCAAGGAAACATACCAATATGTGCCATGTGCCAGGGTGTGTCAATGTGTGCCAGTGAATGTTAGGGAGTGCCACAAAAACACAAGGGAGAACTACTTCAAAATGCATGTAAATGAAGAGATAAGAGTGTGTGATAGGGAGTGTAAATGAATTCCAAGTGTTCTAAGGAGGGAGTGATGAGGTTATATGCTAGGCAGTGCCAAGGCATGTTAGAGTGTGAGGGCATGTCAGAGAGTGCTATGGTGTGCTAAGTAGTGAAAATCATGCCAAGAAATGTAGGGGATACTAACACACGCCACATAGGGCTAAGGGATTGTTAGATGTGCCATGTGCTATGGCATGTCAAGATGTAAACTGTGTTTCTTAGTTGTTTTATGGCCATGGTTGGATGTGAGCCTTGAATTGGTAACTTTTTAAGTGGGATGAGTTGAGATTGGACATGAGTAGCCTAAGATGTGTTATAGGCAATTCTTAGGTGAACAAGGCATAGTCTAGTTGTAGTAACTATAACTTGGTTAAGTTTTTGTAGTCGGGGCAGGACTTGGTTGGGTTCTGGCCAAGTCTAAAAAAAAGTAAGGGTAGTTGTGAGGGCATGATAGATAAGGAGTTCCAGGGCATGCCAAGGAATGAAAAGGTGTGCTAACACATGGTAGATAGTGTCAATGGATGGTGAGGAGTGTTAGGGAGAGTCAGGGGAACACAAGGGAGAACTAGGTCAAAATGCTTGGAAATGAACAGATAAGAGTGTGTGCCAAGGAGTGTCAGTGAATTCCAGGTGTCCCAAGGATGAATTGTTTTAGGAGAAGTTCATAATAGGACTTGCAGGAGGCAATCCTATGGTTTTGATAAGGTGTGGACAAATCAATTTCAGAGAAAGGGAGACTTTGGGTTGGGCACAATATTGTTTTGCTAATGAATTGGTTGGGTTCCCAAGTCGCAAAAAAAGTAAGGTTATCTGTGAGGGTGTTAGTGTCAGTCAGTTCAGTTTGTCACTAGTGATCAAATATTCTCTTACAAGGTGTTGTTAGGGTGTCAAGTCAAATTTTTTGTCATTTCAATGAGTCTTCAAATAAAAATTTGGTCACTCGCTAGTGTGTCTAGGGCTATTTCCACTCTCTCAAGAATTTCATATGTGGTCACTTTCATCACTCAGTTGAGTCTACCATCATGAAAACATCATTAATATCACTTCAGTCACATCATCATGGTCTCCATTCAGCTTAGTGTCACCATTAGGTCATTAGGGTTAAGGTCACAAAATCAGTCATTTCATGTATAAATATGGCAAATGAGGAGTAGAAATAGGTAAATTTGTTCAATAACACTTGATTTCAAATGTAATTTATGTTTCTAGATGTAATAATGTTCCTAAGGTTCTAAATTTACAAGAAGAGGTCCTAAGGCTACAAAACTCAAAAAGAAAGTGAATTGGCAAGGTGGGCCACCCTACCTCATTAATCACTTAGACACCAAAAGTAAATTATAAAAGCACATGGAGGAGATCATTCACACTCATTTTCACTTGTCTACCATCCTAGCATAGAGATCCTCCCTCTCAAATGATTCCATAGTCTTCACTGTAAAAAATTGACTCTCGTTGTGCACATAGAGCCTTTGTTGCGCACCTGAACAACACACTGCGCACAAGAAGCCTTCGCTCTGCATGAGGCAGAGTTATCCAAAATTGTTATTTGACCACCAAATTTCATTTTTCAAAGCTCTTCTTCAGTCATTTCATCCTCTAGACTCTATAACAAGTAAGTTTTAATCATTTTCATGCCCTCCTTTGCCTCATATGTGAAGAAAATGAGCAAATACTTCTTTTTCTAGGGTTTACATGATTTTCATGGTTTTCATCCTTAAATGATGAGTTTTTTCCCTAAACCCTAGATTCCTTGTCTCTACACCTTTGTTTGCAACTAATACACCATTTCCATCCATCACAAAGCCTTATACCCTCATTTTCTATCATTTTCCTCTAAACCCTAATCTACCCTATCTCTTTCTAGGATAGTCATGTGTTTTGGCCTTTTCCACCCCCTCCCCTCACTCATTTCCCAAAATTAAATTTCCCCTACTCGCTGACATCATCCCCTACCCTCCTAATTTTCCTTAAAAATTTAGGCAACTCCTAAGTCCATCATACCACCTCATTCCCTCACAGCAACAAATTTCACTGTTTTTGCTTGCCTTTCACCTAGAGTTTGAAGTATGGAGCCTGACTCATCACCATCAGAGAAGAGGAAGTACAACAAGGGGGGGAAGATACTGAGGTTTGATCCCTCTAATTGCAATGAAATCACCTCCTCCCCATTTGTCATGAAATGCTTTGAAGATGTCAATTGTTTAGGGTTTTTTCAAAGAGTGCAGGAAGTAGGTTACCATCAGCATCTCACATGTATATTTGCCCTCACCTTGAAGGAAGACAAGATCACCATTGCAAGGACTGATTTCATGTTTTCAGTGGATGCCATCTCTCAAGCTACAGGCATACCAAACCATGGTGAAAACTGGTTCAAAGGCATGAACCTAGACCTAGAAGAGTACAAACCCTACTTGAAATCACAATACAAAGGATCTCACTCACATGTTTTCCCATTCAGATACTTGTTGAAGAGATATGCACCATTGATGAAGGTTTTCATGAATTTATTCACATGTGAGGGCATATTTTCTAGGCTATATCAATACCACATAAGAATACTCATGTACTTTACAGCTGCCAAGTCTCTAAATTTGTCCAGCTACTTATATAGGAGCCTAAAAAAAATGTCTAAAAGGGTGCAATTGAAAGGCAAAGTGAATTATCCCAACCTCTTTCACCATAACCTGATAAAGGTTATCGTACTCCATCATTTGAAAGAGAACAAAATGACATGGTACACCTTCATTGAGGCAGCCTTGAAAACGCATATAAGCACTTCACCAAGCCAGCACCAAACCATGTTAGTACAACCCATGGAGGTAGGGTCATCAAGCAAACATGATGAGGTTTCCAAGGCACTTAGGCTTGAGGTGACCAAGAAATATCAGAGAGGTAGAATCCTTGTGTTTTCTCCTCAAATTGAGTAAGGGGCCAAGCCTACTACATCAACAGAACAGGGATCACCATCACATCATGAGGCTTCTTTGCATGATGAGGAGCCCATTGAGCATGACTTTGACCTAGTTGACTTGGAGGCACATGATGAGCATCAAATCTTGCATCAAGTCATCAAAGAGAAGGATTCTCATATCATGGAGTTGAAGGAAAATTTGGAAAGGGCTAAATTCATCATTTCATTCATTGAGCAAGAAAACAACCAACTTAAGGCAAAACAACTAGTCATGGAGAAAGAGAATTTCAAAGCCAAGAAACAAGAGTTGAAAGGCAAAGCAGTGGTGGACCATGAGGAAAATGAGCAACATGAAGAACACGTGGAAAAGAAGATATCAAGGACAATGGGTCTTAGGGAGGCACTTCAGAGGGAAAGAGAACAAAAGCCACCAATGGAAGAATTGACCTTTGAAGAGAGGATTGCCATGAAAATAAATGAGGATGGGGAGTTTTGGCTTGAAAAAGTCAATTTCCACCTTGAGAAACTTCTTGGCAATTCCAACAGGGATAAAAAGTTGCAAAAGAATATGGCCATCCATTATTACACAAGGAATCAGGTTGCCAAGGTCAAAATCAAGCAGTTGAAGAAAAACTCAAGGAAACCCTAATCAGTCAAGAGGAGAAGGGTAAGTTAGATTTGCTTTCTGAAGCATCCATGATTGCATAACATACCTCATCAGGCATCTCTAGACAAATTTTGGGAGGATTTGGAGAAAATTTTGCGTTTTGGTGTAGACTTGCAATTTTTTGGCAATTTTCTGTCTGGGAGCGCAATGAGCTCACACTGCACTTCTTCCTCATGGCTCCAAATGATGTAAAATCAACATTTTTGGAAAGCCTATGACCCCCTCTCAAAACCCATTTTCCCACTTTCTTGGTCTAGGGCTCAGTTTTTGAGAAATTTTCAAAAACGAGGCCAAAAATCACCTTTTTGCCCCTCTTTTTCCATTTCGCTACGCACCTAGAGACACCTTGGGATAATGGCCATATCTCAGCCAAAAGTGGGTCATTTTGAGTGCACAAATACTCTAAAGACATCTACACTCTCCCATATTTCTAGAAAAGGCTTTAGATATGGATTCAGAATGGCACTAAAAAATGGCCTCCAACAGCTCACTACACACCTGGTAATTTCTGAGATTTTTGTAAAATTTTCGGTGTGTAATTTTTTGTAATTCCTAGTTTGACTTTGGTAAAATTCAAAAGGGTGAAGTAGTTTAATGTTAGGGGTAAAATTAAATGTAAATAATGGGTGGTTAGTCTTTATAAGTTTTTTTGATGTAAATTTGACCTCATTTATGAGAGAGGTTGGAGTCAAAGTTAATTGTAGAAGTTGCTTTTAACTTCCCTAGACATTAGGGTTTGGTTAGAACACATCATGGAATAGTTCCTAGAGTCATGGATTCGACCCTTGAGAGTGGGGAGATGTTTTGGTCTTTATGTATCATTTTCTCAGTGATAGAACTAGTTGGATTTCAGAGGAGAGAAATATTGTAGATTGTACTTAGACATTTTCTAGAAATCAAAGGACACAATTTGCAACTATTATCTAGGAATTCATGTGCAGTAAGTTTGTGATGTTTTTTTTCTCTGTTATAGATTTATATGAAAGATATTCATATTCTCTTTCCATTCATCAATTCTTCAATGGTTTTACTTACAGTTTATAAACAAAATTATTTACATAAATCTTTGTTTTGATGGAAAAATCATTATGTGTTACTTTCTTTCTTTCTATAATGGATTCATGTTTCATGCTTATTAAGACCTTTTGCTTCTTTGAAACTCTACACTACACCAACAAACCCTAATATCCATCACAAAAGCAATGCTACCTTGCTCCTTTATATCTTTTATGATGTAACCCTTTGATCCTCTGACCTAGATGCCTAGTTTTTCTCCCTTATCAAGCAACAAAACCCTAAAATTTCCAAAACCCACCTCAGCCTGGGTATCTAGCCTAAAATCCTTTACATTCCAGTCATCTCTTGGCTATGATTTCATGGAGAGATACCTCTCTGGTTTGGTAGGGCTAGCTACCGAACTAAAACCTTGGTGTGTGGTTACCTCTGTCGATCTCCTCATCAGACTGGGGCATTATGGAGGATAACAGAGGGCATGGCAACTACGAAGTGCCAAGGTGTTCTAGTGAATGTAAGGTTCCCAAGTCATGGGAAAATGTAATGGTAGTTGTGAGGTCATGACTACCAAGGTGTGTTAGGGAATGTTAGGGCATACTGACATGTGCCAGATAGTACAAAGACATGTCAAACAAGCTAATGTGTGCCAAGTGCTAAGGCATGCCAAGATGTACAAGGGTGTGACAATGCATTCCAGGAACTATCAAGGCAACAAAAGGGGGGAACAAGTTAAACTACCAGGAAATGAGCACATAATAGGGTTAATAAGTCATAAATTTACCTTTTCCATGAGGACCATGCTAGGCACACCAACACTAGGTGCCAATAGGTGCCAAGTGCCAAGTGTCAATGCATTCTAAGTGCCAAATATTCCTCTATTTCTTCTCATCTGGTTTCCAATAATTGATATCAAATAAATTTAATATTAAACCATTCCAAAGCATACCAAGTCATCTCAACGCATGCCAAACATGCTAAGACTTGCGAAGTTCCAACACATGCCAAGTTCCAATGTGCATCAGGGAGTGTGATGCATGCTATGAAGTGGCAGAGCATATTGAAGAGTACTAAGGTGTGCTAGAGAGTGCCAATGATGCTAAGGATTGTTAGGGAGTACTAGGAAAACACAAGGGAGCACTAGGTCAAAATGCATGGAAGTGAATGAATATGAGGGTGTGTCGGGGAGTGTCAATGAGTGCTAGTTGTCATGCTAAGGAGGGAGCGACAAGGTATGCTAAGCATGAGTAAGGCATGCCAAGGAATATCAGGGAATGTCAAGAAGTGCTAGAGTGTGCTAGCTAGTTTCAAGGTGTGCTAACATGTGCTAAATAGTGCTAATGCATGCCAGGTGCTAAGACATGCTAGGATGTGCAGGGTTCCAGAGTATGCCAATATGTGTCAAGTAGTTTCAAGGCAACAAAAGGAATAACCAAGCTAAAATGCAAGGAAATGAACACATAAGAGGGTTAATAAGTCGGGACTTTATCTTTTTCAAAAGGGGCATGCTAGGCACACTAATAATATGTTCCAATACATGCCAAGTGCCAATGTGTGCCAAGTGATAATGGTTTTGAATGCAATATTATGCCAAGGTGTTATAGGGCATGCTAGGGACTACAAGGCATGCCAACACATGATAAGGGAGTGCTATGATATGCTAGGGCATGCCAATATGTGCTTGGGCATCCTACTCATGGCAAGATGTTTTAGGTACAAAGATGTTCCAAGACATGCGAGGTGCCAAGGAATGTTAGTGTATTGTTCCAAAGCATGTTAAGCTATGCCATGAGTGTTGAGGAGTGTCAAGTCTCTCTCATTAATAGAATTGACAGAGCTTGATTATGTATTAAATAATATAGTTCCTACACACACTAGTGGAACTTTATTTAAAGGAATTTTTCTAGATAATAAACCTAATAGAGATGAATTATGTGTTGACTCGTAGGAAAACTATATTCTCATGACTTGAGGTAAATGATACACACTAATTACTTCTTAACAAATTGACTGACTATTATAACCACTATGACCTTGGACACATAATGAAAAAGTCTCCACAACGATGGTCTTAAATCATTATCTTTTGACCAAAAATATAGTAACAGGTACATAGCGTCATCAAAAACTCATTGAAATGATCAATGATGATGAACATTTTTTGACCATCACCAAAAGTAACCAAAAATAGCATTGATGAGGGTCAATAAAAGATCATCACTAGAGGTGTCACCAAAGAGAGAATTAGTGATGGGCCTTTAACGACCCTCACCAAAAGTGTCACTAAAGAGAGAATTAGTGACAGGCCTTTAACGACCCTCACCAAAACTGTCATTGAAAATGGCTTTGGTGACAAACCTTAAAGTACCATCACTATATACACTTACAACAACAATTTTTTAAAGACCGTAATTAAATGCGACATTGGTGACGGACCTTAAAGGTCTGTCACAGGCATGAAACATCATCAAAAACTCATTGGAATGATCAATGATGACGAATATTTATTGATTGTCACCAAAAGTAACCAAAAATATCATTGGTGACGATCAATAAAATATCGTCACTAGAAGTGTCACCAAAGAGAGAATTAGTGATGGGCCTTTAACGATCCTCACCAAAAGTGTCACCAAAGAGACAATTAGTGACGGGCCTTTAACGACCCTCACCAAAAGTTTCATTGAAAATGGCTTTGGTGACAAACCTTAAAGGACCATCACTATATACACTTACAACAACCCTTTTTTAAAGACCGTCACCAATGTCGCATATGGTGACGGTCTCTAAAAAAGCATTGTTGTAAGTGTATATAGTGACCTTCACCAATGACCTTGTTTCTTGTAGTGTTTTATAGGTTCCCAACTCCTTCTTTTGTCACATGTTTGATTATATATGGTCCTATCCAATGCATTTGAACCCTTCCTAGATGCTTCAAAAACTTGTTATCGTACAACAAAACCAAACTTCTTGGCTGAATATTTTTTCTTATATTCCTATCATGCCAAGCTTTCTCACATGCCTTTTGGACATTTTGATGAAATATTGCTACTACACAATTTTCCTCTAGTTGTAATATCTCTGACAATCTATTTTCTATTTTGTTAGAACCAATTAAGTTTGCTAATGCATCAACATGTAGACTTGTCACTAAGAACTCCATGGGAATCATTGCTTCTTATCCATATACTAATATGAAAGGTGGCTTCTTTGTCGATTTCATACATGTGTTCCTATACACCCATAGAACTATTGGAATCCTTAGGTCTTGGTCATCTCGGTTTACATTGTATATTTTTGTCAAAGTATTTTCCAGAATCTTGTTGAAGGCTTCAATAATGCCATTTTCCTAAGGATAATAAGGTGTGGTTTTCTAGTGGTATATTTGAAGCTCTTCTGTCAAGACATCAATTGTCTTATTCAAAAAGTGGGTCCCTTGATCACTCATAAGTATTTTAGAACATCTGAACCTTGTAACTACATTCTTAAATAGGAATTGTGCTGCAATATTTGATAGGTTCTACCTTTTCCCATAAGGTAAGGTAATTTGTTGCAGTTATTATATATCTAGCACCCAATATTTTTGCTAGTGGGTTAATAGGTCCAATGAAATATACTTCCAATTTTTCAAATGCTTGTAATTTTACTTGTGGAAATAAGGGTGTTTCATTCCTCCTAGACAATTGTCCTACTCGTTGACATACATCACAACTCTGAAAGACTTCCTTGGCATCCTTATAGAGAGTGGACCACCAGAGTCCTGCCTGCAAGATATTCTATGTGGTAGCTTTTCCCGCATAGTGGACTCTTGCAACTCCTTCATATTATTTTGATAATATCAAGGGAATTAATGTTCTATAACACAACATCGAAGGATTCCATTTGTGCCTAACTTGTATAGGCATCCTACTATAAGTTGATAATTTTTTTGCCTTCACCACTAACTATTTCTTCTACGTGGCTGTGTAGTCTGCTAGGGCTACTCCTTTGCTAAGGAACTAGACAATGTCTTCATCTGCCATATCTACTACAAACAAATGTACATCTAGAATATCATCATCAATATTCCCTACATCGTCTTCTATTAGTATGCATGAAAAATGATTTAGTCCTACATTAAGCCTTCCTAGTTTCACAACCACCTCAAAATCATATTCTTGAAAAAACAACAATCATCTACATATCTTTCCCCACAACACTAGCTTGTTGACTAGGTATATTAGTGTAGAATGATCAATATACATTTTGAAGTGTGACGCAAGTAGGTATTGTTTAAAATTCTTCAGTACATATACCCTCACCAAGCCTTCTCATTCTATAGTGGTATAATTATGTTCAACAATTGATAACATCATGTTATCAAATGTAATGGGATGGTCTATATCCCCTCTCTTAGATAAGCTAAAACTACACCCAAAGATATGGATGATGCATCCACATTAACATGAAACTCCTTCCCCTAGTGAGGAAAAACCAAAGTTGGTGAGGTAAACAACTCTTCCTTCAAGGTATTTAAAGTTTGTTGGCACTCTTCATCCCATTGAAATTTAATTTATTTCTTCAATAACCATTCTAAGGGATATATAATCCATACATATCCCCTTATGAACTTCTTGTAGTACTTTGTATTACCTAGAGAGCATGCAATTTTCGAATTAAGGTAGGTGGAGGTAATATTTTTATGACAACAATTTTTATAGGATCGAGCAATAGACCTTGCTTGCACACTACATGGCCCAAAAAAATACCAAATGGAAAAAAAAATTACTTCTTCAAGTTTAATGAGATTTGTAGTTGTCTACATCTATCAAGCATCAAGCACAGAACTCCAATACACTTCTTTAAAAGACTAAATATTGTCCAATCATATAAATATACCTATAGGAACTTATGAATGAAATATTTGAAGGCTCATGCTACCACAACTCTGGAGAATAATGCTAGTGCGTTCTTCAAACCAAAAGGCATAACAATATATTGGAAGGATCCTCATTCTATCATAAAGGTGGTCTTATGTCTATCTTCTAGCACAATCTTGATCAAATGATAACTTGACAATCCATCAGTAAATGAGTAAGCCTCTTGTCCTCATACATTCTCCAATACTTCATCTACAAATGTGGTGGGGAAAGGGTCATGCACACAGGCGTCATTCAACTTTCTTAGATCATGATTTCCCTTGTATTCTTGTCCTCCACTATCATTAGGCTTATCCATTCTAATTCTTCCACTAGTTCATTGATCCCGACTTCCAACATTCAATACAACTCTTTCTTCACTTTCTTCTTGTATATTGGATTCAACCTATAGTATATTTGTTTGATTGTCTTTGTACCTGGTTTCAGTGGGATTTTCATCTCACCTAGTTCCCTAGCAACCCCCTTCATCTCTAAAAATGTAGTTGGAAATAGGTCCTATTATGCATTCAGAAAATCAACAATATAGCCTACTATATCCTCATCCCAATAGTAATTGCAAGCTTAGGATTCTCTTAAATTTCAATGTTCACTTTGTGCATTTTGATAGGTTTTTCATTTTCTGCAGATTCAAGCTCTAGACCTGCTACTACACACTCCCCTTCTATTTCTAGTACTTATAATTTCATTGGGTCATCCTCCTATTCACATTATTATGTGGTGTTATAACATTCCATGAATTATTTAATAGTCTAAGAATGTTTATGCACAAAACACAAGGGTACTGACCTCTACAGGGTATGGCTTTCTGGTGAAAAAATCTTCTCTTTTACAATTCATAAAGCTATATTAATTGGTGGATATTCCAATTCAAAAATAAAGGTTACCTTGAAATATTGAGTCATTTCTCCCTAATCGATTGTTCCTTTATGCACTTCTAGTTTTGTATACTAACTTCTAGGGATAATATCTAATGTGTGTATAAATAGATGCACCCATTCTTCCTCGGGTATCTTCTTTTTATTCTATGTTGTGACACAACCCTTGGGATGAATTGTAGGACAAATCAGTCTAGTATACCTTGTCTCAATGTGTTGAACATCCAGCCCAAACCTAATCTGTAGTAAATGTTTGCATGTCTCCCAATTTTCTACCTTGTCTTTGTGCAACCCACCAACACACAAGAGTCACTTTTAGAGCCACATATTAGGCTTGAAATCTAAGTTTCTTAGGTACCTTGACTCAAATTACTCTTTCACAAAGGAATACACATTTGTCACCCCATCAAATTTTGGCGGATTACGTACCTCTGTTCCAATCCATTGTACTATGTGGTTAATATGAGTGCACATTCTAGTGGATACTTCATGCAATATTTAATGCCAATTCTGAAGTTCCTCTTCTGAAGCTGAGCCACAAGAATTAATGCTTCACTATTTTAACACACCATCAATAGTTGGATTGACATAGTCATCCCTTTGCATGGTCACAATATAGATGTTTTCAAGATATGTTGCCTTGAATTCCTATCTTATACGTTCCACATAGCGGTCTCCTTCCATGGGGTCTAATGGAATAGTAAGCTTCAAATATCTTTACTCAAATACCATTTTCCCATTCTCCAGTTTGATTATGACTTGATTATTGAAAGCTCAGTCGATTCCTAGTAACATAGGGTATGGGTTGGTATCATACACAATCTTTATGACTTCAAAATCAACAATACTTCTGACTCCGACAATGTTTAGTTCTACCCCCGTCAACCTACCAATAGGGAGGATCATCTACTAGTTTTATAACCTTAGTTTGATAGGTGACCAAGTCAACTTTGGCCTCCCAATCATTTCCCATGTCATCTTAGGAATAATATTTACATTTGAACCTAGATCCAGAATAATATTGTCCATGTCCTAATCTCATGTATGTGCACTAAATTTGAATTCTCTATTCATCATTTTCTTCCACATAACCTACTTAATTATTCATCGAGGGGTATGTGTAGTAGATACTTCCCACTATTGCATGCACTGGTCAATCATTTTATGTAACTTTTCTAGGGCCAATTCATCCTTCACTAGCTCTTAATATCTCTTTAAGAAATTCTTAATGGGTATTACCTCTTAAACAACTTCTCTAGATGCATATTTTTTGTATACCAGGGGCATATCATATACAAGTAGTCCTTGTTGTGCAATCGAACTTAATGGGCCTGTTGTGGCCACCAACAACCCCCCTTCTTATTTAGTGTCATTCCTAATACTAAATAATTGGGGACCCTTAGTTAAAAATTCAAAAAAATCAAAGTAGCGCTTAAATTTCCTTTTCGAATAAAACTTACCATCATAAGCTTAGGAAGATCCCCTTGAAAAATCTAAAAATATGAGTTTTATGATAAGGTAAGACAAAATCTTTCCTTAGGAAATATCGCATCGCAAAAAGATGACAGGATACCACCCTACAAGCCAAATTCCAACATTGCGAGAACGCGATAATAAAATATCGCATCGCATACATCAAGCACAACTTACATTGAAACACTTTAATTTGCCGATATGTGATGACGCCGATCGCAAATCGCATTTCGCAGAAAATAGGTTAACAAAGATTGTCATATATTACGTTCCTGCGATAACACGATATTGTGATATTGCGATGTTGCGGTCTTGCGATAAAGCAGCAATACAATGTTGCAATATTGCGATATTGCAATTTTACGATACAGCGACAATGCAATAATACGATGTCACGAGAAATCAACTTAGCGATGTTATGATTCTGCGAGGTTGCGATATGCGATATTGCGAAACAAATCGCAAAATCGCTTCATCGCAGATCTTTCTGGCGCGTGGTTCAAAAAAAGTATTTTCCATAAACTGACACCTGGTTATGTGCTTTAATGCTAATAAATGAGTTAGTTGCTAGTTATTAATGGAATATGGTTTCGTGCTTATCAAAAAATCATCTCACGTAAGGTGGTATACTTTATGCATCTTCAGCATTTAAAACTTTCCCATCACCCTTCCTTGTCATTATTTTCACTTCACTTGTGAATTGCAAGAACAGAGAAAAGAGAATGATACAAAGCAATACGCAGGATAAAATGGGAAAGAAAAGCAAAGCTCCGAGCTCTGAAGAGAAAGAAATGGCGCCCTTGTATACAGACACGGCCTGCAATAGAGACGCAGGAATTGCTACGTGGGAAGGCATGTATAATCTGCTTGAAGAGGAGAATCCCAGAGTAATGTAAGTTACTGCTACTGCAGGCTCAAATAGTTCTTTTGAGGCATCCATCACAGAGCTAGCTTTCTCATTCTTACATCGGATAGCAGCAAGACCCAAAATTCTCCCATACACGGACATGGTTAAGTGGATACTAGACAGCATTGATATCAGAAATAGACAGTTTAAAACTCAGGGTCAAGGACTCATCGGTTCATTCACTGCACAGGATTTAAAGCTCATGTATCATTTACCAGAGCCACAAGCAACTTATAATAAGCAGTTTATGGAGAAATTTGCAAAAGAAAATCAAGACCTGGCAGAAACCACCAAAGACTGGTCGAGGAGGGACGAACCGCTGAAGAAAGATAAACATGGTATGTATAGTACTGGTTCCCTCACCTCCACGTATTGCTTTGCTGCTGCCATGCTCTGTAGACTATTTGGAATGCCAGATATCAAAAAAATTTCATCTGAATGGCTACCGTTATTGGATGCCGCCACGAATGCCACTATTGTAGATTGGGCTAAAATATTGTCTGATAACCTAGTCACGGCCATTGTAAATTACCGGTCCAAAAGAACTGTTGCTCAGAGAATTTATCCCCCTTTTTACCTATATACATATGTAATGGATGCGATATGTTATGTTTCTAAGTTTCCTGTTATGGGTTGGAAGTGGACAACTCAAGACCCCTTACCCATCCATGTCTATCATAAAGAATTGTGGGACTCTAAGTTCGCTCCACACTTCTACCAGATTTGTCATGGAATCATGCTGCCCTTGTACAGAATGTTGTATGATAAAGATGCTCCGAGATGCTCTCCTGAAGCAGAGGTAGACATCCTCCCCGTCGCGAGATGGTTTGAGGAGGAATTGTTTACTTATGTCAGGGTATTTGGAAGTTCTGCTTCCCCTCATGTCCTACCTTTATATGTCCCTGATAAACTCTTGGCTCGAGAGATTTCTTATCAAACCTGTGGAGAAGGTGGTTTGACTAAAGATTTGAAAGACAAAAAGAAGGCTATATGGCCACAGTTTCCTGTAGCCTGTGGGGCCTTTTCTCTATTCGATGCAGGCCATGCATTCACAGAAGTAAAAAATATAACGTGTTTACAGTTATTCAAATTTTCAGGAAGACCATTCGACCCTCATGATGTTGCTAAGAATTTCACTACTGCAGTCAAGATAAAGGTGTTTTCTAGAGAAGATGATTTATTCGATGATATATTCCAACAGAAAAGCACACTTGAAGAAATTCTGCATGCAACCCAAATGCAATTCTCTCCAGAAGAATTTCAAAAGTTCAAAATATACAGGGAAAGAAGGTTAGCCAATATTCCTTTGGAGAAACTACGCCTAGAACCCGTAAGGGAACCAACTCCAAGTGTTAGTCTTAGTGGAATTTTAGGCACAAACGGATCTAAATCCAAGTCTAGAAAAGAAACATTTGAACATTGTAAAAGATCTGAAAGTGAACAGGATAAGAGCGAAGGGTCAGTAAAGGATACTGCCCAGTCAACGGAACTTCTACAGCAACAGGTTTTTGCCTCCCCACAAAGAGATCCTCCCCCTCTCGTCGTTCAGCAGCCATCAGTCACAACCGAACTAGATAAAGAATGGGAAACCTTCAATGACTTGATCAATCTTGAAGGACAAACCATAAAGACACCTGTGAGCAATGCACAGGCAATAAAAGAAATAGCCACAAGAACAGTTAGCAATGTCTCAGATATGGAGCATATTCCTATTGCCCCATCCTCTGAGCTTATGCTCAAAATAGAAGAAATTCCTCCTCTTGATGTATTTTATAGCCCACAACAAAATCAATAGTGAGAAGATAGAGGAAGAAAATGAAATTGGAAAACGTGCTCTCTCATGACGTAGAACAATTAGATGTCCTATGGCAAGATCCCACTACCAATCCCACTGAGAATCTCACCAAACTATCTCAGATCGCAGGAGCTTATGCCTCTACAACTATTGATAAATCATCTGAAGTATAGCAACTGCTAAAAGAAAAGGAAGACCAAATACAAGTTTTGCAACAACAGTTGCAACAAGCCAATGCCAACAATGAAGCATAGAAACAACTTGAAAGGTTACAGCAGGACTTCCAACAAATGCAGATAGGTTACCAGAAAAGTTTGGAAGAGAAAGGAAAGCAGTTACAGGATTTACAGGAGATGCACAAGGACAATCCTAAACTTATAGAATTTATCACAGAATCCATTTCCTTGAATGAACAATTACTACAGTTGTAGGAAGCGTTGGGCCAAAAAATATCATAGTGGAACTATTATTGTGAAATAAGTGATAAAACCACTAATCAAGTTGTAGATTTATGAAGTGATTATGATTTAATTGATAAACGGGTAACTGAATATTTGGCTTGGCAAGAAACAGACAAGGGAAAAAGAGCAGGTGCACCAAGGATCAATGAAAACCACAAAGAAATGCTCTTTAACAAATGGGACGAGCAAATTAGGGAGGCAGAGCAAGCAGTAGAAGGAGCAGCCACGGCATCAAGCAGTATTATTGATTGTGTAAATGAAAATTTGCACAGGGCAAATTTGATCGCAGAGACCACTCCAGGGTATTTACCTAACGTACAACAACTAGAGACAAATTGGAAGCAGAAAGCTAAAGAAAAGGCACAAGCAATCCAAGGGTTAACCAAGTTGAACTAGGATTATTACTGGGAATAGTTGGTAAAACCACATAGCCAATGGATGACTATCAAGTGTATCATCAATTCGGCTGAAAATATGGCGCCAGCTCTTTTTGATTATGTTTTCTCAGCTCAGCTAAAATCGGAAGTCGGCCAACAGACTCTTCTCAAACAGATGTTGCATGCGTGCAATTTCAAGGACCAGATACAGAAGTAGTCTCAATTTTAGATTCAATTTTAGTTTTAATTTTGTTTTATTTCCCTGAAATGAGGACGGTCATTTAAACCGCATCCTACATTTTTGTAATAATTTATTTTTAGATTTAGTTAGTAGTATTTAAACCCTTCTCATGCATTTAGAGAAGGGTCCTGAAATTTGTCAAAAACTTATCCCCAGAACATGCACTTCTGTACCCTTTGAGGAGGTTTTGATGAATGAATGGAACAGGATTTATTGATATTTGCATTTGATATCTGCTACTGATGTTGCACTTTTTTACTCTTAGTGGATGTTAGATCAAGAAGATATAAATCGTTATCGCTTGAAGCTCATGAGTAGGACTAGTTATAAATGGTACTTTTATCTCTTAACTATTTCTTTTTTCCACTGGAAAAATCGTAATCTTTCATTAATATTGAAAAATTACATGTTGTAGATGCCTTCGGCATATGCTGTAAACAGAAGTAAAAAATGGTGCTTTTAAAAGATGCAGTAGTCCGTCAACACCACGCAGGGTGTACGAAGAGCAAGGAAATATCATGCAATGCAAATATGATGATGTACATGTGGGGGAAAATCATAGTTTTCGCCCCTTTTTCTTCTCTACTTTTTTCCAAACCCCCTGTGGCTCTGTTGGACTTATCAGTGCAAGAGCAGTTGCATCCACAGGTTGTGGAATTTCTTTATCAGAGTCCGACGAATCTGATATGTGATGTCGTTTGTTGTTGCCTATGTCCATAGAAACTGTTGTAATTGCCTGTGTTGTTTCTAATTGTTCCTGTGGTATTTTGTCTTCCGCTGTTGATTCTTTGTTCATCTGGCTGGGCTGTTTGGGATTTGTAAACTCCATCTCTTCTTCCTCCTCGTCATCTGGGTCAGGTGGGGGAAATTGCCATCCCTTCACTTGTTTTTCTGTTTTCTTCTTTCTTCGATTGTCTTTTTTGGCTGCTGGACATGTGTTTTGTAGGTGTCCTGTTTGTCTACATATTCGACATCTGAAGGCAGTATTTTCGTAGTCTAAACCTTGAGTCCAGCTCCTCTGTCTATGCTTCAGCTGAATCTGGTCTGGCAGCCCTTTGCTGAGATCTACTTCCACACATATCCGAGCATATGTGTAAATTCTTTCCTCCAATCGCTGTGTGTCCCATTTGATGTAGCGTCCGATGGTATTTCCAATTCCAGCTAGTACTTGATCAGTCCAGAGATGTATTGGGAGGTTGTGTAGTCGCACCCAAACTGGCATTTTGGTAACAACCATTGTGTTTGCGTCAAATTCTGGAAACCAAGGTGTGATGAATAGTCCTGTAGATCCCCAGAACCAAGGTCCTTCCTGTATTACTGAGTCCCTGTCAGCTGCTGATAGGAAATTTACTATAAAAAATCCTTTGGAGCATAGGTGTATTTCGCATTGCAAGGTCCAGTTCGTGAAGATCCAGTGGAATAAATCCACTGGTTTGGGCCAAAAGCTGTTAAATCTGCATATTATTGCTTGCCTTTCATAAATATTGCAGTAATCCTCTATTTCTGGTGTGTCTATGTTATATACTGGGGTATGATCCAGCTGTTCCACAATATATGGCCTGGCCTCCATCCCTGTTTGATTTGGTGTTGTTCCTTCTTTGTTTTTCCCTTGTAGGATGTCTTTGAAGGATGTGTTACTTGGTTTTTTCCCTGCGCCTATACCACTCCCTTCAGCTCTGTTATTATTCCTGCCATTGACAGATGCTCCCCCTCTCAATCTCAGATTAAGTATGATTGTTGACAGGGGTCTAATCTGGTATTCCCAGAGATATTTTGAATCTTGTAGTGCTCTGCCTTCATATATCAGATTTTGAGATCTGATGGGGAATCCTAGTTGTTTCATGATCATTTCCTGTACTTGCTTAATAGTATCCGCTTCTTTCACCCAGATAAACTTCGATTTTCCTTCTGGTAGCTTTATGAATACTTGGAATCCTCTTGCCAGAGTTCCAACTCTTGTATTCGATGGATCTGTTGCTGAGATTTTGATCTGTGGCTTCTGCATGTCCCATATCGAAGGATGGGCATCCAGATCTGACAGGCGGTGAGGCCGATTTGTCATGCGGGATCGATCTGCTAAACGGGGATCTAGTTCAATGAGCCCAGATCTCGTTCTGTACGGACTCTTCAGGATCGGTGTAGCATAGGGTCGATTTGCCCTAAAATTGTCTAGATCTGATAGTCTAGGGTTCAAACTGATCAGGGTGCCGCGGAATGGAAGGAGTGACTCCCATGCAGGGCTCCATGGTAGAATGGAAGCCAGATCTATACCAAACAAGAACAGATCAGCGTTCAGTTGTTTAAAGAAAAGGGTTTGCCCTCCATACCTTATACGAAGTCTATGATTTTCCTCCCTGCGGGTTCCATTATTTCGGAAGACCTCTTCCTTGCCCAGCTTGTTCTCAATAGCAGCTAGGGCCTGTAGGCAGCCTGTCGAATAGCCGTTCGAACCGTATATTTTGACCCAAAGATAGTCGGCGGTCTTTATCAGATCTTGGCAGACAGAGGGTTCCTTAAGATCTGAGATCGCTTGAATCAGGTGTTGCAGTGGCGGACGATCGGCGATGGCTCTGGCTCCTCCATACGCCAGCAAAACCTCTAGAGAACCGAAGGAACAGGGGAAGCGAATAGCCGAGGCCATCTCCGGAGTCGATCTCGGATCTGCGTTTTCCGTTTACTGTATGTCACTTACCTGGATTTAACTATTTCTACCTTTGTGTTAAAGTGATTTTCATGTTCAATTATTTATATATTGATGTATGAATTCCTGAGTTATCATTTGGCACTTTTGTACGGTGATAGCTATTTATTTATGCTTAATGTATGAATAGCTTATTATGTGATATGTTTTTCACAACTATTTCGTCTAACTTTTTATACGAAGTGGTTCATCTTTATTGAATTCTTTTCTCATAATAGTTGAATGATCTTTATTACCAGTTGTTATTTGAAATCATTTTAGATCGCATAAAAATAAAGGTTACACCCCGGGTTAGCGTAGATTTAGATATTTCTACTTATTAGAATACAATTTCCTTATTATTAGATTAGAGTTAGTTTAAAAGTATTCCATTTAGAAAATGTTAGAAAGATAAATATCAGTCCATCACACACACACACCTAAATTGGGAAACTGGTCCCATATCCCCAGTCGGACCCACTATACCAAATGGAAAAGGAGTTGCTAACCAAGGTCCGGACCGGGTGGGTATCCCCCTTGTTGTAGACCTGATTTTCGGGGCTTCAACAGGGCCCCATTCTATTGTGACCAATTCCCTTCTAGATTCCTTGTATGTGTCTTTTTCTTTCAGTAGATAAAACCTTGGAATTGATTTTATAGATTTTATTACCCATTGTTGTGGTTGGGTTCCTTATTCCACTAAATCCCCTTCTACATCCCTTTTCCCTCTATGTGTAACTATTCCTACTTGTGGATGGTCCCTACGAACTTCAATAGCTATCATTTGTTTGTTTTTACCTCTCTTCTCCTACCACTTGCAATGAGCTAAGGACAATCCTCTATAGCATGATCCAATTGTATGCAATATGTATAGGTTGCACAAGGGTTGGGAAAATCTCGTGCAATGTGTCATGTTTGCCCATAGTTATAGAAGATTATCGGACTCTTGCCTCTTCCAATTCTTCCCTTTCCTTTGCCTTGGAAACCTTACCCTCTTCCCTGCATTCCTTGGCCTCTTCTTGCCTGAATGTAGATTCTTGGTTGGTTATAGGTATGCGCTCCTCTTTCACTCCCTTCAACCTCCTATACCAGGTATACATTCAAATTTTTTTCTCTCATCAATTCCATTGCGTGATAGGTGTGGATGTCATATCCCACTACTTTTAAAAAGTTGCATAACACAATTCTAACTTAGCTTTGATATTTCTACATAATAGGAAAATTTGTTGGTAGATGGCCCCATAATCTACAAAGGCCTCTGCCTTGTGCCAAAAATTTTGTAGCCCCTATGGCTTGTAGATTTTAACCCTGTACAGAAATTACCTGCATACTATTTCTAAAACACAGAAAATAAACAATGCGAGAGCAAACACATAAAACACATATACACAAAGATTTTCCCTTGGATCCCAAAACCGGGACTACTAGATTCATTTTTCATTATGTTCCTTTCAATGTTAGAATACATATATATACATTCCAAAGCATCCAATACCATGGACCGAAAAACATCGCGCCCAAAACCATGTGCAAAAACCATGCCTAAAACCATAGGTAGGTTTTCCCCACCTAATATAGGGTCCAAAAAAGTTTTCCTGGGGGCACTGCCTTGGACCCTGTAGAGGGGGACTACCCACCCCCTTCAAACCCCCTGTGATCCCCCCCCCAATCGAAGCAACGAAGTAGGGGCTCCGCCCCCCCCCTCTAACCCCCTCGTTAACTAGTGGGGCTAGTAGTGGAAAGAATAGAACACAAACCAACATTCTCCCACTTGTTGTTTTCTTTCCACAGGGGGCCATAGGAGAGCTTGGTCATTTATTCAGCCCTACAACTCCCATTATTTCTCTACACCAAGAAAACTTCTCAGAGCTCACAGATTTTGTCAATGCATTTGCAGTATTCTTCAAAGTGTCCATCTTTACGAGCAACACCTTTTTGTCTTCTATCATATCCCTCACACACTGATACTGAACATCAATGTGCTTTGTATTTGAATGGTAAGCAAGGTTCTTTGCCAAGAAAATTGCACTTTGGTTGTCACAGTCTATCCTTATAGCTCCCTATACTAACCCCATACTTGAACACAATCTAGGCAACCAAACTGCTTCCTTGCTTGCATGAGTAGCTGCCATGTATTCTACCTCTGTAGTTGATAGTGCCACTACAGATTGTTTCTTACTCATCCAATTGACTGCACCCCCAAATAGGTTAAACACATACCCACTTGTAGATCTTCTCTGATCTAGATCTCCAACCCAGTCTGCATCAACAAAGCCACGACTATCCAGCACTTTGTCCAATCTTGGTCTTCCTTGGTAGCACAAACCATATTCACTAGTGCCACACAAATACCTGAAAACCCGCTTCACTATTGTATAGTGCTCCTTCCTTGGTTTTGACATAAACCTACTCAATACTCCCACTACATGTGCAATGTCTAGTCTAGTATAGACCATTTCATACATTAGGCTATCTACTGCACTTGCATATGGAACACAGGACATGTCCTCTTCCTCTTCTTATGTCTTGGGACACTGTTCAGCAGATAACTTCACACCTACAGGAATAGGAACCTTCACCGGTTTACTATCCTGCATATTAAAGTTACCTTTGCAGTATTGTCTCGACATACTTCCTCTGGTTTAACCAGAGCTTCCTCTTTACCCAATCTCTCTTAATTTCCATGCCCAAAATATAGTTTGAAACACCAAGATATTTCATGTTGAATTTGAAGGAAAATTGGGTCTTCAAATCCTGGATAATTTCTTTGTCATTTCTAACCAACAATGCCATCCACATACAAGACCAAATAAATAACATGGTCACCATTTAATTTAAAATACACACAGTGGTCTGCTTTGCTTATGGTGAAGCTAAGTCCCTGTATAAATGTATCAAATTTCTGATACCACATCCTTGGTGACTGTTTTAACCCATACATAGACTTTTTTAACTTGCATACCAGTTCTTTCTTACCCTTCACCACAAAACCTTCAGGTTTCTTCATGTATATCTCCTCTCCTAGATCCCCGTGGAGAAATGTTGTCTTCACATCCATCTGTTCTACTTCAAAATCAAAAGCAGTGGAAACAGATAAAAGTAATCTAATAGAAGCTACCTTGGCAACAGGAGAAAAAAATATCACCAAAATCAATTTCCGACACCCGGGAATAACCTTTTGCTACCAACCGAGTTTTGTATTTCTCCACCTTTCCTTCTGCGTTTGTCTTCTTCTTGAACACCCATTTGCTACCAATGGGTTTCCTTCCAACCGGCAAATCCACCAGATCCCAAGCCTCATTTTTGTGCAAGGATGCCATTTCATCAACCATGGCCTCTTTCGAGAGTTTGCCATCCTCTGAATCTACTTCTTCCTTCACAGTTCTGGGGTCATCATCAGTACTATATATAGCAAAATTTGAATATAAAGCAGATGAACTATACATTTCTGGTTGCCTTCTTTCTCGAACTGATCTTCTCACAACCAGAGTTTGTGGTTCTTCATCTTCTGGTTCCTCTTCTGTTGTAGAGTCTGATTCTTCCTCCTTTAGCTCAAACTCTATCTTCTCAGGTTCCTTTGATGGCACTTCATGTTTAATAACATCTTTCACCTCTCTGAACACCACATCTCAGTTGTACACAACCTTCCTTGTTATTGGGTTCCAAAGCTTATAACCCTTTAAACCATCCTTATACCCAATAAAGATGCACTTTTCAGATTTATTATCCAACTTTGTTCTTTTCTCCTTTGGGACATGTACATATGCATCACATCTAAATACCCTCAGATGTGAAAGAGAGGGTTTCTTACCAATCCATACCTCTTATGGAGTCTTATCCTCCAACGCCGATGAAGGTGATCTGTTGACTAGGTAACATGTTGTCTCCACTGCCTCTGCCCAGAATTCTTATCCTAACCCGACACCACTGAGCATGCTTCTTGCCCTTTCCATCAACGTCTTGCTCGTTCTTTCTGTAACTCCATTTTTCTCAGGTGTGTATGGAATAGTATTCTGTCATGCTATACCACACTTCTTACAAAATTCTTCAAATTCCTTGCTGCAAAACTCTCCACTGTTATCTATCCTCAACACCTTTATCTTCTTCTCTATCTGGTTTTCCACCAGAGCTTTAAATTCTTTAAACCTGTCAAAGACTTCAGATTTCTTCTTGAGAAAATATATCCATGTATTCCTTGAGAAGTCATCTATAAATGATACATAGTACGCAGACTTACCCAGTGATGGAACCTTCACAGGTCCAAACACATCATCGTTCACAAGCTCTAATATTTGTTTCTCCCTCTTACCACCAGAGGGGAAACTCACCCGATTTTGCTTCCCATATACACAATTTTCACAAAAATCAAAACCCACAGAGCTATTAGTCATACCTTCTACCATACCTCTACCATGAAGTATTCGAAGGCCCTTATCTCCAATATGTCCAAGCCTTTGATGCAACAGCATGGTCTTTTCTCCAAAGACCACTAGATTTTCTGCTCCACTTTTAGGAACCACAAAATTGTTGCACCCATAAAAAACAGTGCTACCTTGAAGCTTGTACAGAGTTCCAATCTGAACTCCCCACATCAATACCAGTGCTCCCCAAACCATCTTGCAGGTATCTTTCTCGAACAATGTTTTTACACCTGCATCATCCATCTTGCTTACAGAAATCAAATTTATGGCCAATGCATGATATGCGTAACACCTAAAAGTGTTCTAACCCTTCCACCTTGCAACTTCAACTTAAATTTTATGTGACCAATGATTCTAGCCTTCCTATCATCCCCTAAGAAGACATCACCACCATCATATTTCTCATACTCACAGAACCACTCTCTGTGGGGAGTAAAGTGAAAGAATGCACCTGAGTCAATCAGCCATGCCTCATGATCTACATGTGTACTTGAAGAAGCCAAGTACACATCCCCACCTTCATTTGAGGTGGTTTTCGTGTTTGTAGAAGGAGCATCATCAAATCCCTTTCCTTTGTTAGGAGCTTTACATTTACAGTCCCTTTTGTAGTGCCCTTCCTTTCTGCATTTCTAGCACACCACCTTTATAGGTTTTCCTGGAGATTTAGATCTCCCTCTAGATTTAAATCACCCGCTCGATGACTTACTTTTGCTTCTATTCTGGGACCGTCCTCGTACAGACAAGGCATCACCATTCTAGCTCTCCATATTTTTCCATCTCATCTCCTCCGTCAGCAAGGATGAGACTATTTCATCAAACTGCAAGGTAGTTGCATTGCTACCTTTTGAAATAACTAGACTATCCCACGAATCTGGTAGAGAACACAACAAACTGATGCACTTATCTTCATCTGAAATTTTAATATCGATAAACAATAACTGACTTACCATAGTATTAAATGCATTCAGATGCTCTGTCACCGAGTCTCCATCTTTCATCATCAAGTTATACATCTTTTTTCGTAGGAACAGTTTATTCACCAAAGAATTAGATTGGTAAAAAGTCCCTAACTTGTCCCACAAAGCCTTCATTGTAGCTTCCCCTGATACATTCAGCAATATTGAATCTGAGACACACAATCGTATTGTGCTCTTTTTCTTCCGATCCAACTTCTTCCATTCTTCATCGGACACTCTCGTTGGTTTAGTATCAAGATATATCGTGATCCATTGATCTTTATCCACCAAAAGATCCTACATCTTGAGTTTCCACAACTCAAAACTCTCACCATTAGATTTCTTGATCTCTATCTTTCCACTGCTTGCCATCTTATTTCACCACCATAATTGATCCCGCAGATCTCCCACTAAACAAGGTCTACCACAGGCCCGAGCAAAACCCTTCAGCAACAAAGGCGTCCCCTTGAAGCCAAAACAGTTCTGATACCAAATGTAGGTTTTAACGTTGTACAGAAATTACCTACATACGAATTCTAAAACACAGAAAATAAACAATATGAGAGCATAACACATAAAACACATATACACAGAGATTTTCCCCTGGATCCCAAAACCAGGACTACCAGATTGATTTTTCATTGTGTTCCTTTCAATGTTAGAATACATATATATACACGCTGAAGCATCCAATACCATGGACCAAATCCATCGTGCCCAAAACCATGTGCGAAAACCATGCACAAAACCATAGGTAGGTTTGCCCCACCTAATATATGATCCAAAAAAAAAATCCCCAAGGCGCTGCCCCAGACCCCATAGAGGGGGCTACCCACCCCCTGTGACCCCCCCGTTGTGAAATTCACGTAACAAAGGGGGGGATCCGCCCCCCGGTCAACTAGGGAGGCTAGTTGTGGAAATAATATAACACAACCCAGCATGCCCATGTATTCTATCATACTTAGGAATTCATTCTTTTAGAGGCCTTATTTTCTGCATATAATGCATTATGCTTTTCCTTACCGATTGTCGAATCTTGTAATTGAAGTGTTAAGGTTTCTAGATGTGGTTGAACCTAAGCCATCCTTATGATAGTTTTGATTCTTGTAGGAGATGCTTCCAACTTCATGGAAATCTATAGGGCCTTAGACTGTGGTGCAACCTTCTATTAATTCAGTGGGATGCATATACGAGGTAGCAATCTTGTGATGAATTATTCCTTGTGTCATGCATCCAGAATTTGAAATGTCAATTGATCCATAAATACTTGAAGAAACTAATCGAAGTACAATACTGATTTTTTAACATTATGTTTGATCTCTTTGGTACACTGGGATTTTGACTTTGGCTTCTGAAAATTTTTCAGTAATGCTTGCATAATGTCTCCCAAGGACCTAGCTTTCCCTTTTGGTGTAGTAGCCTTATATTTCATATGTCAAGTAAGAATTTGGTCTCTGAAGGTGATCTCTAACTACACAACCTTCATTAATTCATCTTATACCTACTCGATAGTCCACATTAATTTAAAAATGAAGATATGTTGTTTAGGATCCTCTGTCCTAGTGCCATGAAAGACAGGGATTCATAAATTAGTATCAATGCCCATCATTATGTACTACACAATATTACTTTGTGATACTCCTTATTGAATTTTTGGCACCTTGCGTTTCTCCCATTTTGTTTGACTACTTCCACTACCTTGACTATCTTTACTACTATCCCTACTCCCTCCACCAATTAAAATTGTCTACAATAATTTGTTAGGCGATTTTACCTCTTCTCCTGGAGACGTGCATGGGGTTGTGGTTTGACATGGTGTATGGCCTGAGTAGGGTCATTGGGATATATTGGATCTTCTTGTCCTGGACTAATTTGGCGATTACCTTCCATATTATTTCAGTTTCCTTTTATGCATGATGTTTCATCGTGCAGGTGGTCTATGCTAATTTCTTCTTCTTGGTCTCTAAACTCCCAATCTTCACTATTGTGTTTCCTTCTTTGTCCTTCTATGATATTCCTTATTATCCTCCTGTCAACCACAAGTTGCAACACAAATATCTTCCCATGCCTATGTTCCCTTAAGGAATCCTTTGGTCAACCCCAATTCTCCCCATCACGTGTAAAGGAATTTTTTTCTCATGGTATCGGATTCCAACGACATAACTCATTTTTTGCATGACAACATTTTTATCTTAAGTAAACAATGATCTTAGGTACCTCACTCATGGACCCTTAAAGAATTTTCTTTCCGCTGCGTTGTATGACTATGTACCCTCTATAGAAACTCAACAACATAGCCTTCCAATACACTATTTAGCCAAAAGTCAACTACGTGAGAAATATTGTTACTTATAGAGTTTACCCTTTGGATTAATTTTGGAGTCTAATTGTGCAGTAAAACAAGGCACCAAGTTCCATTTTCTTCTACCAATCTTTGCAACCACTTGGTTAAGACAATAAAAAATTAGCAAAGAAAATTTCATGAAAATATTCAAAGAAATACCTCTACATCCATTTCATAGGACTTATCCCTTGATTTCTAGTCTATTCTACCACAAATTCATGTTCCTTTATTTCCAGCCACTACCATATTTCTTACTTAGTAGGCCTCCACATCCACTTCAGTCGGAGATCTCATTCCTGACAACATAACCATTTGTTGGTGTGCAAAGGAAAGGCCTAGGTTTGAAATAAATTTACCAACAAAACCCCTTATACATTGACCCTTTCGACAAAACTTGCAAGTAGGTGAAGTATCACTCGAGCCATCTATTGGGGATTGTAGGAAATTGGAAAGTTACGTGGTTATTGTTAGGAAAAAAACTGAGAGGTGAGGTGAATCAATATTTTAAAACTTACTTCAACTTTACTTTTCTTATTCCAATTTATATACCTGATTGTTGTTCAGTGAACCCGCGTATGTACGCAACTATGATGAAATCAAACTGTGTATATCCAGTCAACCAACTTTACATATAATTTATCATCTATTATTCTTTAACCAATGCATCATTACTTCATTAAACATGTATTAAGCAGAAACTATGAGTAATAAAGAGCATAAATATCAACAACACATAATAAATACATCAACACACATGAACATTGGGATTTTAGGTGGAAACCTAATGTGGGAGAAAACTACAATTGTTGTCTTCTCTATCTTCTTTTAAAATGTCATATTCTTACAATCTTGTATTGATGCAAACTTTAATCAGTATGCAGGATCCTACCTGCATAAGGCTATAGCCTTCTCTCATTTTCGAGCTCCTATTGGAAGGAAGCTACAACCCCCCTTTCTGAACACTGCTATCCTCAACTCTTTATGGATCATTGTTCAGAATGTTTCAAAATGGATCCACTTCCAACTATTATGAAATCAATTAGTCAAGTATTGAACCAACTGAATCATTAAATCAATTGATGTAACCAATGCAACTAGATCAAACTAGATCATAACATATCATGCCAACACATAGCCACTCATCAATATACCAAGCCAAACATTGTTACCCCTCATAGAAACCAACTACTGCCACTGCAAACCCTGATCAAGCATACATTAAATTGTATACTCTATTGTTCTTAATCATACTTGCATATGTACGCGCTTCTCCCGAAGAATACATGTGTATAGATCTCAAAAATATTGATACCTGAATCACTATCACACTGAAACAATCATTGTATCACATACTAAACCCATCACATATCACATAACCAAATACAGATCATTATACAATGACATCATCACTTAGTTAACATTTCATTCCACAATCAGTTCAACCCAACTAGTACTGTCAAACACAGATCATTATGAGAGAGACATCATTGAGGGATAACAACAAACATAACTAAATTGATAAGCAATCATTAATAGTTCATACTTCAAAACCATATAAATTATATGTGAATCTTATAAAGAACACCCGTGTATGTACGCGCTTTTAATACTTCACACCTATGTACAGATTCTGAACTTTTGCATAATATACGTAACCCCCCTAAAGTAGATCTGCGTATGTACGTGACCTGTCGAACAAAACCTGTGTATAGATATGCAATTACTAAATCATTCCTTCGCTGCAACCACAAAGAATATTTCACAACCCTTACTGTCACATGGTCATGTCATAGTATCATTACCATCACAAATTTATCATTGTTAGTCATAATCATAAAGGATCAAGAAAGCATGTTTTGTAGTTACTATAATTCGTTTATATCTATTAAATTTGAACCTCCTTCATGCTCCTTGGTGCACACCTATTTAAGATCAAACCATTCATTAATAACCCATAACATGCACACATAACAATTTGATATCCATCTCCTTATATAGCTTAGGCCTTAGCCAATACCTTAGGCCAATCCCTTAGTAATGTTGATGGTATTCTTTGACGGGATCAAATATTCGTTGTCGCTCTCATTACTATGGGCCAATACCATGGTAAATACCCCTAGTATTTAGAATATTATGGTGCGGAAATTGTACGTGCCTTTTCTTCACCATACCCATGTATGTATGTGGTCTTTGTTCATAGGAACCATGTACATTTTCCTACACTTTACCTTTATCATTCCTCTATGTTTGAAATGATATTCCTTTGTCCAATCTCTTTGTCACATTTGTACTAGCCTATATACTCATCCTGCTACCATCATGTTTACATCTTTAACAAGTAGGTTTCCTTCAAGGACAACACATTAGTCATAATGCCAACAATCTCCCCCTTTGGACTTGATGGCAACCAATTTGGTTTTTGGTTACCACCACCTGTAGATACCTATAAACACATATGTAAACAGACCAAGCCTTTATCCAAAGTCGCAAAGCATTCTCAAAACACTAGGCTTCTCTCCCCCTTTGACATCAAGAGCAAAGGGATGACCATTGCTGAATGAAGACTTCTTTCTCCCTTTGTAGAGATGAGCATTGTAGATTTGATGTTGTTGAATACGAGCACTGACAATGCCCCCCCTAAGAATATGTTGAAAATACAAAGAAGTACATGATGCTATGAGTCAACCAAATATGGCATTTCCTATCACTAAGGACTCATGCTTACATCAATCGCCCAACATAGTGGGGTGACATATTTGACTCAACATTACATCAAGTTCCCAAAATAGTGGGATTACATACATAATTGACTTAACTCCAATAGTTCAAACATGACTAAATATTACAATTTTACGTCATGGGTCTTTACATGACCAAGTTTACATCAAGAGACAAATGTGACATTTATAACAAAAACCAAAGACCTCAATAGTGAGGTAGCAAGACTATGATAGTCATCATCAACCATAATTCACCATATAATAATTTGTACTATGAGCATCTGACGGAAGCAATATGAACATCATTATGCAACAAGGAATGTTAAAGAAATCATAATGCCAACAATGCACTATCATAAATATAGAAAATTCTATCCCTAAACTTGTGTCATCCATTCACTATCAAGACTAATCATATCCAACTCATTCACCAGTAAATTCATCAAAGCAACTTCATCAATCAGTAGAGCCATCAAAGCAGCAATGTCATGTCACAACCATCATATGCCAATATCACTTCTAAGTTTCATTTGAGCAACAACAGACTGTAACCCATCAACATCAGAAGCAGACGGCCAAAGAATGATTGACTGAAATATACCAAAACCTCTCATGGATTATATCCCATAGTTTCTTCTTCATAGAGAAACATATGCTACCGTCTAGAACCAAACTCACGTATATATGTGACTTTCCTTCATGAGATTCGCGTACATAAAGTAAATTGCAATAATTTTTAGTATTAGCTTCCTCTGAACATGAAATATATGTAAGAATGATTAATAAAGTAATGAGACAGAGACCACTCCCAGTTTATGTCTGAGATATTCAAAGGGATCACGAGGAAGTGGCTTTGTAAATATATCTGCAACTTGTTATTTTGAAGGAACATATTCTAGTTTAACCTTGTGTTCAAGCACTTGTTCTCTCAGAAAGTGATATTTGATTAGAATATGCTTGGTTTTTGAGTACATGACAGGTTTTTTAGAAATAATTCTGGCACTAGTATTATCACATAGAATAGGTATATGTTGAGGACAAGTGATTTGAATGTCTTGCAATGTTTTCATCATCCATAGAAGTTGAGTACAACAAGATGCAGCAGCAACATATTCTTCCTTAGCAATATATAAGGAAACGGAGCTTTGTTTTTTGTTGAACCATGATACCAAGTGAGGTCCCAAGTAAAATGCTCCCCCACTAGTACTATTTCGATCATTAATATTACCTACCCAATCTTCATTTGTGTAAGCATGAAGTGAAAAATATGCATCTTTGGGATACCATAGACCAAAATCTTGAGTTCCTTGTAAATCCTTGAATATTATCTTGACTACATGGAGATGAGTTTCTTTAGGATTTGCTTGAAATCGTCCAACAATCCCAATTGCATGCATAATATCTAGTCTTGTGACTGTAAGGTAGACTAAGCTCTCGATCATAGATATATATTCTGGTTGGTTTACTAAAGGATAACCATCATGTGAACTATGATTACATCTTGTTGCCATTGGTGTGCATACAGGCTTGTAGTCTTCAATTCCATATTTCTTCAAAATCTGCTTGAGGTACTTAGTTTGTGAGAGAAATATACCATTCTTTGCTTGCTAAACTTGAATACCAAGAAAGTATGTAGTTCACCAAGTAAGGACATTTCAAATTCTTGCTGTATAACTGAAGCAGATCCTTGACTCATAGATTATTCATTGCTTCCAAATATGATGCCATCTGCATAAACAAAAACTATCAGAAGTTTATGTTTATCCATCAAAATATACATATTGATACCTGTAGACTCCTTGTTGAAGCCTTGTTGTTGTAGATACCTATCAAGATGATAATACCATGCATGTGGGGATTGTTTTAGCCCATATAGAGCCTTCTTAAGTTTGCAAACAAGATTTTTACCATTGCCTAGAATTAACCCTTCAGGTTGTTCAATATAAGCTTCTTCTTCTAGGTCCCCATTTAGAAATGTAGATTTAACATCCATTTGATATACTTTAAAGTTATGAAAGATTGAAAATGAAAGGAACATTCTTATGTCTTCAATCTTGGCTACATGTGCAAATGTTTCTTCAAAGTCTATTCCTTCTTGTTGAGCATTGCCTTTGCATACGAGTCTTGCTTTGTTTCTAATTACCTCTCCATTTTCATTCAATTTGTTTTTGAATACCCATTTTGTCCCAATAACATTTTTATCATGAGATCTTGGTACTAATTCCCATGTATGGTTCTTTTCTATTTGATCAAGTTCTTCGTTCATTTCCTTAATGCAACATTCATATTTGCTTGCTTGATTTATATTTTGAGATTCAATTGTGGATAGTAAGGCTAGATAACTGGATGTTCCAACAAGATTTCTTCTAGTTTGTACTCTAACTTCCTTTTTGCCTAGAATTTCAGATTCCGGATGATTCTTCTAAACATACCTTGAAGGAGTATTTTCTGATTATTTTGTGCTTTCAATTCCTTCTTATGGTGCTTCATTAATCCCCTCTCCTACATCCATTTGGCTTGTTGTAGGAACAAGTTCGACATCTGCTGGTGCTTCCCTTTGGTACTTGTGGACGCTTCATCAATTACAACATCAATGCATTCAACAATATTTTGAAGCCTTTTTATTATAACATTTATATCCTTTGCTTCTAGAGGAGTATCCAAGAATAATTCCTTCATCAACTCTGGATTCAAACTTTCCAAGTTTATCATCATTATTCTTTATGTAACATTTGCTTCAAAAAACTATGAAATGTTTGACAGTTGGAGGCTTACGAAACCATAGTTCATAACGAGTTTTTTCACTGTTTTCCTGAATATGAGCTTTGTTGAGGATATTTACAGTTGTATGTGTTTCTTCTCCCCAGAAGGTATGATGTTTTCTAGACTCATAAAAAATGGCATGTGCCATTTATTGGATTGTTCTGTTCATTATTTCTGCCATTCCATTTTGTTGAGGAGTTTTAGCTATAGAAAATTGCCTCTTGATACCATGTTGTTCACAAAAGTAAAAAAACTCATATTATATAAACTCTCCTCCTTTATCATATCTAAGACATTTTATTTTTAAGTCTAATTAATTTTATACTATATCTTTGAAGACTTTAAATTTATCAAATGCTTCATCTTTATGTTTCAATAAGCCAATCTAACACATTCTAGTAAAATCATCAATGAATAATATGAATTTTTGTTCACCTCGAGGAGACTTCTTTTTCCTAGGACCACACAAATTAGTATGAATAATTTCAAGTGTCTTACTTTAAGTAACTTCTTTAGCATTAAAATGAACTCTGGTTCGCTTACCAAATTGACATGATTTGCATATGTTGCTTTCTAACACAGAGATGTTAGGCAAGTCACGTACTACTTCCATTCTTCTTGACTTGTGTAAATGAGTGAAGCTTAGATGTCTCAATATTCTATGCCAAAGATAGGTTTCTTCTGATTTCCTCAAGTAATAATGGTCTTGGCTACCTTCCAAGACATAGAAATTACTTGGAGTTCTTGTTCCCTTTATTATGATCTTACCTGTATTGAGATTTTGTACTAGACAATTCTTTGATCTGAAAACAACCTCATGCCCTTAGTCACACATTTGACTAACACTCAACAAGTTATTTCTTAATCCATTTGTTAGTGTCAGCCTTTGCAGCCTTCCTCCAGTGATCAAACTTGCTCTTACAAAGTGATTTTAAGGTGTCAAGGTCAAATTTTGTCATTTCAGTGAGTCTTTAAGCAAAATTTGGTCACTAGGCATTAGGTCTAGGGTTTGCTTTTACTCCTGTCAAAGTTGTCCAAATGTCAGTCGTTGTCACCATTCAGCTGAGTATACCATCATTCAGAGGGTTTTCATCATCATGTTAAGTTCCACTGGGTCATTTTACACCTTGTTCATGCTTCAGTTGCGCCTAGGTAAGGTCATTTCCCTCTCCTAGGGTTTTGAAGGCAATTTCTCTTGGATGGTCAAATCATCAACAAGACTTGTATCCTGATGTTCATCCACCTTCCCCTATCCTTAATGTACCTTATTAAACACTTCTCATCACTGAGATTCCCCAAATTCCTCATTTTCGCACAAACCCTAGTTTCTTGCTACAACTTGGCAATTTTCTAGGTTAGGCCTGTGTTTCGCCATTTTTGACCCCTTCCCCTCACTCAATATCTGAGATTCCACTTTCCCCTACTTCTTAACATCCCTCCCTACTTCCCAAAATTTTCTCAAGAATTTATAAGCCCCCTATCCCCTTCATTTCGCTTCATTTCGACAAATCCCTTGTTCCACACATCGGGATAGGTTTCACTCAAATGATGTTTCTTAGCAGGGAAAGATGAATTTGGAAAAACTGAGAGAAAATTTTGTCCAAAATAGGCCAAGGAAGAAAACCCTCCTTCACTTTTTACACAAGTGTCATGGTTTTAGAGAAATGTCAAAAATACAATTGCCTCGGGAGAATTGATGCACCTCTGAAGTGACCTTGGGAAAATCAAGTTTTCTCCTAGATTTGTTGGCCAAATGACTTGCTTGATGAGTCAAATGATAACTAGACACAAATAGATTTCCAATTAGCTATCATGATCTCAATTTGGAGTTGAGGAAGGCATTCAAAAGTTGACTGCAACAGCACTCTGCCTTGAGGCAGCCTCATTTGGCACATTTTGACCAGTATTTGGATATTTAATTTTTGACAGGGAAAATGAACTCCAAATTGAAAAATTCTAGTTGGGTTGGAAAGAAAACTCAAATACCTTTCCAACGAGCTATCCTACACCCAATTTGGACACTAGGAAGGCCTCAAAAAGGCTCCTATAAAAAGGCGCGACGCACTGGGAGAAATTTTCCAGTGTAAATTTACACTGGCGCGGCGCACTGGGCTAAAAGGCCTGAAATTCATTGAAATCTTCCTCAAAATTGAAAATTCTTCATTCCAAAAGTAGGTAGAGCCTCCATTTTTGTGTTTCATCCAAGTTTGTGCTAGGGTATGGTGGTTTATGGATGCTAATGATTGAAACAAAAATTCAAACCCTTTCATTTTGAATTCCTCACATGTAAGCTGCTACCTAGGGTTTCAAAACTTGATTTCCACCAAAGTTACTCTTTTCCATTATTTCCCTTGTCCTTAATTCCCTTTTTTCCTTGACTCCATTTTTCCCCATCCCCTAAAGTTACTAAACCCCTATCCTAAATTCCCTTTCCCAAAACTTTCAAAGGTGAAACCCTAAACCCTATCCCACACATAAAACCCCTCAAACCCTCCTACATTTCCCTAATAAAATTTGTCCCAATAGTCCCTAATCCCTCACTATTTTTCCCTCCCCTTACTGTCCTTCATGTCATTGTTTTCTCTTGGTGACAAAGGTCAAGCACATCATCAAAGGCATTACAAGACAGTGTGACATATCAACACCTATTTGTCCAAGGCAATTTGTCCACCAGCAGACATGACATCTGATCCGTCATATGATCATGAAGAAGAAACACAGTGATTCACCAACAGAGGTGCATGCACCCAGGAGGCCTCATAGAGGTGGCAAAACATCCGTGAAGACCAGCAGGCTACCCAACGAAGCCTAAATGAGAGGACACCCATTCAGCAGGAGATAGAGGTTGATCGAGAGATTTGGCTCGAGAGGATCAACATCCACTTAGAGAAGCTATTGGCGAAAGCAAAAAAGGACAAGTACATGCTCAAGCACATGAAAAACCATTATTGGGCACGAAATCATGTTTGCAAGGCACGAATAAGGAATTTAAAGGCAAACCTAAGGAAGGCATCAAAAAGGCAAAAGAGGAAAAAAGAGCATGATCGACTCCAGATATTGGCCAAGGCAATCCTTGGCCCACCATAGCTCTTGATGAAGAAGCTCCAGCCCAAATTTCAAGAAATTTGGAGCAATTTTTGACATTTTGAAATTTTTTGCACTAAAAAACAGGGTTTTTCTCCTTGTGCGTCGTGCCACGTGGCGCGCGCTTATGATAGGAGGCTCCAAATGCAAAAAAAATTATATTTTTGGATTTTTCATGAAAAATCATGACTACTGGTGCATGTCCAAGAAGTTTGGGCAAGTTTTGAGTCCTCAGGAGGTCAAAAACACCCTAAAAATGACCTCTTTGCCCCTAATTTCACACACAGGAAGCAGTCTTGGGAGATTGAGGTTTGTGAGGGGAAAATGGGCACCAAATTCAGAAATTCCACTTGGGTTGGAAAGTATACAGGCAGGGATTTCCAACAAGCACACTTGGGCTCAATTTGGACTTCAAGAAGTGCCTCAAACTCAGCCTCAAAGTGGCACAATGCACAAAGAAATTGGCGCGGCGCACAGAGGATTTTTGCTCAATTTTTCACCTTCCAACTCAGAAATTCGGCCAGTTTGACTAGTTTTGCTTTGTGATGTTATTTTTTATCTATATTGATGTAATTGGATAAACATGATGTAATTTTGGCACTTATTTACTTGTTCTAGAGGATTCATTCACTAAAAAGTGAAAATTTAATGAATGAATCAGTTTCCTACCTTATAGAGGCAAGTTGTTTTGATTGCCTACATTTTAGTGCTTTGTTTAGAATTGGTTGAAACAGCTCCTAGAATGATGAGCTTGACCCCTAGAGGCAAGGGAATGGGTTGGGCTAGTCTATATCATGTAATTTCTAAGTCATTTTCAAGGTTGGACACTTGGGATTGCTTTGGCATATCATTGTACATTCTATCTCTGCATTTTTGGCTAAGGAAAGACCAGGGTTTTGCAGCACTGTTTGGGATCCATGTGGCTTTATGTTTTGATGGTGTGCTTCTCTAAGTAATTGTAAGTTCATTAGTGTTATGTGTATCATTTTCCTATCTCTTCTTCTGAATTTGAACAAATGAGTGATTAAGGTGGAATTCATTAACTGTTATGCTCTGCCTTTGAATTTGTTTAAATTTTCATGTTTTCATCTGTTTAAGGAGAATTCTTGAGACTCTCTTACTCTCCTTAGCTTCTCACCGATCTGATCTATCCATTCACTCACTTTAAAGCATCAAAGTGATTGCCTTCCTTGCCCCAATTGGAACTCTGTAGAAACTGTGCCTCATCCCCGAGCCCAATTTGCCTTTCCCTGTTTCCAACACAAAACCCCCAAAAACTCAAATCAAACCCTTGTATTTTATACCTAGCCTAAGATTAGCTTTTATTACAGTCATCTCGAGCCCCATCAATTATCTTTTGCCAAGATCGACCCGGAGAGAGCCCTCTCTTGTCCTCGTAGGGCTAGCTACGAGGCTGAGCGTGGTTTGATGTGGACCTAGAACCTTGTCTTTTTAGCCTGAGGAAAATCTAGGCTCTAACACCATCAACAAACAAAACATTTCTAGCTTTAACCTTATCCTTTAGCAAAACAGTTCATTTCCCTTTGATAGCAGCATGTCAGTTATTTCCAAAGGTTATGTTCTTTTCTTTACTTATTTCATTAAAGGACATAAACTTATCTTATCACCTATTATATTCTTTGAGCATTCATTGTCAATGTACCACAAAGTTTCTTAATCTCCTGCATACAAAGCTAAACCACAATTTTTAGATTCTATGGTTTTCTTTTTCCATACCTTGGATGTTGTTGCCTTTTGTTCATTCTGAATAATTGGTCTTATTCTACTTTTGCATTTAGTTTCTCTATGCCCAAAGTTATTGAAAAATGAACATTTTGTTTCATCTTGGAGAGGTGAGAAAGTATTGTAAGAGTATTTCTTTAATCCAATCTCATTCTTTTGTTTTCTTGCTTCTCTAGTCATGATAGTTGTATAAGTGACACATTGAGCAACCTTATGACCAATACTATGACAAGTGAAACATTGATCATTGAAGTAGAAGTTCCTGGGAGTATAGTACCTTTTTGTGTAATTTCCCTTTTGATTGTGGTAAGGATGATTTACCTGAGAGACATTTGATTCCTCGTTCCTTTCCTAAGAGCTAATTTTTTGTTGATTGCCTCCCTTTACTGCATTGAGATAGCTTCATGTACCTGTTTCAGAAGATTTTATAGTATTTAATGATTCTCCATTGTATCCAAGACCTGTTTTTATTAGAGGAGAGAGTTTTATTTTGATGATTTCTTATAGGGTCTCAGATCCTTTAGCAAATCTAAGGTTTAGACCTTTTGTTTTCTCAATTTCCTTTCTTAGACTTACTATTTCTAGTTCTAACTTTTCATTATGCCTCTCATTTTCTAGAATTTGTTTCTTCAGTGCTTCTTCTGCTAATTTAGATTCTTTTAGATGAATTTTAAGCTGAATTATTTCTTCAATGAGATTACCTTTTTCTTCTGGGGCATCCATAAAAAAATCATCAGACTCATCAATACATTTATCTTCAAATGCCATAATTAATTGATATTCATGACCATACTCACCTCCTTTGCCATTTGAAAGACCATCACTATCTTCGTGTGTGTAGAAACTTTTCTTGTTTTCAAATCTTCCTCTAAAATTTAATCTTATAGAATTTTTTCATTTCTCGTGGTTTTCTTTATAAGGGCATTTAGAAACATAATGACTAACTCTTCCATAATCAAAACATTTGAAAGGAATCTTACCTCTAAATCTGCTAGTTCTTACTTGGAATTTCTTTACAAAGTTTGCATCTTCTTGATCTCATACATAACTTGATTCCTTAAGCTCCTCCTTTTATTTTCCTTTATAAGTAGCTTTGAATGTTGCTTCTTTGATATCTTAAGGACCCCCTTTTCTCATTTCATAAGCTGTTAAGATCCCATGAAGTTGCTCAACAGTAAAGTTCTTCAAATCCTGCATTTCTTCAATGGAAGAGACTTTTGAATCGAATTTTGGGGTTAGCGATCTTAGTATTTTCTCAACAAGCATTGATTATTTTACTTCATCACCAAGATTTCTCATTTAATTAACTATCTCATCTACCCTAAGAAATAAATTTGCAATACTTTCATCACTATGCATTTTAAGGGTCTCATATTGAATTCAAAATGTTTGAAGTTTGGCACATGTTACCTTAGTGTCACCTTCATATATTTGGATGATCTTTTCCTATATGGCATTTGTGGTATTTGGCTTCATGACCTTTACAAATTATGATTCTACCAAATGTTGGGATGGGGTCCCCTGGGTCAGCTTTGAGGTTAAAATAACCCAAGTTTTGATGTAATTTTTGTAAGAAATGTAAAGTCTCCACGATTCGTGGATGCGGAGTGCATAGAGGATTAGGAGTCAAAGGGGTTTAAACCCCTTGTTTATGTAAAGGTTGAGTCGGTTTTGAAGATCCACCCATGGTTTGCAACCATGGGATTGTATGTAAAAGGCTATAAATAGGTGTGTCTTAGAGAGTCTAAGGCATAATTTGGGATGTAATGGGTCAGTAAGAGAAAAGTGATAGCGTAGAGAGTGGGTCGGATAGGAGAGAAAGGCTCTGCAGCTGCATGCATAGAGGCCTTGGTAGAGTCTGCAACTGAGTGCACGGACCCCTACAGCTGAGTGCACAAGGTAGTTTTGAGTCTGTAAAGTTGAACTGAAGATCAATAAAGAAGCTTACCGAGGAAATACTGTGTATATCTGTTTATTTTTGTTTACGATATATGTTATGGATAAATAATGTGTGTATGAAATATTGATCTAATGGTGCGTGAATCTATTAGATAACTGTTAGATAATGTACACAAGCATGTTTATGTATTTTTGCAAGGACTTTGATGAATTAGCTAATGTTTATTAATAACACATGTGTATCGACACGAGCCCTATGAAATATGAATTGTTCTCTAATGGGCGTAAGTGGATAAATCAACTGATAAAGGTTTGCAAAAGCCGATTGTAGACCTCCACGAAGGTCTAAAGATTATTTGACTAGAGTTGCAGTACCGAGACCAAGGGGCTTATCAATCTACACGAAGGCAGATCTGAGGCACTAAAATACATCACATTGATCTCTAGATGCGGAAATATGGTTCCACCATTCCCCCATGCTGCTTCGGGTGAGACTGCATACTACGCTACGCGGGTTGTTGTCGAAAGGGCCAGTAGTGTAGGGTTTTGTTGGTTGGCGCAACTAACTTTGAACCTGGGTCAGGACCCCCCTAAGCCAACAAATGGTTTTGTTTCTGGGACTGGGATCTACTTGAAGGAGATGTGTGATGTCGCATCACTGGAACCGGATGAAGAAATAAATTGAAAAGTGGCTAGATAGAAAAATTCACAAATTCGCGGCGCAGGAAAACAGGAATCTGGGCCTATCAAAGGAGCAGTGGTTGAATAGGTATTTGTATACGGAGATACACGAAATTTTCTTTTGTACCTTCCTGATCAAATTACACAATTGGTTAGCTAAGTTGGTAGATGGTCAAGGGAGGTGGAATTTTGATGGACTAATAGTGTGGACTCCATAACTGGTACGACAATTATAAGCCTTTGACGATAAGATCGCGCAGGTTGTTGATCACTGGCGCAATCGAATTATAAGAGGTTTTGTTACAGAGTTTGTAGTTGATACCTCGTTCAGCTACAACGAAGCGGAGCGAAGGCTTTTCAAAGGACCACGAGGTAAGTATTTAAGATCTTTGAATACTTGGATTAAAATGTTGTTATGTGAAAAACGGGTTATGCCATTGCCTTGATGTTTGAAGCTACACGAAGTGGAAGACTCTTTAGAAATCTTGAAGGATCCAGACCGGAGTATAGTCCATTAATTGGACCTCTGTTGAGTGATGATGAAGGGGCAGAATGATTTTCCGCGAAGCGTTGTTCAACTAATAACACAGGGTTTTCTACGAACACATCAACCATCCACTCCACCTCCACCTCCACCCCCACCACATACACCTTTTCCCACACCTCCACGTCCACCACTACCATCCTCCATGGCGAATACGATGAAGCTGTCAATCTTCAAAGGCATTGGGAGTGAAGATACAAAGCAGTTTTGGTTTGTTGTCAATGTTGTGTGGATAGCGCAATAGATTACTGATGACAATATAAAGAAGGCACAGTTGGTTACCGCTCTGTAAGATCGCACACTAACTTGGTACATTAAGTACTGTTATGATAATCCTCTGGCATCACTAGTAGATACTAAGGTCATTTTAAATAAAGAGTTTACTAAGCCTAAGTCTGACTCGCAATCAGTAGTTGGATTTAAGGAAATCACGATGAGGGTTGATGAGACACCTTGGGAATTAGATCAAAGGTTGAAATGTCTAATTCGAGAAGCTAACATGCAACTCACAAACGGTCAGCATCGGGAATGGTTTATAGCTTTGCTTCTGCCCCACCTAAGGATTTCTCTATCACAATAGAAGATACGAACTCAAGCATAATCCTTGGAAATCATGATGAGGTTGCATGCAATGCCCATTCAGGATCTGACCTTGGGGGTACAGCAAATTCACTCCCAGTTACATAGCCTCTGTTTAGAATTGCAAAGCTTGAAGAAAGACAAGGAGACTAAACTAGAGGTGCACACAGAAGTCTTGTGTCTGAAGTGTAAGAGCTAGGGGCATGATAAAGACCACTGTCTCGCATTCATGAATTATATTAAAGGAGGGGGACCAATTCCCCTAAATCCGGAAGCCCCAACAGGGCTGAGCATGGGGGCTGTGCTATGGTGTGCTATTTGTCAGGTTGCTGGAAAACACGCAACGAATAATTGTCATTTACTTCAAAAGTTCATTCAGACACCCTAGCAGTTGTTGTGTGACTTCTGTAAATCTGTGGGCCATGATGAGTGCCATTATCGCAGCTATGAGTTGATGATGGAAAGAATACCTACATACCAGGTGCAAGCAAAAACTCAGACCCAGAGCAGAGCACTAGAGGAGCGTGCAGAGGTTATCAGGGAAGAGGATGAGGCCACGGAGGAGGAGGACCTGGTAGAGGTTGTGGACATGTTATCTGCTACAAATGTGGGACACTAGGGCACTACGCGCGGGAGTGTCAAAATCAGACACACCCATCATGTCAATACTGCATCCAGTTTGACCATACTATAGAAGAATGCCTAGTGTTGATAGCTAAGATGTAGGAAAAGAAGGCGCAGCCTCAGCAGCCGATGAGGAACTTACAGATGATGAGAGCTGAGCCCCGTGAAGAGGATCAGAGTGTGAATATGGTGATGAGGAGTGGAATAAAAACTAGTGATGATAAGGGTAAATAGCCTAAAGAAGATGGATGGGTCCACAAGGCCCCAAAATAGGAAGTTAGTTTTGATCTGGAGCGCACTAAGGAAATTTTTATGGAAGCCAAGAAGAGATTCGTTGATGCCTCCACCTCAGGAAGCAAGAACAAGGTTCAAGAAACCAGCGTGCCTATAGAGGTGGATCCCTCTGTCCTTACCACATTCTTGGAGACCTACATGAAACTGTTGCGTGATAGCAAAGATGTGAAAGGCCTGCAGGAGCTAATAAACAAATGCATCAGCAAAGAGAACACCCCTGATGGACACTGCGTAGTTAGAAAAATTGGGAAACATAAGGCATGAACAGGGCATGAGATGAGGCTCACCACGTATATAGGAGACTATGAAATGGATCAGGTCATTTTGGATTTTGGATCTAATGTGAACGTGTTTCCGAGGCAAACATGGGAAAGGATGGGGAGACCTGTGCTGTAGTGGTCTCCGATTCAGCTCAGAATGGTGAACCAGCAGAATATCATCCCTATGGGATGATTATATGGAGTCACAGTTGATATAGAAGGTGTGAGCACAATCACTTACTTTGAAGTGTTAGAGATCGTTGATGACAGTAATCCATACCCTGCACTCCTAGTGATTGATTGGACCATTGACATGAATGGGGTCATCAACTTGAATAAGAGGACAATGTCGTTTGAAAGGAAATCGCTTCGGGTTGTAGTTTCATTGGACCCTACAGAAGGGGAGTGCTACACTGAACCAATCTACGACTAAGAATAAAGTGAGGATGAATTTGACCAGATCTATAAAATAACAGTGCGAGACCAGGACTAGATCAATCCAACGATAGATGGACGGATTAAATGGGACCAGGAAAATTCTTGCACCTCTGATTTAGATGAAGAGTTGGAACACTGGTGTTACATAGTAATTTTTCACGCCTCCTACACTTCCCTGTGACATACCCTGAAGTGCCCAAAACATGAACATTATATAGTATAATCATCAATATATACTACTCAGATCCATCCTTTAACCTTTCTTGGAAAATATCTAGAGCTTTCCCTGAAGAAATAGCTCATGAAACCCTAAAATGAGAATCATCGCTCTTATGAAACTCAAAACTGTGATGATCGCCTATTGCACCTTGTTAAGCCAACGATGGCATCACTCTATTCTCTCTCATACTCATGATGGTATTAAAAAGGAAGTTTTCCCAAAGAGGATGAGAAGCTTTGTGATCTAGAAGCTTCCAGAGTGGTGAGCTGGAGGTGGTTTCGCATAGATGAGGTCGAATCCTCCTAATTTGACCTCTTGGTCTCATCCCTATGAGCTACCTCCTTAAGATGTGGGCCTAATCCTATATTTGGAGGAGGTCTAACTCCCTCTCCTAGCCTATAAATTTCCCCTCTACCATTCCCAAATGGTTGATCAATGTCATTTTTCACCCCTACAATGAGCTTGTGCTTAGAGGTTATTCATTAGACTTGGAGGAGTGTTGGAGAGTTTCTTGGCTTGGACTTGGATTACCACTCAAGGAGAGCCTTTCAACATCAAGGCTATGGTTGTAAGCTTCCCCTTTATTCTTTAAATAATAATACAACTGTTGGCTCATCTTCCCAAAATATATATGTTCATGTATGTATTGGTTTGGCATTCCTTAATCAGCGAAATAGATTATTATTGGATTTTCTATTGGTTTTGGCTTGCTTTTTTGTCTCTTGGTCGTTTGTGCAGGTACATAAGTACTGAAAGAAGTAGGAACAAGGTCATGACACAAGTGATTTGAGGACCTCAACAAAGGAAACCGAATTAGCATCAGAGCAAGGTAGGCCTTCTCTCTTGTTCTAGTTTTCAATCATAATCTAGCAAGATGTCTAGTTGATTGTACCTTAAGTTGCTAGATCCAATCATTGGGCTAGAGGGATCATCTCTATCCGCAGAGAGGATTAACCTTGTCAACAAGTGGTAGAATCGTTTGCACGAAGTATCTACACTGCACTACAATATGATGACAAAATCGTTGCGTTGTGTTTCATAGGAGGTAAGAAATTTACCCTATTATGATGGTTTAACTAACATAGATAAGTTTTTGGATGAAATTGAGAATGAATTCCCCAAAGATCACCGCTTCCAAGCATTGGATTTGGCACTGTGCGCTACACCTGCACGATGGTGGGGTACGCACAAGGATAAATTTGATGGATGGAGAGATTACAGAAGAATGATGAGGTTACGGTTTCAGTGGCCTAACACTAGATTGCCTAAGAAATATAGTGGGAAGGATGATCCACGCGATCACCTAGCAAAATGGACTAAAGCTTATGGAACAAAGTCACAACCGAAGTGGGTACACATATTTTTCCATACCTTGGACACAATTCCCATGAATTGGTATCTGGAAATGGAGCTCCGCCATGGCACCGCGGAGTGGGATATCTTAAGGGAAGGATTCTTATTGACCTTCAGTTTTGAAGATGGCTTCACAAACATTAATGAAACTCTATAGGAAATTAAGGTAGTTATCTTCAAAAAACCGCAAGAACCATTGGAGTGGGTCCAACTAGATTGGAGCATCCAACTGCGCCATGTGCTGGAATGTTATAATGTGACCGCTGAAGAGGAGGATGATGATCCAAGGAATATTAATATCCCAGAAGCAGAAGGGTATCGCGAAGTCGAAGGTCCGCAAATAGAAAACCCAAACATCACCGCGTCATTGAAAACAAAGCAAGTAAACATTGGTACTGAAGCAGAACCAAAGTTTGCAAAGATTGGGGATTATTGGGACGATGCCACTATGGATAAATTTGTTGAGCTACTCCGCAAGTACCAGGATCTTTTTCCTACCAAGTTTTCGGACCTGAAGGGCATAATAGGCGACTTGGGCATCATGAAGATTACTTTGAAGCCGGACGTGAAGCCTATTAAGTAGAGGTCGTATCGTCTTAATCCCAAATACAAGGAAAAGGTTCGTTAGGAGTTGGATAAGATGCTAGAGGCGGGCATCATAGAACTTGTGGAGGAATCTGATTAGGTGAGCCCAATGGTGGTTCAAGAGAAGAAACAGAAGGGTGAAAAAAGGACTTTTGTAGATCTGAGGAAGCTTAAAGATGCTTGTGTCCATGATCCATTCCCGATGTCATTTACCGATGAAGTATTAGACAATGTTGGAGGGCATGAGGCCTACTCATTCAGTGACAGGTTTTCAGGGTATCATCATATCAAGATCGCACCAGAGGATAGGAGCAAAACAACCTTTGTGACGGAATGGGGTTGTTTCTAGTATACTGTGATGCCGTTTGGACTCAAGAATGCGCCTGCGATATTCTCTCGCATAGTTATAGCAGCATTTAAGGAGTTCATCCATAAGTTCTTGGAAGTATACTTTGATGATTGGACGGTGTTCGGTTTAGTGAAGTGCCATGTAGCAAGTCTATGCTTGATGTTGGATATGTGTCGCAAATATCAGATCGCGCTAAATTTGAAGAAATGCCTATTCTGTGTTCCCTTTGGAATTTTGTTGGGTCATGTGGTGTGCAAGCAAGGGCTGATGGTGGACCTTGCAAAAATCACGGTGATAGTGAATCTGGAGGCCTTGAGGAGCATTAAGTAGTTGCACGCAACACTAGGACATACGGGATATTACAAAAAATTTATCAAAGCATATGCTCATATTACTGTGCTCATGGAGAAATTGCTGAAGAAGGATGCAACATTCTGTTGGGATGAAGAATTTCAACACAGGTTGGATGTATTGAAAGAAAAGATGGTCACCACACCGATTTTGGTATTCCCTGATTGGAAAAAGGAATTTCACATACATGTGGATGCCTCTTGCATTGTGTTGGGTGCAGTGTTAACACATGGCGGTGAAGGAGAAATGGACCACTCCATCGCCTTCATGAGTATGAAATTATTGCAGGTTGAGAAGAATTATTCAACGACTGAGCGCGAAGGATTGGCCATGGTGTATGCATTGCAGAAATTCAGACATTATCTGTTAGAAGGGAATTTCAATATGTACACAGATCATTCTACCTTGAAATACCTAGTCAATATGCCTGTGTTGGGGGGGAAGATCTACAGATGGTTGCTACTATTCCAAGAGTATGACTTTGAAGTAATTGTGAATCTAGGAAGGTTAAATGCAGGACCTGACCATCTATCATGGATCGAAACAGGAGAGGAGCCTACCAATTTGGAGGAAGGGTTGCCAGATGTGCATCTCTTCACGGTGCACGTAGCGGACAATAATTTTGCAGATATTATTCACTTTTTGACTATGGGGATGACACCAGAAGGGTATACAGGTCAGCAAAACAAGGAACTTGTAGTGCGCGTGGCAGAATTTTCTATGATTGCAGGACATTTGTATAAGATGGGTGCTGATGAAATATTGCGAAGATATGTGCTAGATTTTGAGAGAAATAAAATTCTCGTTGAAGCTCATGGAGGGGTTGCGAGAGGACACTATGCAGGAAAGGCGATTGCGCAGAAGATTTTGCGTGTAGGTCTCTGGTGGCCAACATTGCATAAGGATTCCAAAGCATATTGTAAGGTGTGTGATGCATGTTAAAGAATGAGCAGACCATCGCAGAGGGATGAATTTCCATTACAACCTCAAGTATCTTTGCAGCCATTTGAAAAATGGGCTATTGATTTCATTGCACCAATTCAGCCCCTAGAGAAGAAAACTAGTGCATGCTATATCATCACTGCGATGAAATATCTAACCAGATGGGTAGAGGCACAACCGGTTAAAGATTGTACATGGGCTACAGAAGCAAAGTTTTTGTTTGAATATATCTTAACTAGATTTGGTTTCCCCAAAGTGTTGATGAGCGACAGAGGTACGCACTTTCTGAATGAAACAATCAGCACATTAATAGATGAATTTCAAGTCTATCCCCAAAAGAGTACACCATATCACCCACGGGCCAATGGAATTGTTGAGGCCTTCAACAATATTTTGGAGAACACGCTGATGAAGATCTGCAACGCACAGTGAAATGATTGGTATGTGCGTGTACCTCCAATACTATGGGCGTATATGACTACTTGCAAGAAGATGACAGGACAAACGTCATTCAAGTTGGTCTATGGCGTAGAAGCTATGATGCCTATGGAATATATTGTGCCTAGTCTGTGCATAGTAGCTCTCACAGGTATGGAATATCATGAAGCCCTGGAGGAATGGCTCGCACAACTGATGGAGCTTGAAGAGGATCGATTCTTGGTTGGATTCCATTAGCAAGTTCAAAAGGAACGTGAAAAAGCATGGCACGATCGACACATCAAGTTGAGCATGTTCAAGGTAAACGATCTGGTCTTGTTATATGATAGTAATTTCACTAAATTTCTGGGTAAATTTCAGATGCATTGGCTGGGAGCATATATTATCAAAGAAATTATAGATGGAGGCACAGTTCAGCGAGTGAAGCTGAATGGAGAACCTTTTCTTAGGAGAGCAAATGGGAGCCGATTGAAGCTATATATAGGGGATCCTGCGCAATGACTATATGGTGGCAGGATAGTTGCTCCAGGCAGTTGCAAGGGAGCGTGAGACTATAAACTACACTGCCAAGGTTAGAGGACTACGCAGGAGGCGAGCTGCATGGAAAATGATGAAGATGCAATCCCGAGAGCTGCGCACAGAAATTTGTGCCAAGAAGAAAGGTGGCATGCAGAGCAGTAGAAAAGTGACCATTGAAGTCACTGTTCATGAATTGACAGCCAGGAGTTGGTTGAGGGGAGTGGGTTGGCGACACTTAAGGCAAAAATATTTGAAGATATGCCGCCAAAACATCATTAATTGTCAAAATTTGGGGGGAACGGTCGGATTTGAATTCAAAACCCCCTATAAATTCGGCATGTCGGCCCAACAGAGAACAATTTGCACCCTTATAGTTGTTATTGAAATTTGCTATATGTCACTCATGAGCTGAGCATTTTGGGAGGAATTCTTTGCACACATAGACGTTTCTCTGGAAGCCCGAGAGTTGTTTATGGAGAGGATGACTGCCACCAACCCTGCCGAAGCTTTGAGTTCAAAAGCTACAGTATCCGATGCCCCAAGACTTGAAGTATCTAGTGTTGAAGCCATGCCTGTGATGCCCACAGTGCTAAATTCGTCAAGGCCAAAACAGTTCATGGCAAAAGATAAACAACCCATTGTGACAGAAAAGCAACCTACAACAAAGGAGAAGCATAAAAAGTTGGTACAGGTGGGCACTTCCCCAAGGAAGCACACCGCGACACCAACCCAGAAGAAAGATAAGCAACCAATGAAGGATAAGCAGAAGGTTGTAGACATGGAGGTGGAAGAAGGCCAGGGAATGGAGGATATTGATGTTGAAGGCACAGAACCTATAACGAAGCTCCCTAGGTATATCCCTCCGAGAAAGGGAAAAGCGAAGATCACTAAAGACCCAGACTCAGAGAAATTCACCATCTCCACGCCCCTGCTACCTGAGCAGGTGCCTTTTGAAGGTCTGCGGCTCGCGCGAGTCCCATTATTGAAGATGGAGGATTGGGACCTCGCAGATCATGCTAAGTTCCCACACTTAACGACGGACAAGTACATGAAGAGAGTTTACTATGAAGAAACGGGTATGACACTGGAAATAGAGGAATGGGTCCACGGTGTTGAGCAATCAGGATTGCTCAACTTGCTATGGGTGCCACATTACCACTGCACCCCCATTAACACAATTTGCATACGCCAGCTACTCACTTTCGTGCATGATGGGTGTTTATGGCTAGGAGGGCCTATACCCATCACAAATATGCTCATTCATAGGATTATGCACCTGCCACATGAAGGTTTGAACCCGGCCAAGGAGTTTGGCAGAAAGACGAGAGAGAAGGAGCTTGCAGAGCGAATGAAAAAAGATTATGAACTGGTGAAAAAGTCGCATGGGTATTCCATTTTTTCCATCTCAGATCCTGCAGTGCAATTGTCCACACAAATATTAGCAGGAAAAGTGATGAGAAAGTGTCACACGAATGAAGTTCCAGTGCCTGTAGTGTCCCTCGCTGCATAGCATGTGAAGGGTGTATTGTTCAACTAGTCCAGATACCTATTCCAGGAGTTCCTTGAAAATTGCCACGAGGCCCAGGACGAAACCAAGTCATTTCATTATGCTTGGTTACTTTTGTTGATTGTATCAGTTGCATGAGAACTCTCGGAGGATAGCCAGTTTCCTCCGCTGGAAGAAGGGTTACTGAAGGAAGTGCAATTCACCTCTTTGTGGGCTACAAAGGACCCCAAGCGAATTACAGAAACCAAAATATTTTGGGTCTTGATGGAAGCGAGTCTCCGCATGGCCGTTAACTAGCATCCAAGGTTGTCCCCAACCTTGTACAAATAGCTTTCAGCTTACACAACATTCAAGGTTGACTTTCATAGGGTGTATATCCAGGTGCAAAAGGACCCAACACAGAATTAGCATGACTTGCCATGTTTAGTGACAGAGACCAATGTGTAGGAGGTAGTTGGGCACTAGCCAGCTGAGTGGTGTGCCCCTTCAGATCTAGATGTTGGGCCAAGCATAGGTGCAGAGAGTGCGACTGTGAACAAATAGAAGGAGGCAGCTAAGTAGGCTACATATAACTTGGTTGGGCAGAAAAAGACGGATGTCGTAGAGAAGGCTCGGGTCAAGAAGGAAAGTGCTTTTAAGGAGAAGGTAAAGCAGGAGCAGTGTGAGACCCATAGAGATGACATGTCACCTTCACCGGAAATAGAAACAAAAGCAGGACAAGGCAGTGGAGGCGAGGAAGGGCAGTGCACCCCCTTCATTACGAAAAGACATGAGTTGGAACAGCAAGGTGGATCACAGAAGAATAAGAAAGCCTAGAAAACATAGGTTGATACCATGGTGCTCACGGAAAGAGACCTGGATGAGATTGGTGACAAAGTCCACAACGCTGCAACATAATTGTTGCGGTAGCTGGAACAATAGTACTTGCAAACATTGGGCTGAGTTCAGAAGAATCTTCAAGAGTTGTAGCTCCAAGTAACCAAGATCCAAGCAGATGTCAGGAAAGTGAGTAGCACAGCAAGAAGTTTAGAACGATGTCAAAGTACAGGCGCAGAGATGATTCCGTGGCTATAGGATGTGCAAGTATTCCCCTTGCCTGCAGGTTCATTCCATGATGACACTGAGGAACAACGTACCCTCCTGGACAAAATCCAAAATATGGGCTTGAACCTTACTGTGATGCAATTGGAGTCATTGCATACGTTATTATAGGGAGATGTGGAAGAGCTTCGCATCAGGGAACAATGAGCTCTCAGTGCTGTCAGCGAGATCAAAGTTAATAATCAGTCACTATTCGCTAAAAAGACATAGGTTTTGCAGGAGAAGGAAGCACTCTAGGCACAGTTCAAGACTAGAGTCAGTAGTTGTGGAGGCATGCAGAACAATTTCTGAGCTTCATATTCCTGAAGATGCACAGCCAGAAGCGAAGATTTGTAAGTTAGCCACTGGTGTGCATGAAGCAAAGGCAGAGGTTAGATGGGTTCAATACGAACTCAATATGAAAATCACTGAGCTGTAGTTAACATTGCAGCCCACGACTTGGCCTGAGGTCCGGAGAAGTGCAAAGCCACCATTAGAGAAGGAATGGCCACCCTAGATGCCACAGTCACTGACTATTTGGCATTATTTGAGCAAGCAATGGAGTTGGTGACAACTCTGCAGGAAGACCCCAACCTACAGGCACTGAATACAGAGATTAGGGAGCTGCAGCGACAATATGACAAAGTTAGGGAAATGACATGCTTAATCGTACCAACGCAGTGCCTTACAAAATTACAGGAAGGGAAGCAGCTCCTAGCACAGGTAGAGGCGACATAGAAGAAGGAGGCCTTGATAAAGGCCAGCCTGCAGCCATGGTTGGAAGAATCTTATCAAATCATGACAACCATCTAGGATACACTAAAGGGCTTCCAGCAGATGCAACAGACAATCAGGCTGGCCGCAGAAGGCCCATCCACAGAGAAGTTAGTTAAAGAGGTCAAGTAGGCAGCCACACGGAGTGCTGTCGAGGATGCAGTAGTTCAAGTGGAGCTGGGGGATCTTCGCAGCAAGATCGCAGTTCCAGCCAAGTGACTCGAGTGCGAGTCACCATATTTGTGTTGGGGGCCTATTGGGACGAGGTCCCCTGGGTCAGTTTTGGGGTTAAAATAACCCAAGTTTTGATGTAATTTTTGAAAGAAATTTAAAGTCTTCACGATTTGTGGATGCAGACCACGTAGAGGATTAGGAGACAAAGGGGTTTTAACCCCTTGTTTATGTAAAGGTTGAGTCGGTTTTGAAGATTCACCCATGGTCCATAGACCATGCGATTGTATGTAAAAGGCTATAAATAGGTGTGTCTTAGAGAGTCTAAGGCATAATCTGGGATGTAATGGGTCAGTAAGAGAAAAGTGATAACGCAGAGAGTGGGTCAGATAGGAGAGAAAGGATCTGCAGCTAAGTGCACAAAGGCCTAGGTAGAGCTCGCAACTAACTGCGTGGACCCCTGCAACTGAGTGCGCAAGGTAGTTTTGAGTCTATAAAGTTGAACTGAAGACCAATAAAGAAGTTTACCAAGGAAATACTGTGTATATATGTTTATTTCTCGGACACTTTTAGGGTTAAAATAACCCAAGTTTTGATGTAATTTTTGTAAGAAATGTAACGTCTCCACGATTTGTGGATGCAGAGTGCGTAGAGGATCAGGAGTCAAAGGGGTTTTAACCCCTTGTTTATGTAAAGGTTGAGTCAATTTTGAAGATCCACCCATGGTCCGTGGACCACGAGATTGTATGTAAAAGGCTATAAATAGGTGTAGGTTAAAGAGTCTAAAGCATAATCTGGGATGTAATGGATCAGTAAGAGAAAAGTGATAGCGCAGAGAGTGGGTCAGATAGGAGAGAAAGCCTCTGCAACTGAGTGTGCAAAGGCCTAGGTAGAGTCCGCAAATGAGTGCGTGGACCCCTGCAGCTGAGTGCGCAAGGTAGTTTTGAGTCTATAAAGTTGAGTTGAAGATCAATAAAGAAGTTTACCGAGGAAATACTGTGTATATCTATTTATTTTTGTTTACCTGTTTACAATATATGCTACGAATAAATAATGTGTGTATGAAATATTGATCTAATGGTGCATGATTCTATTACATAACTGTTAGATAACGTACGCAAACATGTTCATGTATTTTCACGAGGACTTTAATGAATTATCTAATGTTTATTAATAACACATGCTTATCTACGTGATCCCTAATCTAGAATTTTTCTCTAATGCACGTAAGTGGATAAATCAACTGATAAAGGTCCACAAAAGTTGATCGTAGACCTTCGCGAAGGTCTAAAGACTATTTGACTAGAGTTGCAATATCGAGCCCAAGGGGCTTATCAATCTGTGCAAAGGCATATCTGAGGCACTAAAAGACATCACATTGATCTCTAGATGTGTAAACTTGGTTCCATCATCCCCCCATACTGCTTCGGGTGAGATTACAGCCTGTGCTACGCGGGTTGTTACCAAAAGGGCCAGTAGTGTAGGGTTTTTTTGGTTGGTGCAACTAACTTTGAACCTGGGTCAAGACCCCCTAAGCTAACACCAAACTTCCCAACAAAGCGTTGAGAGCCATTGCATTAGCCTCATATTTTTCTTTTCTACTTCATCTACGGGAATAGAGGATGGATATTGATAGCCTCCTTCAACGATTCCCCAAACATCAACTCCAAGTGACTGCAGATAAGCTCTTATTCTAAATATCCAAAAACCAAGTTGGGTCCATTAAAAAATGGTGGCCTGATAAATGCTACCCCCTCTTGATTTCTCCTCTTGATGAATATTCCTTCAAGTGATCAAGCTTCTTCTGAAGGACCTACTCTGATACCAATTGTTAGTAAAAATACTAAGAGGGGGATTGAATCCAGATTTTAAAACTTACTTCAACTTTACTTTTCTTATTCTAATTTATATACACAAGTGTTATTCAATGAACCTGTGTATATATGCAACTATGATGAAATCAAACTGTGTATATCCATTCAACGAAATTTACATATAATTGATCAATTGTTAATATTTAAATAGTGCATCATTACTTCATTAAACATGTATTAAGCAGAAACTATGAGCAGTAAAGAGAAGAAAGATTAACAACACATAATAAACACACCAACACACATGAACACCAAGATTTTAGGTGGAAACCCAATGTGGAAGAAAACCACCATTGTTGTTGTCTCTGTCTTCTTTAAAAATATATATATTCTTACAATCTTGTACTGGTCCATACTTTAGCTAGTACACATGCTCCTACAACTTTCTCTCGTTTTCCAACTCCTACTGGAAGGGAGCTACAACCCTCCTTTTTGAACACTTTTATCCTCAACTCTTTATGGATCACTTTTTAGAATGTTTCAAACTAGATCCACTTCCAACTATTCTGAAATCAATTACTCAAGTACTAAACCAACTGAATCATCAAATCAACTGATGTAACCAATGCAACTAAATCAAACTAGATCAGAACAGATCATGCCAATGCATATCCACTCATTAATATACCAAGCCAAACATTGTTACCCCTCACATAAACTAACAACTGCCACTGTAAACCTTGATCAAGCATATGTTAGATTGTATACGCTAATGTTCTTAATATCATACATGTGTATGTACGTGCTTCTCCTGAAGAATACCCATGTATAGATCTCAAAAATATTGATACCTGAATCATTGTCACACTAAAACAATCATTGTATCACATATTAAACCCATCATAGATCACAAAACCAAATACATATCATTATACAACAACATCATCACTTAGTTAACATTTCATTCCATAATCAGTTCAACCCAACCAGTACTTTCAAACATAGATCATTATGAGAGAGACATCATTGACAGACAACAATAAACATAATCGAATTGATCAACCATCATTAATAGTTCATGCTTCAAAACCCTAGAAATTGTATGTGACTCTTATAAAGAACACCCATGTATGTACGCACTTTTAATACTTCACACATGCATACAGATTATGAAATTTTGCATAATATGTACATGACCCCCTTGAAGTAGATCTGGGTATGTACGCAACCTTTCTGAAGAAAACCTGTGTACAGATCTGCAATTACTTAATCATTCATTTGTTGCAACTACAAAGCATATTTATCAACTCTTAATGTCACATGTTCATGTCAGAGTATCATTACCATCATAGATTTATCATTGTTAGTCATAATCATAAAGGATCAAGCAAACATGTTTATTATTTACTACAATGCTTTCAGATCTATTAAATCTTAACCTCCTTCATGTTCCTTGGTGCACACATGTTTTAGATCTAACCATTCATTAATAACCCATAACTTGCACGCATAGCACTTTTATCTTCATCTCCTTATATAGCTTAGGCCTTAGCCAATACCTTAGGTCAATCCCTTAGTAATGCCGATGGTATTCTTAAACAAGATCAAATGTAGGTTTTTGCACTCATTACTATGGGTAAATACCATGGTAAAGACCCCTGGTATTGATAATATTATGGTGTGTAAACTATACACGACTTTGCTTCACCATACCCACGTATGTATGCGGTCTTTGTTCACAAGACCCGTGCATATTTTCCTACACTTTACCTTTATCATTGCTCTATCTTTGAACTAATATTCCTTTTTCCAATCTCTTTGTCACATTTGTACTAGCCTATATACTCATCCTGCTACCATCATGTTGACATCTTTAACAAGTAGGTTGCCATCAAGGACAACACATTAGTCATAATGCCAACAGTGATGAAGTAGATGGAGACCTTACACTATCATTACCATATTTAACATATTAATACATATTATTACTTCTTATCATTCAGAAAATGAAAATGAGATATACCCTTATTCCACATAGTAAACCCATCATTCATACATGCAAAATAACAAAAATGTGAAAAATAGACAAGCCATCACATAGTGCACAAAGACATAGAATTAAGCTGAAACCAATTCTTTCATTAGTACTATGACTTTTCCATTACAAGTGCTTCCATCACATCTCACCAACCTATATTAGTTCTCATTCCAGCATAAGATTATCTAAAAGATAAGCCTCAAAACATACATGCATATTAGAAGCCTAAGACATCCCTTTTACTTCACGGCTTTGATCTATTTATAGATTTACATTTTGGCAGAAGCCAACCACAAACCCTTTAGTAGTAAAATATTGCTACGGGTGGTAAACGTTACTATGGGAAAAACATACAAAATAAGCTTAACAATTTTCCCTGTTCTCCATATTCTTGCATGCTGACTTGCTTGACCTTCATCTGCGGTACCCTTCTACGTGGTGCTCCTTATGCAATTCCCAAAACTTGTACCCCAAAACACTGCTCCAACATGAACACACCAATTTTAAAATCCTACAACTAGTATTTTTTTCTAAATCTCCTTATCGGGCTTAGGATGCAATCTTTAACTTAATTATTTTAAGTGTTCTTGCCATGAGAAGTGAGGTTAGATTTAGATGCTAGATAATTCTAGTTATTCTTTGCAATCAAATGAATTCATAGTATTGCAATATGACACAAAGTATTGTTGAGGTAGAGGATATGAAAACCAAAATGAAACTAATTTCTAATCTATTTGGCCCTGACCTCACAAAGGGCTCGAAGTATAGTCTTTCTCTTCACATGCTTCTGTACCTATGGGAAGTGATCAATTAAATTCTCAAACGATGATTGTAACAGTTCCAATTCACAATAATCATAGTGGTTAGAAAGGAAATGAGAAGGATAACATATCAAATTATGTAAAGACTACAAATAAACAATTGAATGTGTGTACTAAAAGAATGAAGCAATAAAATGTTCCAAAAAATTTTAATACATAGCTATAGGATGAAACTGATTGTTACAACAAGATGATCTAAACATTATAGGAAAAACCCTAAATTAATTGCAACATAACTAAATAGAAGGCAAGGTAGCTTTGCATTCGAGGTTGGTTGGCGCTTCCCAACTAGGAAGTGGGCTATTTAATTACAATAACAAGAGGGAAATCACAATAATACCATTAACCAAAAATACAATTTGTATTATGAAAAGATTTGTTTAATTTACAACAATATCATCAATTGATACATATCACACTATGACACAGAGTATTAATAAATTGCACAGGTGGTTTACAATCTTTATCAAATAGCAACAACCTTTCCCTCCTCTATTATCCCTCATTTTTATATTACAAAGAAAAAAAATGTAGAAGAGATCATTTATAGAGATTAACCTGATTCCCCTCATTCTTGTAAAACAAAGTATTAAGAATAGGCAGGGTAAAGAATTGAATTTTCATTCTCTGTTCCTATATAGTTGTTGGATAAACTTACAATGGCAATATAAGCAACTAGATCTTCACATACTATTTGTATGACATGAAATGCATATGAATAGTAACTTTGTTATCCTAGAGGGAAATCTCGCTAACAACCTATGCACAAGAAACTTTGAACATAGTTGTTTGAAACTCACACTTTCCTGAAGAATCTTGGGCACAAACTGAGGGTCACACTCCATACAACCAATTCAACCTTCAAAACTTATGTGGTCATTTCTCATTTGGGGGGGTGAACATATGCCAATCAACGGACTCATATATGAGAAGTAGCCTAGCAATACAATATTTACACTAAATAATTCATCATTATCAAAGTTAACTTAGAAACCAACTTCAATTTATTAAATACTTAGGAAACATAATGAAATAAGCAACATTTACCTCTAGATTCTTATTGAAGGGTTTTGGGCTTATAAACATAGAAACATTGGATAATATGGGTAAGTTCTAGGTAAAACAGTAGGGTAACAATGGAAAATGGGGCAATGGATTATGACAAATTGGGAGGCCACCATCTCCCCTACACTTGTTTACTTGCATGTTGTCATGAAAAAAGGGTTCTCAAAATTATTGAAGACAAAACTAAGGTTATCCCACAAACTGCTAGGAGAGCCCAATTTCATTAATCAAAATATTGAGACCCGCTTCTATTTTGGTTATCTTCTCACTTCATTTCTTCTTCTATGATGGTTGAATGGAGTCGATGAGTTTCTGATGAAATTTCTTATCCTCAAATTGTGTGATCCAAATGGATCCTAGAAAACCCTCTAAGTCTTCTAAAGATCAAAACTATCGCAAAAGAGGAACTCTTAGAAATAGTGGATAACACTATCGGAAGGAAAAAACATGGAGAAAACAAGGAAATAAGGCCTATCAGAGGCTTAAAACAACTTTGCATGAGAGTCGTTGGATCTGGCCGATCAACGATCTAGATCCGATTGGCATATTGCAATCGGCGGAGGCTATCAGAGGCTATCGGAGGCTACCATAGAATTATTGCGATAGGGATCAACGTGGTCAACGAGGACCGTCGATCAAGCATGCAGATTAACAGCCCAAGTTGAATCGCAATATCACAATCGGCCATTACAGAGGAGCACTCACAAACGGCCCGGGGGTATGTGTGATATGCGATTGTGATCAACCACATCGCAAAATCGCATCGAAACATCACAATGGAGCGGGGCCGATATAAATATGATTTGTGATAGCCGGACCTGATGGAAATATAGATGGTATTATATATATTTTGAGATCCGGAAAACAGGGTTTTCCTTTGTAAATCACATTTTCGTTAAATAAACGAAAAATAAAAGAAAATGCACCGATGCGATGAAACCGGACCCGAAAGGGTTTATGGATGCAAATATATAATATTTCAAGTCTGTCTAAAGCCATTTTATGGGGTTTTTCAGTGTTTAATGTATTTTTTTAATATAAAGGAAACAAGCGAGATTTTGGGAGGACCGAAGGCAGAAAGAGGTTTTGGCCAGGCTCTGCCCGAGCCCATACATTGGCTGCCACGTGTCCAGGCCCTAGAGAGAGAAAACCACTCTTTTCGGGTGGTTAACTCCCATATGCATGGGCCGCCTGAAATGAACCACAGTTGTTGGATCTAGATCTTCTAGATCAACGGTGGAGATGCAATAAGCGATATAAAGGCGGACCCGATAGGAGTTATAAGGTGGAATCTATAGTGTTTCAAATCCAATAAATGGCAGATTGGCGAATTTTCATAGTTTTTAGTGTATTTCTCTGTGTAAACAGAGAACGCTAATTTTGGGGATTTCAAAGGCCTGATGGTCCATTCTGTTACAGAATAGGTGGCCACCATCCTTGAAATCGTTTAGCAATGATTGCTAACTTTCATAGGGGGATCTGAGCGAACAGAGGCCGGGAAGCCAGAGAGCCCGAGGAGAAACAAATAGACAGTGCCGATTGGCTTTAAAGCCACAGACTGAAAGAGACAGAGGCAAGCAGTGTTGAGACAGAGAGCAAACAGACACAGAGAGTCAGTGAGGAGAGTCTGTGTACTCAGAAAGACTTGGGGGATCTAAGTGAAGCCTTGTTGTTTTGTATCTGTTGTGTGAGACTTAAATTGAGCTCACTTTTATAAAAACTCTGCTTCTGAATACATAATAGAGAGGTCACCACTGAAGGCTAGACAAGGAGACGTAGCCCAGGAGTGTTGGGTGAACTCCTTGTTAAACTTGTTGTGTTTATGTGTGTTTGTCTATTAAGTTCTTTAACTGCTTCATTGTTTATGTATTTCACAATCTTATCGATCTAATGCTCAAAGTAACATAGGAAAATCCATGCACATGAGTCTGTAATACCTTAATAATTGTCTAAAATCTCATTTACAAATCAAGTGGTATCGGAGCTTTAGGTTTGCTAAGGTTAGACAAGCTTGTGCTGGATTGTTGAATGCTAACTAGGTCAAAGCTCAAATTAGGAGAAGGAGAACTGGTTGAGGCTAACCCAGAAATTGGAAGAGTCTATCCTAGGAGGAAAATGGCAGAATAAATTCTCTTGGAATCAGATTCTCGGTTCATGGATAGTTTCATGACCATGAGAGCCATGGTAGAAGAGATGTATCGAGAATTTAAGAAAGGTCGAGGTGAAAGTACTTCAACCTCCAAAAAAGACAAAGGAACAAAGGAACCTCTTCTAGATGGCCATTCAAAAGGAAAAGGGAAAAGGGAAGAGCCTCCTCCATCAACACCTCCTTCTAGCACTGAAAATAAAAAGAAGAAAACATCTTTGATTAAATTAGATGTAAAATTTGATTTTCTAATATATGATGGAGAATTAAATGCAGAAAATATAGATAACTGGATTAGACAGATTGATGTATATTGCAGGGTGTAGAACATTGATTCAAAAAGGAGAAAGATTCAGCTAGCCAGCCTTCGCCTTGGAGGAAATGCCCTAGTGTGGTGGGAAGGTAGGATACAAGCTGATTTGAAGAAGCATAGTAAAATTCTTTCTACCTGGAGTGAATTTGTTTCTGCCATTGAAAACAACTCTATCCACTAGCTTATATGTAGGAAGCAATGATGAGTTGGCAAACTCTTCACCAATTAAAGGGGCAAAGTGTACAAAGCTATACCCAGGAATTTAGAAAAAGAGCTTTAATTCTAGGCATTTCTCTAGACTCACCTGAAACTTTGCTGAAGTATATAGGTGGTTTGCATAGCTATTTGAGGCACACCATTCTCATGTTTAACCCTATTAGCATAGATGAGGTATCAGTTCAGGCTACACATCTAGAGACTAGAGGTAAGAATGTGAACCCAGAGATTGGGGGATCAGCAAAACCCACTACAAGCAAGAAAAAGGAAAAGAAGAAGCAGAAATGGAAAGAGAGGAAGGCAAACGCTGTACAGAAAGACAAAACTTCATGCACTCACTGCAAGAAGGATGGACATAATGATGCACATTGCTAGTCTTTGCATTCGGAGCTAAAACCCAAGAAGTTCGATGGCAAGAAGAAGAAGATTGTTGCTGCTATTCAGAGAGATTTGGGGTCAGACTCAGGTGATGAAACAACAGTCACAGCCACAGGTATAAAAGGTAAAAATTCTAAAGCATCTACTAGTAATTCTACACAATCTATTGATAATGAAGAAAATGAGAGGAAAAGACGAGCTTTTTCATATTAGAGTTATTTCCAAGCATCAAAAGATTGATACTTTATTTGATAGTGGTTCACAAGTAAACTTGATTTCTGAAGCAATTGTAAATAAGTTGGGACTACTAACCACACCTCACAAGAAGCCATATCCATTAGGTTGGGTATGTGATAAAGCAAAGCTACGAGTGACTAGACAATGTAAACTTAGGTTTGCTTTTGGGTCAACTTTTGTAGATGAGGTTGAGTTAGATATAGTTCCCTTGGATATATGTGGTATTGTTTTAGGAAGTCCTCACTTGTATGATAGAAAAGCCATTTTCTATAGAACTAAAAATAAGTATCAACTCACAAAAGATGGAATAGAATATATTGTAAGAGCTCATCAGCTCAAAAATAAATACACTCTCATAAACTCAGGGTAGATGAAAATAATTGTAAATTCATGCAAGCAATTTTTACTAATGGTTGTAAAGGAAAAGAACCCTGATAAAACCAATGTATTTGAAGGCTATGATGCTAAACAGAAAGCTGATTTAGAAAAAGTTGTTTCAGAATATGATATCCTATTTCAAGAACCTAAAGGTCTGCCACCCAAAAGGGAAATAGCACATGATATTCATTTGCAGCAAGATGCTCCATTGCCTAACATCGGAATGTACAAGTTATCCGCTTTAGAGAATGCAGATATCAAGAAGCAGGCATAGGAGTTGCTCGATAAAGGGTTCATAAGACCAAGCACATCACCATGCGGATCTCCAATCATGTTGGTGATAAAGAAAGATGGTTCGTGGAGGATGTGCATTGATTACAGAGCACTGAATAAAATAACGATCAAGAATCGTTATCCTCTTCCTCGCATTGGTGATCTATTAGATCAGTTGAAAGAAGTTGTTTACTTTTCCAAGCTGGATTTGCGTAGTGGCTATCATCAGGTCAGAGTAGCAGAACAAGATGCATGGAAGACTGCTTTCAAAACAAAGCAAGAGTTGTATGAATGGCTAGTTATGCCTTTTGGCTTAACTAATACTCCTGCCACTTTCATGAGAGTTATGAATGATGTACTTCGACCTTCTATTGATGATTTTGTAATTGTATATTTAGATGACATTCTTGCTTTTAGTAAAACATGAGAAGAACATTTGAAGCATGTAACGCAAACTCTAGATGTTTTGAAAAAAGAAAATCTCTATGTGAAGTTATCAAAATGTGAATTTGGAAAAACATCTTTAAATTATTTGGGTCATATTGTAGGGGGTGGTGAATTGAAAATAGATCCCTCTAAGGTTGAAATCATTGTGAACTGGCCTAAACCCAAATCTTCTACAGAAGTTAGGAGCTTCCTAGGAGCAGCACAATATTGGGGAAAGTTTATTCCTAACTTTTCCTTGATTGCAGCTCCCTTACATGCTTTAACAGGATTGAACAAGGTGTTTCAGTGGGGAGGCAAACAGCAAAAATCCTTCGACACCTTGAAAGAAAAAATTAGTACAACACCAATACTAGCATTGCCAGATCTTCAAAGACCATTCGAGATTGAAACAGATGCTAGTGAATATGCCATAGGAGCAGTGTTGATGCAACATGGTAAATCCATATGTTATCACTCTGAGACATTTAATTCTACAATAGTTAATTATCCCACATATGATAAAGAATTGTATGCATTAGCGCAGAGTGTGAAAAAGTGGAAAAATTACCTATTGGGTAAAGAAACAATTATACACACTGATCATCAACCACTTCAATATTTACACTCACAAACTAAGTTGCAGCAATCAAGACACTATAGGTGGATGGGTTTTCCACAGCAGTTTCATCTTGTCATCAAGTATAAGAAGGGCATACACAATAAGGTTGTAGATATGTTATCCAGACCAATTATAAATGCATCTACTATACTTAAGCATAACTCAGTATTGCATGAAAGCTACATTGGACAATATGCTCAAGATGTAGATGTTAAAGATGTATATGCAACTTTAAGACATCGCAAACAAGTAGAAGAATTGAATTATCATGTTACACCAACTCTTATATCATTTGGGAAAGTTATACATTCCCCAAACTGAAAGAGTTAACATAATCCGAGAAGCACATACTTTCTAATATCGGGTCATTTTGGTGTAAGTAAAATAGTTGCACAGCTACAAAGGTTCTGTTATTGGCCAAGAATGCATGAAACAGTTTCTAGATATATTAGAGGGTGTACCATGTGTGCTAAAAGCAAGCCCAGCAATAGAAAACTAGGCTTGTACACTCCACTTCCAGTTCCTTCTCATCCTTGGAAAAGTGTTTCCATGGAATTTGTTGGGGGATTACCAAAATCTAGAAAAGGTCATGACTATTTATATGTTATTTTGGACAGATTCAGTAAAATGTGTATTTTAATACCTTGTAACAAGTAGATTACAGCTGAACAAACAGCAAAGTTGTTCTTTCAGCATGTATGGGTTCATTTTGGGTTACCCACTCCTATTGTCTCTGATCGAGATTCCCAATTTGTTGGGAAGTTTTGGTCAAGTATATGGGATTTAATGGACACCAGATTGAAGAAGAGCACAACATTTCATCCACAAACAAATGGCCAAATAGAGGTGGTCAACATGACAGTGATCCAGTTACTCAAGGGCCATTTCAGCAAGCATCCCAAGCTTTGGGATGAACATTTATGTTATGTGCAACATGATACAACTGTGCTAAGCACTCTTCTACACAAAGATCTCCTTTTGAGACTTGTTTTGGTTTTATACCAAGGTCTCCCTTGGATTTTGTCTTTAGTAAAGACATAGCAGTTGATGGACACAGTGATGTGGACAAAGCAACCAAGTTCATTGAAAAAATCCAAGAAATTCACCAGGCAGTGCAGGAACAGCTGGAAAGAAGCCAGGCCAAGTACAAGGCAAGGCATGATAAGCATCAAATTGAGCATAGCTTCCAAGTTGGTGATCAAGTCTGGTTGTACATCAGCAAAGACAGAATGCAAGGTGAAGGTAAGAAGTTGAAGCCAATAAGGTATGGGCCTTTCAAGATACTTGAGAAAATTGGTGAGAATTCTTTTCGCCTTGATTTGCCAGCTTATATCCATATCTATTCAGTCATTAATGTAGAGAACTTGAGACTATATGAACCTTCATTGTTTGGAGATCCCGAAGAGCAAAGTCAGTTTCCTTCTATTGATGATTTGTTGCCTGAATATCTCAATGAGTTGTAGGAAGATACAATTCTGGACAAGAAGGTGAGAACTACACATAGAGGTGATGTTGAGTACCTAAGAATCGGACTCAAGGGTTCAAAACCAAGAAGTGCAAGATGGATAGAGATAGGACAAGTGAGGAAGTTGTATCCTCACTAGATTGATTCTTAAAAACCAACTTTTGGTGGTCCAAAATCTTTTTCAGTGGGAAGGCGTGATCCAAATGGATCCTAGAAAACCCTTTAAGTCTTCTAAAGATCAAAACTATTGCAAAAGAGGAACTCTTAGAAATAGCGGATAACACTATCGGAAGGCAAAAACATGGAGAAAACAATGAAATAAGGCCTATCGGAGGCTTAAAACAACTTTGCATGAGAGCCGTCGGATCTGGCCAATCAACGGTCCAGATCCGATTGGCATATCACAATCGACAGAGGCTATCGGAGGCTACCACAGACTTATTGCGATAGCGATCAGCGTGGTCAATGAGGACCGTCGATCAAGCGCGCAGATCGATGACCCAAGTTGAATCGCGATATCACAATTGGCGATTATAGAGGAGCGCTCACAAACGGCCCGGGGGTATGTGCGATATGCGATTACGATCAATCGCATCGCAACATCACATCGGAACATTACAATGGAGTGGGGCCGATATAACTATGGTTCGTGATAGCCGAACCCGATGGAAATATAGATGGTATTATATATATTTTGAGATCTGGAAAACAGGGTTTTCCTTTGTAAATCGCATTTTCGTTAAATAAATGAAAAACAAAAGAAAATGCACCAATGCGATGAAACCGGACCCAAAAGGGTTTATGAATACAAATATATAATATTTCAAGTCCGTCTAAAGCCATTTTACGAGGTTTTTCAGTGTTTAATGTATTTTTTTAATACAAAGGAAACAAGCTGGATTTCGGGAGGACTGAAGGCGGAAAGAGGTTTTGGCCGGGCTTCGCCCAAGCCCATACATTGGTTGCCACGTGTCCAGGCCCTGGAGAGAGAAAACCACTCTTTTCAGGCGGTTAACTCCCGTACACATGGGCCACCCCAAATGAACCACAGCCGTTGGATCTAGATCTTCTAGATCAACGGTGGAGATGCGATAAGCGATATAAAGGCGGACCCGATAGGAGTTATAAGGCGGAATCTATAATGTTTCAAGTCCGATAAATGGCAGATTGGAAAATTTTCATAGTTTTTAGTGTATTTCTCTGTGTAAACAGAGAATGCTAATTTTGGGTATTTCAAAGGCTCGATGGTCCATTCCATTACAAAACAAGTGGCCACCATCCCTGAAAGCATTTAGCAATGATTGCTAATGCTCAGAGGGGGATTTGAGCGAATGGAGGTAGGGAAGCCAGAGAGCCCGAGAAGGAGAAACGAACGAACAGCACCGATTGGCTTTAAAACCAAAGACTGAAAGAGACAAGGCAAGCAATGTTGAGACAAAGAGCAAACAGAGACAGTGAGTCAGTGAGGAGAGTCGATGTACTCAGAAATACTTGGGGGATCCAAGTGAAGTCTTGTTGTTTTGTATTTGTTGTGTGAGACTCAAATTGAGCTCACTTTTGTAAAAACTTTGCTTCTGAAGACATAATAGAGAGGTCACCACTGAAGGCTGGACCAAGAGACATAGCCCAAGAGTGTTGGGTGAACTCCTTATTAAACTTGCTATGTTTATGTGTGTTTGTCTATTATGTTCTTTAACTGCTTCATTGTCTATGTATTTTGCAATCTTATCAATCCATTGCTCAAAGTAACATAGGCAAATCCATGCACATGAGTCTGTAATACCTTAATAATTGTCTGAGATCTCATTTACAGATCAGTGTGTCTCTTTATTCTCTCTCGAAACATTTGACTTTTTTCTTTCAATTGTTCATTTTACCTCTACACATACCTATTCAATACAATTACTTCAATTAGTTCTTGCTTCAATCTTTTAATTTTCTTGTTTTTCCTCTTTATTTTCTTAAGCAATTTAAATGGAGGTCAAAACATTGATTCAATAGGTGATGGATCAGTCTCAAACTATCCAACATGCTCATTGACAACTGGCTTGAAGGGTTGGAAGCTTTGGTCAACCTATCTAACACCTTCACTGGTAGATGGTTTGGAGGGTTTGAATCTTTGGTTGAATTGCCTAACATCTCCACTGGGAGGTGATTTAAGAAGTAACTCGCTTGGTGTATTTGGAGCTTGGGCTCTTTTTTTCTTTTTAGTTCTAATGAAACCTCCAATTGTTTTGGCATCCTCCACTTCATTTTATAGACAAAATAAGGCTTATTAAGTTTCATGTTGTTGAGGGGAAGGGCCTATCACCTGAGTGTTTTGATATTCATCTATTTTATCATATTCATGGGAATTATTCAAGTGAGAGGATTGATTACTAGAATATTTTTCCTTGGAGTGCCACTTTTTTTTTTACAATATTCTTTGAGGAGGGATTAAGGCCTTGGTTCTAGGGGAGTTAGGGTCTTCACCAAGACCATCTTTAATATCATCACTCCTTTTTCTACAAGATTCTCTGCCACCACTTCATCAAGTTTTTCTTTATACTTATTTTGACTTATAAATTTCTCCCACATATCATTTCTACTAGATAGTTATGCCACAACCAACATTTTCACCAAGCCATGATGATATAAAACCTTATGGGGATTCTTTTCTTTTTTTTAACTTGGCTCACTAGATTTCCTAGCCTCTTTCATAAATAGTATGGGAAATTTAACTATGCTTTATATTTGAAATGTAATAGGAATTTCATATGATGTTGAAGAGTAAGAACATACCAACCTTCACATGTCAAATACTTTTGTAGAATTTCCAAGGGCTTCAACTACTCATCCTTGACCTGAGCGCAAGGTACCCCTTTAACCAAATCAATAGTGTAATATGTTAGCTTCATAAATTGATTGCAGGTGTCACAATCCAGAGGTTTGCTTTTAAATCACTTCTCCCCAATTATGAGGAGATCAGTGGCATGGGAAAATGTTTCCTCTAATACTTGCATTACAAAATGATCCACTCAAGTTACCTATCCATAAAAACCCTTAAATAAATGGAGTGTAAACTGAATGTTAAAACCATAGAATTTAGCAAAGAATTTATTCCACCATGTTTCTCAAAACATTGCATGACATGCATTTTATTCAAGAGGAGGTTTGAGGACCTGTATGGACATTGGATCATGGGGATCAACCACCATTTTTTACCACATTCATTAAACAAAGAGAAAAACCTACTTTTTTGATCAAAATTATGATAGGTAAGTGGAATTGGAAATGACTTTGAATGGTCAATGACGAATGACCCAATTTATTTTAAAGGCCCAAATGCCTATGCATGAAGCTCAATTGGAATCCATTTAGTGATTCAATGAGTTTCGAAAGCCCAATATGTAATTGATTGCATGCATGTTTAGAGATAACAATGAAATAGCCAAGTTTTATTCATATAACAAGGTGAATATCATACATGTACATGGAAGGTTCAGTGGGCCATAATTCAACGATCATGTTTGGAATATCAACATGAAAAGAGGTGAAAACATATGCAGGATTAATGGGAAATATGAATATTATTAGATGCAGGTGAGATAATATCAAATACTAATATAGTGGTAAAGAAAGTGGGGCACATGACGATTTCATATAAAATTAAATGTATGGAAAGCTTAGGTATGAGGGAATAATCTGAGAGTGAGAGTAGATGATAAAAATATATTGTATGGATAGAGATAGAGTATAAAAAATAGGATAAGATCACAAGCTTAATGGTGTTACATAATGAAATTCTTGTGTATTTAATAAATCAAAATGGATATAAAAACATTCTTACCTTAGAAATTTGTCATCGTTCAATACTTACAAATATGCATGCTAAGTCTGATTTTTGTGCTAAAACATTTGGACTGAGAGAATATTGAATGATGGTATCAACAAACCTTTGGACTATATGAAAATTGATAAATCACTCATAGTTTTTCATGTACCCTTTGTAAACTTCCTATACTAGAATGGACAAAAAACCCTAAAAACTCCACTAATGTTGTCGACTGAAGCACAAAGGAACCAATAAATTTAATGTTATTAAAAATCAATATTTCTTGGTGTTGTTCTGAATAGAATGAGTGAATTTCAATCTTTATTCATGTTCAAGACTTTGAAAATTTATGTAATTTTGAACTCATCCATTGTGAAAATGCTAAACCTAACTAAAGACCCAAGAATGATGTATTGATATTGGAGACTAGTGCTACCACGAGGACACTTATGTTGCTAGAATCAATCATACTGTGAAACAAATAAAATGTACTTGCAACAGAATTAATGTAACAAACAGGTGGATAGCCAAAATAGGATTATGTCTCAAGGTTTTTAATGAGAAAGAGATATAATCCCTTAGCAAATTATTTGTCAAGGAAACATATAACCTTCTCTTTTTGAAACAATTAGTCTATTTTATCTTCCTTGCACATAATCCCATTTTTATTCACACACCACTAAAAATTGCAACTTTCATCATAATGACAAACCAAATAATATTCACTGGAAGCCAAATCCTGACATAATTCCATCTATGTGAAAATTTATGTTGAAGTGGAACACAAAAGGAAATTATTTGATTACCAACAATTGATCATAGTTGTTAACCATGTGAGACTACTCACTATTAATGCCAATGAGTGTCAAGGTGTCATGGTATATCTCGCTAGGAAAAAATAGATGAGATGAAGTCAATTCGCCTACAAGATCTGATAAATAGGGGGAATTAAGTAATCCCCTGATGTATGAGCATCTTACCTCCAAGTCAAAATGTATTTTGACTAGAATAGGGGTCTTTTCAATTACCAAGCGAGTTGGTTCCCTAAGTGTGTGTGAAATTAATTTAATGTATCTTCTTATGTTTTTAAGAATAATTGTATATAATTTATTAAAGTTAGGATTGTTGTAATTAGATTGTAACACCCTCCTCTCACACTTACCCAAGTTCATCGGTTCACCGGGGTAAATATGTGACAAAGATTTACTATGATATGACTCAACTCCCTAGGTATAGTTAAGGAAGTGGAATCAGCCAACCAAAACTTTACTCACCTCCCTTGGGAAATACGGGAGCCCCAGGGCCAATCAACCACTCCAAGTGCCATAACATTGAGTTAACTTTCTTTTTCACTAAACTATTTTGTCATTCACATGCATAAAAAGGCATTCAAGCGACTGTAATCCTCCAATCTTATGGCTAACCCTACCTCCTAGCAACTGCAGTCTAATTTACCCAGTTTTGTGCATGTGACCTCGAGATCTGAGCCGCTTTTTAGTACTAGGATCCTGACCTTTTCCCTGAACTTGATATAACTTTCTAGAATGATGAATGACACAAGGACAAATCCATTAATGCAAAACTTAGACAACTTAACCTAGCAAGTCTTGACTATGACATACATTTCGTCAAACACATTATGAACATGTAATCTGCAGGTTATAAATTCATATTTGAACATAGGGGTCTCATACTTATATGAAATTCATCAAGAAGGTATGATTCCCTCTCATAATAGCTGCAATAACATCTATTAGGTATTGCATTTAATAACCATTCATTTACTAATAAAAACATGATGAGAGCCACAACTAAGGCCTATCATAAAACCATGCTTATAACCAACATATAACCAGAATAATAATAATGATAGAACAACCATTAAATCCACATAATAACAAGTATGAATACTCATGAAATAGAAGAGGAAAAAGAGCTCTTACTAACATGTGAAAATCCAACCAAGTTAGGGACTTCCATGTACCACTCAACCATAGATTAGGCTTAACCAAATCTTTCTTTCAGCCAATCACCCTCATGCCATATTCCAAGCATGAATGTGGGACTCACAACAAAACAACCAAGGATTCCTTAAGCTTTACCACATATCCCACTATTTCCAGTTAAGGGATTTCTAGGCTCGCAAAACATCATCTTTACAATAAGGCTTTACTTCAATCCCACTATTACCAGTCAAGGGATTCCTAGGCTAAACAATAAACATACACTACCGCGATCTACCACAATCCCACCAAAATTGGTCAAGGGATCACTGGGCCCCAAACAAGCTTGGATGCATCCAGATTTCTTCACCAATAACTTGAGGAATTTTCTCATCTCCACCCTTAGGCTTTATCGTGTATCCCACCATTATTGGTTAAGGGATTCCTAGGCCCTTGGGAATTTTCCTCACACCACCTCACCCGGTTCTGAAACCATATAGAAATCTAGCTCAACCAAATGAAATAACCCCATCACACTATGGCTATCTGGAAATGTAAAGGAAAAGTTGAAACCATTGTTGCATGTATCAAATATCATTCCAATGACAACAAGAGAACCAAATACACACATTCTTATGCCATGCATGCCAAACCTAGCAAGGAAATCATACATGCAACTTGATACCTACAAGTAATCCTGTTGTAGCCACTTGATCCAACTCTTCCTTGCTTGATCTTTTCTTTCCTTTGCTTTCTTGTCCTTCCTTTGCCTTTCTTTCTCTAGTGATAAAGTGCTCCAAGAATGCTCTAAGTGTGTAAGAGTATGAGAGAGAGAGAATAGAGAGAGAGCTCCAAGATAAAATTGACAAAAGGTTGTGAATTGATCCTCAGAAGCCTTTTTATCAATGAGGCCTCTATTTTCTTCAATTTCCTCTATTTTTCCTTCATTTTCCTCCTCACATGCAGCATGTGACCTTTCACCGTGCTTTTCTCCTATTTTCCATTATTTTCATAAATAAATTCCAATTAATGCCTCTTTGCCTTTTCAAATCCTTTGACAATTTCCTCTTAGCCATAATAAACCAAATGAACACCCATTCGGATCCTTTGCCCAACATTCAGCTTGGAATACATATCCCATGATCTTGGTCTTATTTTTTCCTTTATTAACTTTATTACATGAATTTTTTATCCCAAGATTGTTAGAGAACCCTCCCCCTTAGAGAAACACCATCCTCGGTGTTCAATGACACCTACAACCAATAAGACCGCTGAAACCAAAACATACTTCCCATGGAGATTTATAACTTAACTTGATGCAGTATTTACAATGAACAACATGTTGAAAAGCAAAACCAACATGACAAACATGACAACCATACCACTTATTGGAGCTTTATAACACAACTCGGTGTGGTATTTACAATGGAAACCATACATAAATACATATACATATACCAAAACCCCCTTGCCGCAACCAACAAGAAATGAAGGATACATTTCCCACATATGATCAGTTATCTCCCATGTAGTTTCAATGGGCCCAAAGTGTTTCCACTGCACTTTAACTTGCTCGATTTCTTAGTTCCAAAGCATGATTTGTTTCCATTTCAAAATGTATTGAGGTTCCAAATGGAATTCTCCTTCTGGATCCACCTGCATTACAGACCAACCAATCACATGATAAACATCCTTTATATATCTTTTAAGCAATGAAACATGGAAACATCATGGAATTTCACTATCACAGGTAGTGCAAGTTTGTAGGTCACTAGTCCAATCCTCTCAAGGATCTTGAAAGGCCTGTAATATCAAGGTTCCAAATTCACACATGACCTAATCCTCAAGGAGCTCTTCTGGAGCTTGATGTGCAAGTACACCTATTCCCCAACCTGAAATTCTTTTTTCAACCTATGTTGATCCACATAACTCTTTCATTTTTATTGTTATACCCTTCTTGATAATCTACATTTCTTGTTCCATTTCTTCCAACATGACTGGTCCAATCAGTACCCTATTCACTCGATCATTCTAGCTATGGGAGTATTGCAACTCCACCCATAAAGTGCCTCAAATAGAGTCATCCTCAATGACCCTTGATCCCCATTGTTGTAAGAAAAGTCTACCAGTGGAAGATACTCCTCCCACCTCCTCTTCTTGTGCATAACATACATTCTCAACATTTCCTCCAAAATCCTATTGACCCTCTATTTCTATCCATCTGTTGACGGATGATATGTAGGAATTTACAGGGTAAGTTCCTCAGATAGAACACCAAAGGACACCGCTCACAAACAGATCACGGATCAATAAACCAGTATTCTTGACGTGGTTAAAACCCTCAAAGAGGGAAACAGTGCACGGCCTGAGCCAACACAGCCACTTTAGGCAATTTATTAATAAAATAAAGAAAATTTACATAAGATTCTCCCATGAACAATCACCCTACAAATGACCCTCCATGCTCTTTAAATAGAGATCATGGACCAATAGGGTGTTAAGCCACAATCAAGTGTTGGTAATACCGAAGGAGAGAATGAAATTTCAGATCACTTAATGTCTAGAACATATCGTGACCGTCGAATTGTAAGTTACAAAAGTACATGGTAAAGAAACACACTTTACCTAACACTACACTGGACCAAGTTATACTTAACTATTTCCTATGTGTCAGAATATCGTAACAGTTTTGAAGGCCAATTTTATACCCAAACTTACAAATAACTCCTTCCAAAACCTAGAACTGAATTTAACATCTTTGTCTGATACAATATTCTTCTAAATACCATGCAATCCCACTATCTCCCCGATGAAGACATGTGTTACCTCACTAGCTGAATAAGTAGACTTAACTAGAATAAAATGAGCTACCTTAGTCAACTTGTCAACCACAACCATGATGGAATCATGCTGTCAAGATGTCCTGGGAAAACCTATAATGAATTCCACAGAAATAACCTCCCATTTCGACTCTAGAATCAGAATCAGTTGTAGTAGACCACCTGGATGCTTACATTCGACTTTTACTTGTTGAAAATCTAAACACTTAGCCAAAAACTATGTCAACTCTTTCTTCAGATTTGGCCAATAGTATAAATTCTTCATCGTTGTCAATGTCTTATGATATCTTGGGTGGCCTAAATACAACTTAACATGAAATTTCCTCAAGATAATCTTCTTGAGTTCAATGTTGTCTAACACATAGATCATATCCCTAAATCTCACCAAACCATATGTCATAAGATGATAATCTACATCATGTTCCCTTATACCCTGTTTTTGTAACTTTTGCATAAGCTCCCTGTACCTTTCATCTTGCTATCCTACCTGTAAGATTCGATCCTATAAATATGTCCCATATGAAATCATAGCTTCTATGTGATTTACCTAGACTCTTCTGCAACCCTATTCTCTTTTCCCTTAATGTACCTGATCTCAAAGTCAAACTCAATAATAGTGGCCAACCATCTAGCTTGCTTGGCATTCCAATTCGATTGGTCAAACAAGTAACTCATCCCACTGTGATCACTCTACAATACAAACCTATTGCAAAGAAGATAGTGTCTCAACATATTTAACGCATGGATGATCGTTTCCAACTCAAGATCATGCGTCATATAGTTCTGCTTGTGCTCATTCATTTTCCTTGACTTGTAGCATACCACCCATCCATATTGCATCAAGACTCCACCAAGTCCTCTCTTGCAAGAATATGTACACACCACAAACTCTTTATCCAGATCTACAATCTTGAGAACTAGAGCATTTTTCAACAACTCCTTCAACTGCTCAAAACTTGTCACACATTCCTCTGTCCGTTCAAATTTATTTCCTTTCCTCTGCAATGATGTAATAGGACATGCAATCCATGAGAATTTCCTAATGAACCTCCTATAGTAACCTACTAACCCCGTGAATGATCTAACCTCATCCACATTTCTATGAGTTTCACATTCCATAATAGCTCTTATCTTTTTCAAATCCACTGCTATACCTTCCTTGGAAACAACATGTCCCAAGTAATGTACCTTTGTCTGAAAGAAATTGGATTTACTAAGCTTGGCATACAACTGATTCTCTCTTAGCAATCTCAATATTGTTGCTAAGTGTTCAACATGTTCTTCCTCATTCTTAGAATATATCAATATATCATCAATGAATACAATAAAAAACTTGTCTAGATAAGGATGTAACACACTATTCATTAAACACATGAAAGTAGCTAGAGCATTAGTCAAACCAAAAGGAACTAAAACAAACTCATAATGCCCATACCTGGTATGGAAAGCAGTCTTGTAGATGTCCTCTTCCTTAATGCATACATGATGGTATCTTGATCTCAAATCAATCTTCGATAGCATTGTTGCTCCCTTCAGTTAATCCAACAATTCATTAATCCTCAACAACATATACTTTTTATTTATTGTCACCTTGTTCATATGCATGTAATCAATGCACAATCTAAGATTACCATCTTTCTTCTTCCCAAACATTACTGGTGCACCCCATGGTGATGCACTTGGCCTAATGTATCCCATATAAAGAATTTCCTTCAACTGAAACTTCAATTCCACTAACTCTGGAGTTCTCATCCTATACGGTGCCTTTGATGCTAGTGATGCCCCTGGTATCAACTCAATAGAAAATTCCACTTCCTTGTGAGGAGGCAACTCTAAAATCTCTACTAAGAACACATCCTAAAAATGTTGCAATATCGGGTACCTCTTCAGGACTTCTGCATCCTCAACTTCCTTAACTTTATCACTGGAAATATGAACTAGAAATAACACACACCCTTTCATGTGATTGTGCTTTGCTTGCATAGTTGTAACCATTCTTACTAATGTAACCTTCTTCTTACCCTACAAGATCCTTTGTTCTCCATTGTCATCCATGAACTCAATAGCCTTGTCATAACATTCTACTTTGCTCCTGTGAAAGTACAACCAATCCATACCCAAAATCATACCGTACGAACCCAATGGAAGTACATTCAGATGCGTTGATGTAGGCATACCATTCAACTCAAATTCCCATGCTCTTACCCAATGATGAATTATCTTCTTAGTACATGTAGCCAACTGCACTAACTTGTAACCCGTAACATGTAACTACACCTATAACATGTAATATGCACCTGTAACATGTAACATGTAATCAACCAACCTACAAACCTGTAAACCTACAAACTTGCAAACTTGTAAACAACCAAACCTGCAAACTTGTAAACAACCTATAAACAACCAAACCTACAAACCTGTAAAAAACCTATAAACAACCAAACCTAAAAACCTGCAAACTTGAGGTCTTGTTCACTTCAGTGCCCATTTACTTTTAATCTTGTCATTCCCTTTCCAACCCTGCTAATACTCTGCCTTACGCTTCAATTTCTCATAACAGTGTTTCAACTTCCCAATGGCTTCTTCCAGTGACCGAGGCTCATCATACTCAATATGATCCTTAAATGTTAATGGTGATCCACTAAAAAATATTTGAACTTTAGCCTTCTCATCCTTAAGATACAGTACATACCTCAACAACTCTAGGAACTTATTTTTGTACTCCTCATCTATCATCGATCCCATATTTAGCTCATAGAACTCCTTGGATTTACTGTTATAGTACCTTTATGACAAGTACTTCTTCCTAAATAGTCCCTTGAATTCATGCCAACTCAACTCCTTTGTCATGTCTCTGACACGCTTCACATCTTCCCACCAGATGTCTACTTTCCCTTTGAGGCTGAAAATAACTATCCTGGCATTCATGTTCTCGGTGTAATCATGCAACTCAAAGAACTTCTTCATCCCAAGTAACTATGCCTTTGGATCTTTCGGCTTCTCCATATCTCCATCAAATGTAGGTGGTTTGGCTTTCTTGAACTCATTTGGCAAATATCCCCTGCCATTCCTTCTATAAGGATCATAACAATATTGGCCATGATTGATCTGGAGATCAAAAATAGGCTAAAAAATGAAAGTGCTCAAAATATCCCAAAACTAGCATCAAGTTGTAGTGTTTGTTGTCTTTATTCCAATGATGCTTGAATTGCCTCAATCCGACAACATATGAAGAAGTTACGAAATTATGAAAATTTTGACCAACAACTAAAAAGTCAACAGTAGGGTTTTTTGGGCTTCTTACTGAGAAATCTGTACAGTTGATGTCATCAGATGACTGTGCAGGGTATGGTTGGAAGTGAACCAATAAGGTCTTGACATGTGGCATGTTTGTACGGGTGCATTTGGAATAGTTTGATTGGTTCGTACGGTCTGAGGTGGCCCAATCATAAGCTGCCACATGGCGCCATGGTATTGACCAATTTTTTAATAGAAGGCCCAAAGGCCAAGGTGGAATTCGACCCTTCGACTTGTAGTGTAACAACTTTGCACCCTACCGTCACACCACCAATTAGTTCTTAACCTTATAGTTCACCAGTTAAATTTAAAGTTTAATGGTTTATGGTTAGGGGAGGAGGGGTTAGGCGATTAGCCCTGACCCTAGGTCACATGTTTACCCATACATTCATGGCAGAGGGTGGAAGGTAGTGGGGTTGGGAACTTGTCCCTAGCCCCAGAATATTGGCACAAATACGACCACGATAGGGAGTTCATGGGAGGGGTAGGGCACTTGGCCCTAGCCCCTGTCCCATCGGCAACCATATGACCATTACCCAAGAGTTCCAATGGTGGGGGTGGGAAGTTAGCCCTAGGCCCTAGCCCTATGGATAACATAAAACCATGTCGATAACAACAAAGGCCTTGGCCAGTGGGGGTGAACAGTTGGCCCCGACCCTATGGGCACCATGTGGCCCTAATCCGGTGCATGGGGTTATTGGAAAAATTAATGAGGAAACAAATTGCACTTATTTTTGGTGGGAATCTTATTAGTCCCAGGCGAAATTGTCACTCGACAAACTGAGAAAAGGGAAAAATTGTCACACAGTTAGCAAGGTTTTTCCAATTTGCAAGACAAATAGCATAACTTGGCTTGGAGAAGCATATCTTGCTCAATTTTTAACCTTTTTAAGGTCAAGAAGAGCCTAGATGGGGGATTTTTAGTGTTAGAGACTCCATGGCAGCGTCAGCTTTCTTATTTGACCACTTATGATGGAACTTTTGCAAAATCAAGTCTTTTAGTGCTAGAGGCAGAGTCAAATTTGAAGCAATATGGAGGCATATTTGATCATGGAGAGAGCCTAGTTAGAGGTTTTACAGTCTTCAAGTTTCATCTATAGAAGTTTTTTGCAACTCTTTTAAGTCTTTTCTCAATGTATTAAGGAGATAATCCCTTTTTAGCTCTTCATTATGGAGGATTTGCATGTTTATACTTTTTATTTTTGATGGAATACAAGGACATATTGTGTGAGAGCCCTTTTTATGTTGACATTTTCATGAATTGCTATAGGGAGTCATATTTCTAAGTGATAATACTTTATAGGAGAACAAGCCAATATACTGTCAACAAGTTGCATGTATTCATTTCATGTTGAAATAAATATATAGTCTAGTTGTTGGAGTAGGCTCGGAGATGTAGCCCAGGAGGGGTGAACTCCGTTATCAAATGATGGTTTCTTCTCTTCTTGTTTATCATCTTGAGTTGCATGTGAATTTGTTTCTATTTTAATTTCATATGAAACCTTAACTCGCCATCTTGAAGAGGTTGTGAAACATATTTTACTTTTAAATTCCCATTTTGTTAACTTGCAAAGTGTCAAAGGATGGTCAGTTTTTGATAGGAGGAATGTTCCTTCCATTTCCAGATCAGGTGGTATTAGAGCGGGTTCTGACCAAGTTGCAAGTATGGGCAAGAAACTAAAGCATTAAAGACTCCTTTAGTTGGAGGATATTAATCTATCTCTTCGAATGGAGAATGCTGAGCTGAGGAGATTGCTTGAAATTGTAGAGGAGAAAAGGAAAATGTTCCTACAATTTTTGCATGTAGTGGAGGAATAGATTGGTGAGAGTTCCATCTCAGAAGCCGCAAAGAATCTTGCTAAGATGAAGCCATTTTGTGGGCATGGTTCATATGCAGGATATGGAGCCTATGTTGAGAATGATGCTTGTGAGTTTTGTCAGCATATGAAAGATTCTCCTTATGCGCCCATTGGTAATTTAAAGTGGTTGGCTTGAGTCATCATCCACTTCTTCATCAACTTCTAAAACATAAAATATGGGTGATAGGCCAAAGGAGGTAATTAGCATTTCTAGTTCTACTCCTTCAACTAATGTTAACACATATTTTTCAACCTTTGAAAATCATATCAAAGGTATTGGTATGAATCTTCTAACTCAGATGGGTTATGATGGAAGAGGCCTTAGAGTCAATGGACAAGGTATCACTAATCCTATCGTGGTGAAGGAACGACCGCGATATGAAGGATTGGGTTATGGTCATGGAGAAATTTGAGAGTGGTCTAAAATTGTTGAGGCAAAGAAATCATCAAGTGATGATGTGTCACACCATGATGGTAGTGATGATGGTAAATTGTCTCCAACGATAGATGAATGTTCCAAGGGACATGCAAATTCCAATCCTCATCATCAAAGTCACAACCAAAGGATAGTATAAGTGTCATGGGGATTTTAGAAATGTTAGTGATTTTGATTATTTATGGGACATTTTTCCTTGCACATTTTGTGATGCAGTTGACCATTGTGTGGTTAATTGTGAGCAACGTAAGGTGATGGTCAAGAAAATGGATCAAATCCTTGGGAAAAAGCATAATGAATTACTCCATGTTATGAAGACTTCCTTTGTTTGATGGGCAAGCAAAAGCATTTTTGTACCCATTGTAGCATGAATGGCCATCGGATTCAAAAGTGTTGAAAACTCTATCCAGAACTTCGTTCCAAAATGGACAAAGAGGTCATGCGATCCTTTGTAAGGAAAATGACAGGTGGAAAAGTGGAAACTGATGTAGTTCCTAAAGTAACCTTTGAAGTAAAGCAAGTGCCGAAAGAGATACCATAAGCCCGGGATAGGAAAATAATGGGTAGACTATTTTGTACAATTTTCTTGCTTTGTAAAATTTTAATTGCTTGTTATATATTCCCATTTGGGTACTTTGTAAAGTGAAGTAATGTACAATCACTTTGTTATGAAACCAGCTCAAGAAAAAGATAGAAAAGATAGATCAACGCCTTAAAATTCAGCCTCTTCGAGGGGACAACCTCCTTTAAATTACATAAATGAACAATTCTTGGATGATTCAAATGACAAAACCTCCTTTCTATATATAGGAGTCTAAGGAGTCACAATATAACCTAGCTGACCTAACAATAATAATATAAAGCCACAAAAATAACAATAGAGGGATTCTATGGGGCACAGTAATAACAATATGGGGACAATAGGGGTACAACTACAATAGTAATGGGGTAATCACTAGTATTATAGGGACCCAACATGCCCATCTCCTTCAAAAAAAGTGTTGTCCTCAACGCTTGAGTAGTTCTGGATGCTTTTGTATAAAATTCTCATCCTCCCATGTGGAATCTTCAGCAGATAAGTTCTTCCACTTGATAAGATACTCTGAAATTGATCGATTTCATAGCTGTCGAGTTCTTGTTTCTGCGACTGCTTCTGGTTCCAATATAATTTTTCCTTCCTCGTCAAGTTCTGGCAATATTGTTTGAACTGGGAGCTTATCACCTATAACCTTCTTTAAACATGAAACATGGAAAACTGGGTGCAATCGAGAAGCTGCAGGAAGCTCTAATTTGTATGCCATAGTACCAATCTTTTGCAACACCTTGTACGGACCATAATACTTTGGTGATAATTTATTATCCTTCTTAGCTTGCTTGAGGGACATTTTCTTATATGGTTGTAGCCATAGGAATACCCAATCACCTACATCAAAACTTCTTTCGCTGCGATGTTGATTTGCCTGTTGTTTCATTCTATTCTGTGCCAACATGAGGTTATCCTTTAAGAGTTGGAGGACTTGTTGTTGATGTTCGATGTGATGTTCCACTGCTTGAACCTTAGAATTTTCTCTTAAATATGATGTGATGGATGGTGGCTGATACCCATAAAGTGCCATAAATGGGGTCATTTTTGTTGCTGTATGGAAGGAAGTGTTATACCACCATTCAGCCAGAGGCAACCATTTGACCCATTGTGTCTGTTTATCAGATACAAAGCAACAAAGATATCCTTCCAAACATTTGTTTACTATCTCAATTTGCCCATCAGATTGAGGATGATAAGATGAGCTATGAGCTAACTGAGTACCAAGACAAGAAAATAATTCTGTCCAAAAATTTCCAGTGAAAATGGGATCTCTGTCACTTACAATAATCTTTGGGTTTCCATGTAGGTTTTGAATTGTTTCCATAAATGCAGTAGAAATTGTACTGGCTTTAAATGGATGTGATAATGCACAAAAGTGTGCATACTTGGTAAGTCTGTCAACTACCACCATGATGACACTCTTTCCCTTAGACTTGGGTAAACCTGTGATAAAATCCATTGAAACCTCCTCCCAACGTTGGCTTGGAATGGATAAAGGTTGTAATAGACCCGGTGTCTTAATTGTTTCAACTTTATTTTGTTGGAAAACCAAACATTCCGCCACAAACTTTTGAATATCTGATTTAAGGCCATCCCAAAAAAATTCCTTCTTAACCCTGTGGTAAGTTTTTAAAAATCCCGAGTGCCCTCCTAAGGGAGAAGTGTGCAATTCCATAAGAATCTTTTGTTTTAGCTGGGAATTCTTACAGAGGTATAAGCGATCTTTGTACCATAATGAATCATTTTTCCAGCTAAATGTATCCGACTTACTGGAATCTTGTTGTAACTTTCGAATAAGTGCCCACACTTCTTCATCATTCTTCCATTCCTCCCTTGCTTCGTTTATCCAATCTGGTTGGATAATAGAAATGGCACACAACAATGCTTCCACATCCTCATCCTTTCTTGAGAGTGCATCTGCCACCACATTTTGCTTCCCTTTTTTGTAGATGATTTCAAAGTCATAACCCAACATCTTTGTGACCCACTTTTGTTTCTCTTCAGAGGATAATCTTTGTTCTAAAAAGTATTTAAGGCTATCATGATCCGTTTTTACCTTGAAGTGTCTTCCCATTAGGTAGGGTCGCCATTTCTTAAGTGCATGGAGTATTGCCAACATTTCCTTCTCATAAATAGCTTTGTGTAAAAACTTTCCCTTGATTGGACGACTTTCAAAAGCAATGGGTCTTTCATCTTGCATTAAAACAGCACCAATTCCATTTCCTGAAGCATCACATTCCACAATAAAGGTTTTTGTGAAGTCCGGTGTAGCTAAGACAGGTTCTTGGCACATTTCCTCTTTAAGATGTTCGAAGGCCTTTGTTGCTTCTGGAGTCCATGAAAATGCATCTTTCTTCAATAATGTTGTTAGAGGTGCTGCTATTCTCCCATAATTCTTAACAAACTTGCGATAATACCCTGTCAACCCGAGAAATCCTCGCAGATGCTTTATGGATGTGGGGATTTTCCATTCCTTAATGGCTTTAATTTTTCTAGGGTCTACCTTAACTCCTTCATGAGATACAATATGACCCAGATATTCCACCTCTTGTACTCCAAAGAAACATTTGGATCTTTTTGCATATAATTGTTTCTCCTCCAATAGTTGTAGCACCATGTCAACATGTTCAACATGATCCTTCCAAGACTTGCTGTAGATTAGTATATCATCAAAAAATACTAACACAAATTTTCTAAGGAATGGTTTGAAAATTGAATTCATCAAACCTTGAAATGTTGAGGGTGCATTGGTAAGGCCAAAAGGCATGACCAAAAATTCATAATGACCCTCATGAGTTCTAAATGTTGTTTTCGGAATGTCTTCAGTCTTCATTCTGATTTGATGATACCCTGAACGAAGATCCAACTTGGTGAAGTAAATTGATCCATGCAATTCATCCAATAATTCATCAATGACAGGAATGGGAAACTTATCTTTAATAGTGAGCTTGTTGAGCTCCCTATAATCTGGACACATGCGCCATGATCCATCCTTCTTGTGCACCAATACTACTGAAGCAGAGAAAGAACTTTGACTCGGTTGAATTATACCAGCCTCTAGCATTTCTGCAACCATACGTTCAATTTCACTCTTTTGGCATAGGGATATCTGTACGGCCTGATGTTTGGAGGAACACTTCCTGGAATCAGATGAATAGCATGATCATGATCACGAATAGGTGGGAGACCTTTGGGAGTCTCAAATACCTTGGAATGATTGTCCAAGACTTTTTGGAGATCTGGAGAAATAGATGATTCCAATGTGGAAACATCTAGCGAACATAATTGTGCAATTACACCTTTTCGTTCCTTTTTTAGAAGCTTTGTCATACCGTTAGAGCTGATTATATTTCTTGGTTTCCCTACAATACCCCTTAATTCAACTTCCTTTCCTTCCACAAAAAATTTCATGAAAAGTTCTTGAAAATTAAAAGCTATTGTACCCAAGGATTGTAGCCATTGGACTCCTAATACAACATCAACACCTCCCATTGGAATGGAAAGCATTGGGCTAGTCAATACATATTCTCCCATGGATAGCTTGATATTATGGCACTTTCCAGAGCAATTTATTACTCCTCCATTTGCAACCATCACTTGACACTCTGGTGCTGGATATAAGAAGCAATTCAATTCTTTTGCTACTTTACAATGAATAAAATTGTGGGTACTTCCTGAATCAATCAACACTATTACCTTTTTCTTCTTGATTTGTCCTTCTATCTTGATGGTTTGAGTAGTGGTAATTCCCGCCAATGCATTACAAGATATGGTCGGATTCATTTGTTCTTCATCTAGGCTTTGTTCCTGCAGTATATCCTCTTCTTTTGACCTTTCTTGCTCCTTTTCTTCTTCCTCTTCACAATCTATGTAGAATAATTTCTTCTCAGCACACTTATGACCTTTAGTGTATTTGCTATCACAACTGTAACAAAGCCCTTTTGCTCTTTTTTCTTTCAATTTTTGTGGTGTCAACCTTATAGGTTGTGGAAGACTAGCGACATAACACTTCCGTCTTTATAGTTGTGAGTGGTATGCTTCCTGGTTGCCATAATTTTGCTTTCCATTTTTCTTGCTAACCTGAATGCCTTCTCTAATGAATCAGGTTCCCAAAGGCGAACATCATGTTGGATGTTATCCTTTAAAGACCCTATGAACACATCAATCCTATGCTCCTCTGGAATATTTTTTACCCTTATGTTCAATTTTTGGAACTCCTCAATGTGCTCCATTATTGAACCCTTTTGTTTGAGACTTATCAATTGGCTAAAAAAAGTGTTGCTTTTTGTATCCTCATAATGTGCTATCAATTCTTCTGTAAAAATTGCCCAAGTGATAAATTGTTTACGAGAGCAAAGCCATTGATACCATACAAACTGATTTGGTTCCAAATATAAAGTTGCAATACGTACCTTTTGTGTGTTTTGCACATTATTGAGATCGAAAAATTGCTCCATCTGTAATATCCATGTTGCGGGATCCTTGCCATCAAACTTCCTCATATCGATTTTTGGAATATGGTGCGTCTTCGATCCAACATTAGAGTCTATGAAATCATGATTAACATTTCCTTTGTTTGCATCATGAGTTTCCTTTACTCCCCTTTCACCATTAGTAAGTATTTCTTGTAGAAAATTTGTCAAATCTTCCTTCAAATCTATCTTCAAATCATCAATCTTGGCTTCCATGCCCTTTATCTTAGATTCCACGCCATTTATCTTAGATTCTGTTAGCTTTTGTGAGAGTGAAATTTGTTGCACTTGGTCTTGTAATTTTTATATATCATGTAGCATTTCTTCCTCTTCTTCATGAGTCATGCTAGAGCTTTTAGATTGCTTACTAGGTGTTTGCATTTTCTTTCCTCGAGGCATCAGTTACCGATACTAATGCTCTACTATGCCCTTTGAATTCCTTCAAAATAATTTTTCAAACCAAGCTTAAGCAAAAATTTAAAAAATCTACACACCTTTTTTCACTTTGTAGGAGCTCGATATTGCCTCTGATGTATCTCTCTAATTTCGGATCATCCAGTTCTGAAATTGCGACCTGCAGTAGCCTTCTATGTCATATTTCCAATGCCACCAGTCTGACCCCAATTGGATTCTCCAATGAAGAGTTATGCCAAATCTCCCACAGTGACCTGATTATAAACTAATTCAGTAGAGCGAACTTGTATGACGTTCCACGAGTCACTGTTTTGACCTTTGGCTCTGACAAATATATACAAGAAACTACAGTCTGTCCTCTTTCTATGCCTTCTTACAAAATTTGAATCTGATGCTCAGAGAGAAGGTTATGACGATTTTCCCCAGGTCACCTGTTTGGAATGTAATTCAGGATTCTGCAAAAATACCAACTTCCTCAGATCATATCTCCGCAAATATAGCGCGAAAAGCTCTGAAATTCGAACCTGAGGTTCAGCGCGATTTCTTCTCAAATGGGTTTTTTTTTAGCTTCTGAAATGCCGCAGAAAAAAAGTTATAGCGAAAATGCCACGATGACCTATTTGGAGCAGCGAAACCCTAGAATCCAAAGCTCTGACACCAAATGTTATGAAACCAGCTCAAGAAAAGGATAGAAAAGATAGATCAACGCCTTAAAATTTAGCCTCTTCGAGGGGGCAACCTCCTTTACATTACATAAATGAACAATTCTTGGATGATTCAAATGACAAAACCTCCTTTCTATATATATGAGTCTAAGGAGTCACAATATAACCCAGCCGACCTAACAATAATAATATAAAGGCACAAAAATAACAATAGAGGGATTCTATGGGGCACAGTAATAACAATATGGGGACAATAGGGGCACACCAATATTAATAAGGGGTACAACTGGGGTAATCACTAGTATTATAGGGACCCAACACACTTATCTGCAACAAGTGTGCCTTTGGTATGTCATGTTATTTTTGCTTGATGATAAGTCCATTTGTTTGGGTAATTTTGGGATGAGAATTTTTATTTCATATAGTATGTCTACAGTTGTGTCAATCACTCACTTATACAAGTGTTTTGATATGAAGCTTGTTTGTGAATTTAATATTTGGTAATTATTGTGCAGAAGATGACCATGATTATGTGGACAAATCCAAGCATGTCAATGAACAAATGCATCCAGTTCATCAAAGAGTACAAGTGTAGCTTGAGGGAAACAAAGCAAAATACACATCAGTGCATGACAAGCATTGAGTTGCTTATGATTTCCAAGTGGAAAATCAAGTTTGGGTTCAGTAAGGAAGGACTTAAAGATGAAGCTTGTTTGAGCCAAAGAAACATGATTTTGGAGAGAATGTTCAGATTCCATCCATTGAAGTTTTTGTTACTACATGTTTAGAAGAATTGTGGTTTAATTCTTGATAGGAAGATAAGAACTTCATGCAGAGGCAAGGTGGAGTACCTTGATTGGAGCCTGAAGGAACCAATTTAAACAAAACAAGAACGATTGAGATCAAGAAAGTTAATGAGTTTTTTCCTCATTTTTTCACTGAGTGAAAATAGAATTTTGGAGGTCCAAAAGTTCCTAGTGGGGAGTTATGATTTGGAGATCAAAAATAGGTTCAAAATGAAAGTTCTCGGAATCTCCCGTAACTATCGTCAAGTTGTAGTGTTCATCGTCCTGATTCCAACGATGCCTAAATCACCTCAATCTTATGTCATATGAAGAAGTTATGACGTTCTGAAGTTTTTGATCAATAACTAAAAATTCAAGAGTAGGGTTGACTAGGCTTCTGACTGGGCAATCTGTATAACTGACATCATTAGCTGACTATGCAGGGTATAGTTGATAGTGGACCAATCAGGTCTTGATACATGGCATGTTCATACGGGGGCATTTGGCGCAATTTGATTGATTCATATGGTCTAAGGTGGCCCAATGAGAGGGCACCACATGGCACCCTATGATTGGCCAATTTTTTTATAGCAAGCTCGAAGGCCTCGGCAGGGTTCGATCCCTCGACCTATAGTGTAACAACTCCGCAGCCCATCATCACATCACCAATTAGTTCTTAACCGTATAGTTAACTGGCTAAATTTAAATTTTAATGGTTTATGTTTGGGGAGGAGGGGCTAGGTGGTTAGCCCTGGCCCCAGGTCACATGTTTACCCATATTCTCATGGCTTAAGGTGGAAGGCAGTGGGGTTGGTGTTATAGACATATTTGGGCACTGCAACCCCAATCACATATGTCCATAAACCAAGGGCTTCTAAACCACTAAAAGTGTTGTTTCATACCCTAAAGCATCAAGGTCAACTGATTACATCATTTCCCAGAAGTTCTCCCTAAAAAACTACTCAAAACTGGTCAAAACTGGACCATATAGACTGCTCCATGCTAAGGGTGCGATGCATCTCACCTGTTACACATGGGGGGTGCGATGCATACTGAAAATCCCTTCTGTAGGGTGTGATGAGTGAGAGCAGACAAATGGCAGAGGCAGTTTGCTAGGTGGAAACCCAAAGAATCTTCTAGAAGCTGCTCATATGACACTTGCCTCTCTGAATTCACCTAGGGATGAGTAAGAGATCATGAAATCTCCAAGTGGAACCAAGAACTATTAGTGAAATGACACTAATCAAAATCCCAGAAGCTGTGTCACTCTCCTGCAAACATCTATATATGGATCCCTCATCCTAGCGATCCAAAGGTTGGAATTTTGTAATTTGTAAGGAAGTGTTGTTGGTTCCTCTTTGAAGACATTGCATTGTTGGGTGATCTTGCTTTGTATGAGGTGAAGAGGGCTTTCATGCTGGGAGGATGATGTTGGATCAAATAGCTTGGTTGTAATCCTCTCTTCTACTACTTCTATCAATAAAGCTATTTGATTTTTCCTCCATATACTTGTGTAACTCTGAATCTTGTATTTGTATATGCATTTGTATGGTTAATGTACATATGATCCTACATTGTTTATGGTTATAGATCTCTATGATTTGATGGTATTTTGCTTCTTTGACTCTACAGGTGTTCTTTGAAGTGGGACAAGTGAGAAAGGAGTGGCAATAACTCTATCAAGGGAGAGAGGAAACAAGCAAGGAGACTAGCGAAAGACTGAGGTTGGTACTCTCTGCTTCTCTCTCATCTATCTCTCATAAAGGAATACACAAGTAATTTTAGTTTGTTTGTTTCTAAGATAGCTACCCGTCTTAGTGGGACTATAAGCTCTAAATGGACACTAGTTTTCCTGATAACAAAATGGCGACTCCGCTGGGGAGTGAATAGTTTGTTTGTTTTGTTATTGTTGTTTGCTTTATAAACTACAGACGGAGTCTAAAGTTAAGCCAGCTAGCCTTTGAACTGCTTTTGCTATGCAACTGCAAAGTAGATCAACGCTGCTTCAGTCAATCTCTGGGTTGGTTTATGAACTAAACATCTGACTTGCAAACATCCTAAGTGCCCTAGTGGTAGCTCAAATAACCTCATTAGATCAGCCCCTATAGTTTGTATTTACTGAAAATCATTAGCTCAGCCTAAATCCCTGAACTTAGCTGCAAATTGTGAGTAAAAACCAAGCTCAGTCTCGTCCCTGGACCATCGCACTATCTCTCATTGGCAACCAAGATGCATCACACCTCCCGTGTGTTGCAGGTGAGATGCATCCCTATTTCCCTGTGTTACAAGTGCGATGATTGACTAAGACTGTTTTTGCCTCCAGATTTTGGTCTTTTCTTCATTGTCTTCAGCTCTATTCAGTAGTTTTGTTGTCTATGATTAGTATATCACTGTTGAAACCATCTTCCTTTGCATTATTCAGCCTCCATTGATAAAGAATTGTGAATGTTTCTATGTATTTTTCATCATTTACAGTTCTCCTTTACAAAAAATAGCTTAATCGAACTGTCGTCTTTTGATTTGAAAGGGTCACAACTGTCATTTTTAGTCAAGAAAAAGAGTGTCATAAAGCATTCCTCTTTTAGATAGTCGATTACACTTTTGCCATTGTACTTGATTTGAAATTATTAGTATTTCAAGTGTCGAAAGCAATTTTAATTCAAAATCGCAAAGTGTCGTCTTAGTCTTCCTTTCGTTTTTTGAAGAGAAAATTGCTAGTACTGTCGCTTTGAAAGAAGATAGTTCAGATCTGTACTTAGTTTTCTTTTTGTCATTCTCACATTAAGGAAATTGGAAAAACAAATACATGCATGTGCATTTGCATTTAGACTACATGCAGAAATTGATTTAGGAAAAGTGCATCTAGTGTGTGATTTCTGCTCTATGTTGAAAGAATTTTACTTCTCTTTCCTTAGTGGCTAGGATTTTCATTGTTAAAAGAAAGTAAATGATTGCTTATCATCTTAGATTGCACATTAGGAATTGTATATCTACATCATGCGGTGAACCTTAAAGGCAAACTTCTTAAGAAAGATCAACTATAAAATAAACCTCAATGAACATAAAAACACTTTGGAACCTAACGCACAACATTTAGAAGTCTAGGCTAGAGACGTATTCCGGTGTCGTAAAGCCTGGTAACTATCGTTTTGATCGTAGGTTGGGTGATTCCTCCTCTTTGATACAACAAGTGCCAGTATGGACTTGTGCTCCCACATACCATTGAGTATATATTGGGAGACCACAATAGGCTATATCCTTTATCCTTAGGAAGTCGTGTCTGCCACCCTATTGATCGCAATGCACTGAACACAGCATTCAGGAAGATTGACTACCGTACCGTAAAAAGTATTATGTAGTTTTGCGATTGGTTTGGTAATCCCTCTATCTAGATTTCCAGAGTAGTCACTTTCGTTCCTTTTCAAACTCCTTAAAAGAAAAGGTCCATCTAAGCACTTGTCACTTCAAGCTCATTAAAAATCGAAGGCGACTAGAGTCATCTTTATCTTTTTCTCGACTCTTAAAAATTGAAAAAGCAAGTTGTGTCAAAGCGTCATAAAATTTATTTTAATCGGAATAATGTCATTGTTCCCTCGTTGGTCTTAGGTTGAGAAAATGGATTCTACCAATCAAGGATTTCCCCTTGGGGTAAATCCTAGTCCCTTCTCCTCTTGGGGAGATGTTGGTGCTCCACACATGGCTACATTGTCCCTTCCAAGACTCACAATTGGCCTGCCAGTATGGCTTTTCTCGACCTCTGTCGTTCAAAACACCGTAATTCCTCAGCAATCAAATCAGCAACCAGATGATGTTGAAGTCGCTCCCCCACCTTCTACTTCGTTTGTTTCTCCCTCTCCTTCTTCATCTTTGCTTGGTGAAGCTAGTAACGCTAAAAACCAAGTAACTGAGAAGAAAAAGAAAGAGAAGGAGAAGAAGAAGAAGAAGCCAACGACGAAAGGGGGCAACCATGCATCGTCTAGCGAAAATCCACACACTGCACCATCCAAACCTAAATCTCCATGTGTCATTTGCAAGGGAGACCACTATCATCGAGATTGTCCCTGCATCCCATGGATCCTGAGGGACTGGTCTCCTCGCTTGCACAATCCGGTGTCTTCAACCTCTGACGATCATGTTGAGAGCACACCATCAACTAGTGAAAATGAAGTCAATGGACAGAAAGGAATCTATATTTCCTTGTAGGTTGTGCGAAGGCAATCATGCCCTCCACCGTTGTCCCTTCTTGGATGAATCTAAAAGATTCTTGGATAACCATCCTGCTTCACCGCAGCGACTTCCTCCTAGATACAAGAAAATCTCTAAGTCCATCGCTAGTTGAAAATCTGACAGACACACCGTTGTTGTGAGTCAAAGCACCTACCATTGAAGATAAACCATCTGAATCGACACTGGACCAAACTCAACAGGTCGAGACGACAGTCGACCCAGTCTTGTCTTTAGAAGGTCCACCTTCAGATGATACAGTCACCAAAGAGGATGAGAATGACACCGTTCAAATTATTTTCATTAACACAGAATCCGATGAACATGGGGGCAATCTACCCATTCCTTTACCGCAAGAAGGAAGTTCGTCAAAGATTTATCCGGCCGTTTATTCGGTCCCTCCTCCAAGCAATCTAGTCATTTCCTTCAATTGGAATCTACTAGGGAGACCCTACTTACCATCTAATGTACCATTCCGAATCATAGTACAAGCTTACAGAATGATCATGGTTGGTACTATCATAGATGAAGGGGCTTCTGTGAGTATCCTTTCCTCAACTACTTGGAAAGCGATTGGTTCGCCATCGCTTTTGCCTGAGATTCAAAATCTGATAGGCTTCAACAAAGGAACCAGTCGACCGTTAGGGATCCTTCCAAATTTGCCTATAACTTTGAGAAGGAAAATCGTTCATCTAAATGTGATGGTAGTCCAAGGGCCTCTATATTACAATCTACTCCTTGGGCGTGACTACATTTATAGCATGGGAGCTATTGTTTCCTCACTCTTTCAAGTGATGTGTTTTCTGCATGAAGGTAGAGTGGTCCACCTAGTTGACCATATTTCATTCCCTGGTTCAAACACAACTACTATTCAAATGCCATCCCTAACTGGTCTTTTTACACAAGGACTGTCTCATCAATCTCCAGTCCATCCCCCTGATGAGTGCAGGTGATTCGGTGATTGTGACTGAAACCCAGGGGGCATGCGCCCTGGTCTGCTTCAGCAGGAAAACCCCAGAGAGAAGGTAGGTTTTCCACGTAGGATATCTGACTAAGTAACACCCCTGTCCATCTAGGAAAATGGGATAAGACTGGAAAAGAGTCCCACCGTGATCACCTCTACTTCTCTTTATACCTGGGGGCATGCAAACCTTTTTGCATGCAAGTGAAAAATGACCTTTTATTTTCTTAGTTTGTAGGCTCTCAACCCTTTAACCTTATAGGTTGGTCGTTCCTAGCTTGCATACAAAAGGCTCAGGAGAAAAGTTTCGCATAGGGCAAACTCCCTAAAAAATGAACCTAATGAGAGACATCCTTATTATACGACTGGAACGAGCAGGTTTACGCAAAGTTCAATCTCGTTAAAAAATAAACCTAGCAATGAGCACATGTTCCCCCAGAGTTTAAGCTCATTAAAAAATGAACCTACCTTCTGTAAATAATCTTTGCGATCGCATAATTATCAGCTTTTGAACCTTGGCCGTGTTCTTACCATCACCTCCACTCTTTTTTAGCCGATCATATGCCTCCATTTGATTGTTTACCCTTTTGAGGAACAGCTGCGATGAGTGATTCTATTAGCCACCTTCTTTACACTGTCGTGATTGAAAAAGTTCCAAACCTTACCTGGAACCAGCTGCTACCTAAAAACATCACTCGTTCCTCAAAAACGAGTCTCCTTTAAGCTCTTTTCATTTGACTCGTAAAATATGAAAAGATTGCTGAGAAATTGGCCTCTCCAACTCATTAAAGTCATTGGAAGTGCCATCCCTCCTCTATATTTTAATCTTTTTGGACCTGAGGGATCATTACACAAAAATATCGAGCGTTTGTCTTGTTCGGCTCGTTAAAACTATCGAAAAGTCATCCCTTTCGTATTATTTTATACTTTTTCGAACTTAAGGGATTATATTACGAAAAAGGACTACTGGAGTTTCCTTTCCGTCTCTTTTTAGACTCTCTAAAATTGAAAAGGACTAAGTTATCTTTGTCGTTAAACTCGTTAAAGCAATAGCGACAAAATTGTCCATGCAGACAAGAACGAGTTTCACTGTCGCTAGGCTCGTTAAAACATAGCGACAAGTTTGCCCAAAGGGAAAATTATAGAACAAGCATACATTATCCTCCTCAAGCTTGACAAAAATAAAGAGGTACTGGTCAGCAATGACTGGGGAAAAAGGAAAGAAAACTTGAATAACTTCATTGGTAGAAAGTCGCTCTTGAACATGACACTTTCACTCCATCATCGTGATTGAGTTGGGTTGGGTTATTCTGTTCACTGGTCATATCACCATTGGTCCTATGTACCATCCATCTTGAGGTTAATGCTACCAATCCATTTTAGTGTCGCCGATATGTTCAAGAGAAGTCGCTCAGAGAATTCACTAACCTAGCTGACGCCTCATTCGCTGCAATACCGTAATGCTCCATTCTTTCATGACTGCCACCCTGAACCTTGTATCATCATATCGTTTTCACCTCCACAAAATCATTTGCTCCGTTCTGTGTCGTAGATGTGGGATTCATTAAGGCCCTCCTACGATGGGTCACTTCTTGTTGACATTAGCACATTATCCAAGAAGTTGACTTAGGAACAACCCTTTCAGTACTTTGAAGCTTGCATGCCTCAATGGCAAGTTTCTCACTTCCAGCGATAGGTTTACATCAATGGCCTTTGACCGAAAGATTTTGCATGGTGTTCGACATCAACTCATGTATTCACACCACGTGAATTGTACTGTAGTACCTTGAGGGTCATTATCATGATCAGTGATTCCTCTCGTGCCTGTTAACAGCTTACATCATTGGCTAGTAATCAGGCGATGTCTTTCTATGTTCGACATCAGAACATCTTTTCACATGGATCGACTTGTACCTCGGGTGAAGATTGAACGAGTTTGAAGACCCGGATCTAGTTTCATCCATCTGGGCTGTGATATATTCAGGAAAATAAAGACATCAATGTACATCATTGCCACACAAATAATCATCCAAGCTAAGGGATGATGGCTCTACCAAAATCATCGGTCTACCACACAAACGGTTGTCTGTCCTGTGTACATGAAAATGAATTTATAAAGCTGAGCATGGGAATACCCACCTTAGCTAGATCATGAAAATATTATGAAGATAATTTATTGTATTGTATCTTATTACAGGTCACCTTCCAGTTTGAAAAACCTCGGATCCTCATGATAAAGCATTTCACCTGACATCAGAAGATTTACGACCTCATGCTTTAGGGGGCAACTGTTATAGACATATTTGGGCACTGCAACCCCAATCACATATGTCCATAAACCAAGGGCTTCTAAACCCCTAAAAGTGTTGTTTCATACCCTAAAGGATCAAGGTCAACTGATTACATCATTTCCCAGAAGTTCTCCCTGAAAAATTGCTCAGAACTAGTCAAAACTGGACCATACAGACTGCTCCATGCTAAGGGTGTGATGCATCTCACCTGTTACACACGGGGGGTGTGATGCATACTGAAAATCCCTTCTGCAGGGTGCGATGAGCGAGAGCAGACAAATTTCAGAGGCATTTTGCTAGGTGGAAACCCAAAGAATCTTCTAGAAGCTGCTCATATGACACTTGCCTCTCTGAATTCGCATAAGGATGAGTAAGAGATCATGAAATCTCCAAGTGGAACCAAGAACTATCAGTGAAATGACACTAATCAAAATCCCAGAAGCTAACTCACTCTCCTGTAAACATCTATATATGGATCCCTCATCCTAGAGATCCATAGGTTGGAATTTTGTAATTTGTAAGGAAGTGTTGTTGGTTTCTCTTTGAAGACATTGCATTGTTGGGTGATCTTGCTTTGTATGAGATGAAGAGGGCTTTCATGCTGGGAGGATGATGCTGGATCAGAAAGCTTGGTTGTAATCCTCTCTTCTAATACTTCTATCAATAAAGCTATTTGAGTTTTTCTCCATATACTTGTGTATCTCTGAATCTTGTATTTGTATATGCATTTGTATGGTTAATATACATCTGATCCTACATTGTTTATGGTTATAGATCTCTATGCTTTGATGGTATTTTTCTACTTTGACTCTATAGGTGTTCTTTGATGCAAGACAAGTGAGAAAGGAGTGGCGAGAACTCTATCAAGGGAGAGAGGAAACAAGCAAGGAGACTAGCAAAAGACTGAGGTTGGTACTCTCTGCTTCTCTCTCATCTATCTCTCATAAAGGAAAACACAAGTAACTTTAGTTTGTTTGTTTCTAAGATAGATACCGTCTTAGTGGGACTAGTAGCTCTGAATGGACACTAGTTTTCCCGATAACAGTTGGGCAGTTGGCCCTATGCTCGAACCTATTCGCACACATACTACCATGACGAGGAGTTCACAGGAGGGTCGAGGCACTTGGTCGTAGCCCCGATCCCATCGATAACCATATGGCCATTACCCAGGAGTTCCAGTGGTGGGGGTGGGCAGTTGGCCTTAGCCCTCGACCCTATGGAAAACATAAAACCATGTCGATAGCAATGGAGGGCTTGGATGGCGAGGGCAGGCAGTTGGCCCTGACCCCAAACCTTTGGGCGCCATGTGGCCCTAATATGGCACATAGGGTTATTAGAAAAATTAACGAGGCAACAAATTGCACTTTTTACGACTAGTCAGTCCTGAGTGAAATTGTCCCTCAGCAGACTGAGAAAAAGGTGAAATTTTTGCACAGTTAGCAGGTTTTACCAATTTGCAGGACAAATAGTAGAGCTTGGCTTGGAGAAGCATATCTTGCTCAATTTTTAAACTTTTTGAGCTCAAAAAGAGCCTAAATGGGAGTTTTTGAGTGTCTTGGACTCAATGGAAGCCTTTGTTTTATGATTTGAGCACTTTAAGATGGACTTTTTGTATAATCAATTATTTTAGTGTTAGAGGCAAAGTCAAATTTGAAGCAGTATGGAGGCATTTTTTAGCATGGAGTGAGCATAGTTAGAGGTTTTACAACCTTTGAGTTTCATCTGTATTAGTTGTTACTCATGTAGAGAAGCTTTTTAAAGTCTTTTTCAATGTATTAAGGAGAGAAGCCCTTTTTAACTCTTCATTGTGGAGGAGTTGCATTTTTATGCTTTTGATTTTTTATGGAGTACAAGGACATATTATGTGAGAGTCCTTTTTATTTTAACATTTTCATGACTTGTTGTAGGGAGTCATCTTTCTGAGTGAGAATTCTTTGTAGGAGAATGTTTATTTGTTGGAAAAACAAGCTACTCTACTTCCAACAAGTTGTATGTACTCATTTTCTATTGAAATCAATATATAGTCTAGTTGTTGGAGCATACCCGTAGATGTAGCCTAGAAGGGGTGAACTTCGTTATCAAACGTTGGTTTCTTCTCTTCTTGTTTATCATCTTGAGTTGCATGTGAATTTGTTTCTCTTTTAAGTTCATGTGAAACCTTAACTCACCATCTTGAAGAGGTTGTGAAACTTATTTTACTTTTAAAGACCCATTTTGTTAACTTGCAAAGTGTCAGAGGAAAGTTAGTTTTTGATAGGAGGAGTGTTCCTTCCATTTCTAGATCAGATGCTTGTCTAAACCAGAACTAGAGTAAAGCCCATATCCACTACCTCTCCTATCAGGTGTATCCAAGAGCCTACCATATCTGATTTTTTCATCTCTATCTGACCCATGACCACCATAAGACCTACTACCATATGCCCCATTACTCTTGTCCCTCCTATCCATGACTGATCCTAAGTGGTCCATGTCTCTGCAAGTCTAACAAACTCTGAAGGATAACTGCATTGACCTCTGCTTGTTTCTACTATGCCCTGGAAAATTTCTCTTATGAGTGAATTATCATGTCATTATCCTCTTTGCAACTTCTTATCTCTTCCTTCAAACATCTCAAGGTGTTTGTTATGTCAGGAGAGTACCCATCACCATATTGCTCATCTGATCTGTAAGGGGAGTCTCGTGAACTATAATCCACCATTTTTCTAGTCATATTTGATCCTCTTCTTCCTGCAAGTATATCATGTAAGATAACCAAACATAAACATAACCAACATACCTCAGTATAGTTCAGAGGAGGATATCTCATCTGCAAGATCAACCAGATTAGCATGATACATGTATAATCATAATCATAACAATATATTGAAATCATGCATGACAATACCGACTATATACCATGACCTCGTGCATGCCACCATAACCATAACAATGTTTGCATAACAAACATATAGAAACTGACATGCATAACAAATGCATATACAACTGACATGCATTCGTGACAAACACATCCTAACAACAACATCAACAACTTCTACATGTCAACAAAATTGTAACAATGACCACCACCATGCATACATAAGCACATATACAACCTTCATGCATGCATAACAAACACATTTCGCCCATCCAATCCAAGTGTTGATCCATGCTCTGATACCACTATGTGGTATCATATATCACCCAAAGAGAACAAAAACCCACTGTAATACCACTTTGTAACACCCTCCTCCCACACTTACGCAAGTTCATCGATCCACCGGGGTAAATATGTGGCAAAGAGTTATAATGATATGAATCAACTCCCTAGGTATAGTTGAGGAAGTGGAATCTCCAAACCAAAACTTTACTAACCTCCCTTGGGAACTATAGGACCCCCAGGAGCTAATCAACCACTCCTGATGCCATAACCTTGAGTTAACTTGCTTTTTCACTAACCTACGCTACTAGTCGCATGCATAAAAGGGCATATCAATGACTGTAAGCCTTGATTCACATGGATAACCCTGTCTCCTAGTGACTGCAGTATAATTTACCTAGTTATGTGCATGCGACCTCGAGATCTGAGCCACTTTTTTAGGGTTAATATCCAAACCTATGCCCAAAACTTGATAGAAATTTCTAGAATGATGAATGATACAAGGAAAAAGACATTAATGCAAAACTTAGACAAGAAATTGACCTAACAAGACTTGACCATCACAAACATTTCATCAAACATTGTGAACATGTAATCTACTAGGTATAAATGCATATTTGAACATAGGGGTCTCATACTTATTGAAAATCATCAAAAACATTAGCTACAATACAATCTATTAGGTCGTGCGTTTAATAACCATTCATTTACTAATAAAAACATGATGAGAGCTGTAGTGACCAATCCAGGGGTCTAGATTAGACTAAATTTAATGTCAACCAAGGTAGGTAAACTTAGAGGCACGTGTCTAAAGTTTGTAGACCTAAAAGGATCTCATCTATCTAAATAAGTGTCTATTGTGACAGGCTACAACACTCTTTTACAAGAGATTGAAATATGTTTCCTTTCACAATTTAAACACTTATATCATCTAGTTTAATTAACTGTTCTAAAAACAGTGTTACTCGTCTGAGTTCTCAATCCTCTTACAAGGACATAATTCACAAAAACTCTTTCAAGACAACACACTAAGCATACCAAACATCAAATTCATACTAAGCATACCAAAGATCAAATTCGTGAAAACAGAGTCCATAGAAATATCTTGAAATTCAATGTTCAATTAAACCTTTTACAAAGTTTGATTCAATAATTTTGCAATTGAATTTCCAAGGTACTACTATGAATCATAAAATAACAATCGCAAGAACTTCTAATCAAACTGATCAACTCACAAGCAATGAAATAACATCAAATGCTATTCAGATCTGAAGACTAAATCCTATGAAACAGAAACGAAAGTGTACCAATCTTCACGTAGGGCCCTTCCACGTTTTGATGGCACACTTAGAAAACTTCAGATGATAAGAACGTTAACTCATAAACACCATAATTGATGAAATTCTTCCTTTGATTAAGTTTTGAGAATCGATTACATTCAAAACAGAGTTCTGGAATACGCTTATAGTCTCAAGTCTGCTCTTCTCTAATCTCCTTTCCTTACCAGCATTCCTCTTGTTTATTAAAATTTACAACCAAACGTACATTCATTATCATTTCAGATGTTTCTGCTTTTACAATCAAAAAGGCTATTTTCGTTTTTCCTAATCCTAACTGATTTCTAAAACAAAACGAAATCAGTTTAGGTAACTTCAGATTTTTGCTGCTTTTACAACCAAAAAGGTTGGGTTTGACCAGCATTGACCATGTATTTAGGAGCTCCAAATTCGATGCTAAATAGATTTTCCACCATGTATGTACATCCTAGATCACGTCCTTATCTTCTATTCCAATTTTCTTGCCATGCCACATGTCACAACATAAACCAATTACAGGAAGTCATGACATCCCGTAATTTTGTTGAAAATTTCCAATTTTTAACATAAAAATCCATAAATTAAATTTAATGTAAAATAACAATTATAATGCTTCATTAATCAATTTCAATGGACTATGAGGGGTTTATGGAAGAAAATGATAGATAAATGATGGATTTTTAGAAGAAAAGAATGGCAATAAAATAGTACCAACATCTCCCCCAAACTCAATGATTTAGCATGTCCTCATGCTAATCCTGATGTGCTCCCTTTATATTCTGTTTCTGCTTGTGCCTCTGCTGCTTGTAGCAATACATCTACATTCTTCTGAACTCGGGACTCATGTTTCATATTCTTATATTTTTCTTTGAGAACTTTTTTCTGAGTGTACCATTTTGTCGCCCATTTGCATATTTCAGTTTGATCAGTTTCAAGTTCGTTGACTTTGTTCTTCAGTTCCTCATTTTCCTGCTGAATCTTCTTTCTCTGAGCTCTCAACATTTCATTTTCCTTCTTTATGACCTTCTCTAACATGTTTTCTTCCATCAATTCCTCTTTTAGCTCTTCAATCTGTTTCTTTAACCTTCTCTGTTTCTTGTTTGTAAGTGCTGGCTCTTTCCTTTCTCCCTTGTTACTCTCAATTTCCATTTTTGCTTCCTGTTGTGGCTGTGAATTAGTACTGCTTTCAATTTCCATTGGTGCATTTTCATTTGGCTCTGGTTGATCATCTTGTGTTTGATTCCTTTTTATTCTCCTTGATCTTCTCTTATAAGTAGTGAAGATTTTATCTTTTTCAATTTTCTTGGCAGTTTCTTGCCTCATCCTTCTTGTCCTTACACTACTTCTGGGTTGAGGAACATTGCTTGACTTACGCTCAGGGATTTCCTCATCAATATCAATCATAAACTCTATGCGTTCTTGTTGTTCCTGTTCATCTTCTCTAATTTTAATTTGATTGTCAATCAAAAATTCTTTCCATGTTTTTCCTCTCCTCTGCAACTCAAATTCAATTAGAATTTTGATCAACCCAAAATGATACAAACTCCTATCTTCATTACCTTTTTGTTTCTGAATGGTCTTCGACATTCTAGTCAAGCTTTGTAAGAGGAAGTAGGGCAAACTGATAGTGCATTGACCTTTTAATTGCAACAGAATTTTTATGTGATATAGGTATACTATACTGTAACGTCCTTCACATGTAACAAATTTTTGAATAATGTATACCATCTCATCCCATGGGTGAATTAGCCAGCTTCTAGGAACACCCTTTTTCCAATTGACAGAGGAAACCCTTGACCTAGACATAAACTAAGTCCATGATTTTTCCCTAAATTGTTTGGTCTTGAAATACTTTTCCCCTTCTCGACTGATTCCCAATGTTTGTGCTATTGTATCCTCTGAAATTCTAAAAGAGAAATTTCCTATTAAAGCTTTCTCTCCATTGAAGGAAAATGCAAATTGCTTCGTAACTTCTTCATTGTTTCCATTGAATTTCTCTAGAAAAGACAACCAGTGTTTTTCCTTTAAAATCGTGACATAGTCTTCATGATATTGTGAACTATCAAATTTTTCGGGCTCTGCTCTATTGGTCATTTTGTTAAAAATCTCTATTCTAACCCCTTTTTTTATGCTCAAAAATTCAATCAGGGTTTTTAACTTGTTACCTCTTTTCCTGCATTCCACTGAGCTGACCTGGTAACGTCCTCGATTCTCTGAGTTTACTTCTTCAATTGCTTGAGCTGACCTGGTTAACGTCCTCAAATTCTGGGCGGAAGTAAAAAAACTCGGGATAAGCCTGTCTGCTATATGTTCTCCCTTTATAGCACCTACTATCTCGGCCCTCTTTGAGAAACTCAGAGTCTGAATACTAACGTCGTAACTAACTTTATGAACTCAGAGTTTTATAAAATGAAAACTCAACAGCCGACCTTCATCCAATTGCTATGATGATAATGCAGAGTCGGAAGGCGCATTCAAATCGTGAATACAGAGGAGTAGTACTAAATTGCAGAAGCATAATCATGATAACACAATATGCAAATTGTGTGATGATAACGGATATATTTCATAAGCAGACTTGGGTCAAAAGATTGTTTTATAACTCCAGCAGTCGAAATGAATGAAATCATTTGAGGACAGACGGTTTAACACTTGTCTTTCCATTGAACGGACTTGTACATTGAGTATCCACTACTTATTGGTACTTGATTGCCAAAGGCCGATTTAAAAATGATGAGTTGATGACAAGGTTTGAAGAGCGGTGTATTAAAAGGTTTGAAGAGCGTAGTAGGAATAAAAATAGGCTAAGGTGTGATAGGAAATGATAAGCAGAGTGATAATGAGGTGAGTATTTAGGAATATGACAAAGGTTATGGGGATAAGGATTTTTGAAATTGATAACAAGCAATAATAATTATCATTTTTAACACTAAAATAATTTAAGAATTTTAAATGTTAAAATGAAAATTTCAACAATACATTACACTTGTTGGTTGACAAAATGCTGATTTGGCGTGCACAGGTATGACTAATCTTCATTGTACAGGTATGACAGATCTTCATTGTACAGGTATGACTGATCTTCATTGTCTAAAACAGGTCCCTTTGAAATGAAATTGAATATAACAGGTCCCTTTAAAATCTGAAAAACCATGTTTGTGGAGCTTCTTTTATCCTTGGTGTTGATGTAGTCTTGATTATAATTCTGATGATAAGAAACCTTTGAAAACTTTGTTGAAGTAGCTTGATGTATCTTGAATGCAGTGTTTAACAGGTCCCTCTGATATTGGTGATGTTGACATAGCCTTCTGAACAGGTCCCACTGCATATTGGTAATGTTGACATAGTCTTCTGAACAGGTCCCACTACATATTGCTTGAATAGGTCCCTCTGATTAGAACAAAAACAGCTCTTTTATTGAAATACTAAATTACTGAAACAAATTCCTTGAAGATTTAAAAATCAGGAGATGAGATAGGGAAAAACCACTGTTTCTTCTCCCCCACTAAGTCTTTGACTTGTCCTCAAGTCATTATTGATTTGATGAAAAATAGTAAACAAGTAGAACAAGGAATTCTTACCAGCCAAATGATTGGTTCTCTAGTAAGAATTCTAGGTTAGAGTGTGCCAGAGTCTGGTGTTCACATCTAAACCATTATTATTTTTTGTATATATATATATATATAGATAGATAGATAGATAGATAGATAAATGAAATTGAATTCACTAAGGTAGAGATATCACAGCTGAAGGCTGCAATATCTCAACCTCCCTTTGTTGAGATACAGTTTGAAGAAAATCCTCCTTGCTGATGGGCTTATGATAGAGTTTCAACCTATGTCCATTGACAATAAAGGTGTTGCCTTCTCCATCAATTGTAGTAAGCTTGATTGATCCATTTTCATATACTTGAACTATTTCATATGGGCCCAGCCAATGTGTTGTAAATTTGGCTTTATGATCTCTGAATTTAGAGTCAAAGAGTAAAGCCCAGTCTCCTTCTTTGAAGTGTTTCTTTTTAATGTGTGCATCATGCCACTGCTTCCTTTGTTTCTGCATTAGGATTGTTGTCTCCTCTGCTTGCTGCCTCATTTCATCTAACTGGTTCAATTGCATAATTCTCTCTTTTTGTGCTTCATTGAGATCAATTCCTAAATCTGCAGCCATCTTATAAGTATGTATTTGAAATTCAATAGGAAGCATTACCTCTTTTCCATACACCAGCTGATATGGTGTAAATATTGTAGTGTTTTTCCACGTGATTTTGTAAGCCCAGAGTGCATCTTTGAGCTTCTCTTCCCAATTCTTTCTGTTCATTGCTACTGTCTTAGTGATAATTCCTTCCAATGTTTTATTTGTAGATTCCACCTGGCCATTGGCCTGTGGATGGTAAGGTGTACTTTTCCTGTGCTTGATTTTATATTTTTCTGTGATGTCTTTGACCAGCTTTGAAGTAAACTGAGTACCTTGATCTGTCACTATCTCCCTTGGTACTCCATACCTTACAAAAATTTCTTCAAAAAGGAAGTTTACCATTGTTTGTTCAGTTGCCCGGACTAGTGCTTTTGCTTCAGCCCATTTTGTCACGTAATCAGTACATACTAGGATGTACTTTTTGCCTTTGGAAGTTGGATTGATGGGCCCTACAAAATCTAGAGCCCATTTCTCAAATGGCTCTAAATGTACTTGAGGCTGAAGTGGCATTTCATCTGTAGCTGTTGGTCTGTCCATTCTTTGACAGCTATCACAACTTTTCACATACTTCGTGGAATCCTTAAAAATAGATGGCCAATAGTATCCAAGACCGAGAATCTTGAATGCTGTCCTTTTTGCTGCAAAATGCCCACCACATGGTTCATCATGAAAAGATTTTAAAATATCAATTATTTCATCATTTCTTACACATCGTCTAATAATCATATCATAACCGGTGTAAAATAAATCTCCGTTAACCCATGAATATCTAGCACTTTGTTTGATCAACCTCTTCTTTTCCTTTGGAGTAAAATATGGAGGTGTTTTTCCTTTGGACAAATAATTAGCTAAGTCAGCATACCAAGGATTCACTATTGAAATTGCAAATAAATTTTCATCTGGAAAAGAATCTTCAACCGGAACAACCTCACCTGAATTTTGCATTCTAGAAAGAAAATCTGCCACCTGATTCTCCTTACCTGGTCTATCTAACACTGTAATATTAAATTCCTGTAATAATGACAGCCATCTAGTAACTCTGCCATTAGTGATTGGTTTATTCATTAAATACTTAATGGCAGAGTGGTCAGTATGTACAAAAACCTCATAACCAGTTATATAATGTCGAAATTTATTCACAGCATGTATGATTGCAAGCATTTCTTTTTCAGTGACTGTGTAGTTTAATTCTGCAGGTGTTAGATTTTTACTAATGAAATAGATGGCATAATTGAAAGACTCTTCTTTTTGGCCTAATGAGGCACCTACTGCAGTATCAGATGCATCTGTAAAGATGTGAAATGGTAGGGTCTAGTTAGGGCCTTTTAAGATTGGTGTGGTTGATAACTTTTCCTTGAGTGTTTCAAAAGCTTTCTGACAATTCTCATTCCAGTTAAAAGGTGTATATTTTGCTAGAAGCTTAAACAGAGGTAAAGTTATTTTACTAAAATGTTCAATAAACCTTCTGTAATAGCTTGCATACCCAAGAAAACTTCTTACCTCTTTTTGAGTCTTCAGAATTGGCAAATTGACAATGATCTGGATTTTTTATGGATCAACTTTAATGCCTTGAGAAGAAATATAGTGACCTAATACTATCCCTTCATTTAACATCATAAAGGACTTTTCATTGCTCAGGGACAGATTAGCTTCAATACATCTCTTCAAAACTTTTTCAATATTTTCTAATGAATGCTCAAATGAATTACCATACACTGAAAAATCATCCATGTAAACTTCAACACGTTCATGAACTAAATCAGCAAAAATAGCTAATACAGCTCTCTGAAATGTAGCTGGAGCATTGCAAAGCCCAAATGGTAAAACATTATAGGCATAAGTGCCCAAGGGACAAGTAAAAGTGGTTTTGTCCTGGTCCTCTAAGGCTATCCTGATCTGGTTATAGCCACTGAAACCATCAAGAAAAGAGAATGATGATTTTTCAGCTAATGTGTCTAGCACTTGGTCAATAAATGGTATTGGGAAATAATCTTTGAGGGTTGCTTTTTTCAATTGTTGGTAATCAACACAAATTATCCACTTGCCATTTTTCTTGGGCACTACTACCAATGGGGATACCCACTGACTGTCAGAGATAGGATAAATAAAATTGACTTTCAATAGTTTTTGTAATTCATCTCTAACAATATCCTGAAGAATGGGATTCATTCTTCTCTGTGGTTGCCTCACTGGTTTGATATTACTATCCGTATAAATATGGTGAGTGCATGATTCAGGGTGAATTCCGTGCATATCGGTATAGTCCCAAGCAAATTCTTTCTGGTATTTTCTCAATAATTAAATCAATTTTTCCTCCTGAGATGAGTCTAGGTGAGTGCTAATATTTAAATTTTTTCCTGGACTAATCTCTATGGTCTTTCTCTGTGTGTTTGTGATAGATTGAATGGGGAAAATGTTCTGAAATGTTGTTTGCAAAGAATGAATGGTGCATGTTTCCTGAAAATTCTGTGCCAAAAGTTCATCTGCAGCATGGTATTGTTCATTTCTTAATTCTTCAGAAATATCAGGTTGAGAAAGGAACAATTCTACCAAATCATCATTATTATGTTCTTGAAAATCATAGATTTGATTGATGCTGAAAACAGATTGAACTTCTTCCTTATCATTGTATTTATCATCAAGCCATAAATTGGGTGCTACTGCTGGTGATTGTGCTGATGGGTAGAGAGTGAGTTGTTTTCTTTCAGTTCCTCGTAAAATAATCATATTTCCCGATCTACATCCTATGAATGCATCAGCAGTTGCTAACCATGGTCTACCAAGGATGATGGGGTGTCCTCCTAAATTAGATTTTGGCTGAAGAACTAAAAATTCCACTGAATACTCCCAAGAGTCCAGTGAAACAATTATGTCCTCCAAAATCCCTTCAGGAATCACTTTAGACCTATCAGCTAGTTCTAGAACAATTGTTGTATGCTGCAAGTTTGTGAGCTGCAGTGTTTTCATTGTTTCAAGAGTCATCACATTTATTGCGGCTCCAAGGTCAATTAAGGTGTTGTGATCTATGTTGTTAATGATTGTAGTGACTCTGGGAATACCAGGATCAACATACTTTTCCATTGAAATGGTGTTTTTCATAAGGCCGGCTAAATGTCCAATAACATGAATAGTTTGTGGATCAACTCTTTTTCTGGTAGGCTTCTTGAGGCATAGTTCTTTGATTGCTTTAGTATATATGGGAATGTCTTTTATGGCTTGTAATAGTGGAATTTTTATATAGACATTCTTTAGCTCATCTAAAACATCAAACTGTGGTATAGACATGGGAAGTTTTTCTTGGACCAATCTTTCTGGAAAAGGTGGTGGATGCAATGGTTGCATTTGTTTATTTTTGATGTCATCATTTTGTTTCCTTTGAGTTGGAGTTTCATTTTCATTTTCTTCATTTTCTTCTTGTTTTTCAACTATTGGATGTTCTTTTTGAAGTAGCTTACCAGACCTCAGCTCGATATTTTGTAAAGGTAATGTGGGATATGATGGTCCCTCATCTATACTGTAAGCTGGTTTATCTGCTCTATTATTTGGATTTGGTACAGGTTGAGCAGGAATCTGAGTGGGTCTAGGAGGTTGGTCAGATGGAAGTTGTAATTGAGGTGGATTTATTGGTGGAGGAGCAGGCAATGCTTGTTGAGTGTTTTGGGGTTGATAAACAACTTGCTGCTGAGGATATTGTTGATATGTTTGAGGATATTAAAAATATGGCTGATGATACTGTTGATATGGCTGATGATATTGTTGATATGGTTGAGGATATGGTTGATATTGTTGATAGTATTGCTAAAATGGTTTCCATTGTTGTTGTGGGTAATTTTGGTGTTGCCATGGCATGGGTACATTCCAAGAATTCTGAACATTCATCTGATCTTGTGCAGGAAATTGCAAATTTTGGTTTGGAAACATACCTGGAGGTGGAGGTCTTGGTTGCCATGGTCTCTTAGTGCCGATGAAATACACATTCTCCATATCTGTGTTAGCTTCCACATTACAATTCTACAAAATCTTGATTTTAGAGCAATGAAATATATCATGATTTTCAGTACAAAAGGCGCAAACTTGAATGTTTTCTAATGGGCAGTCTTTCAAAGCATGTTTCTTCCAGCATTTTGGACAAAAGACAGCCAATAATTGATCTTCCTCTTCTTGTCTTTTATTTGCTTTCAGAGTGTCAATTTGAGTTCCTAAGGTACTTAATAGATCTGTTTTGAATTCTTCTAACAAGTTTCCTATTTCAGCCCTTGTGACACTTGCTGAAGCAGATTTTGTGGCTTTGGATGATATAGCTCTTTTTCCATTTCTGGCTTTGCTCCTAGAATACTTTTCACATAAATCAGCAATTTCTTCGAAAGGTAAGGTGGAAATATCACCTTTGCCCATCAAATTAAGATCATCTAAGTATTCCTCTCAAATGCCCTTCAAAAGTATTGTTCGAATCAGATCAAGAGACATGGTTCTATGTTTTGATTTTTGTAAATTGTAAACAAATCGTTCCAAATACTCCTCTAAATTTTCAACCTCTTGTTGATTCATTCTAAAGATATCATCTTTAGAATCTTTCGATCTACAATAAGGTTGGTATTTCCTTAGGAATATTCTTCTCATGCCATCCCAATCAGTTATTGCATGTTCACCAAGTCCCATGAACCATCTTAATGCTGATGCTTTTAATTTTGCTGGGAAGAGTCTAAGCCTATGGGCATCATTTGTGTACCATATGTTCGACATACTATGTCAAATTCAAACAAGAATGAATCTGGATCTTCTAAAGCCATGCCATAAAAGTTTGGTAACACAGATGGAGGTATGTTTTTCATTTTTATTTCCTCATTAGGATTTTCTCCTGGTTCTTGAATAGGAAATTTAAAGGTTGACTCTTCCTCCTCTCTTTGATCTTGATCTTGTTTTTGTTTCAGTTCAACCTTTCTTTGTCTTCTCCTTTCCTCTTGTTGTCTCTCATATTCTCTAAGTTGTTCAGGAGTGGGTCGTCTTACTGATCCTCCTACTTCCTCGGCCATTTTGATAGGTTCCTCTATTGATTTAATTTCTTGTTCAATGTCACTTGTTTCAAAGAGAAGTTGTTCTAGTGATTTTTCTCCTTCCTGAGATTTTTCAAAATCAGTTGGTTCAAGGAGAGATTGTTGAGTTATTTTACTACTTTCTCTTTTTATAGAGGATTCAGGTAGATGTTTCTTCTATGATTCGTGTGCCAATAGAATTTGTCTCTCAATGAGTGTGAGTCTTTGCCCTGATTTTTGTTTATCCTCTAATTTTTGTATGGTGACTTTCCCAGCTGGTGTTATGTGTTTAATTTTTCCTAAAGGGTCTACTCCTAGTGGTGGATTAGTTTTTGGATGGGGGGTTTTTATGAATCTACCTTTATCATCTCTATATCTAGACATAAGTAAACATGACTTCTAAAATGATCAATTAAAATTGAATCTATGTTTTTGTTTGTTTTTTGTTTAATTTTTTTTTTAGAAATCCTCTAGTTGCGCCTCCCTGGCAACGACGCCAAAATGTAGTGACCAGTCCAGGGGTCTAGATTAGACTAAATTTAATGTCAACCAAGGTAGGTAAACTTATAGGCACGTGTCTAAAGTTTATAGACCTAAAAGGATCTTATCTATCTAAATAAGTGTCTATTGTGACAGGCTACAACACTCTTTTACAAGAGATTGAAATATGTTTCCTTTCACAATTTAAACACTTATATCATCTAATTTAATTAACTGTTCTAAAAACAGAGTGTTACTCGTATGAGTTCTCAATACTCTTACAAGGACATAATTCACAAAAACTCTTTCAAGACAACACACTAAGCATACCAAAGATCAAATTCGTGAAAACAGAGTCCATAGAAATATCTTGAAATTCAATGTTCAATTAAACCTTTTACAAAGTCTGATTCAATAATTTTGCAATTGAATTTCCAAGGTACTACTATGAATCATAAAATAACAATCGCAAGAACTTCTAATCAAACTGATCAACTCACAAGCAATGAAATAACATCAAACGTTATTCAGATCTGAAGACTAAATCCTATGAAACAGAAATGACAATGTACCAATCTTCACGTAGGGCCCTTCCACGTTTTGATGGCACACTTAGAAAACTTCAGATGATAAGAACGTTAACTCATAAACACCATAATTGATGAAATTCTGCCTTTGATTAAGTTCTGAGAATCGATTACATTCAAAACAAAGTTCTGGAATACGCTTACAGTCTCAAGTCTGCTCTTGTCTAATCTCCTTTCCTTACCAGCGTTCCTCTTATTTATTAAAATTTACAACCAAACGTACATTCATTATCACTTTAGATGTTTCTGCTTTTACAATCAAAAAGGCTATTTTCGTTTTTCCTAATCCTAACTAATTTCTAAAACAAAACGAAATCAGTTTAGGTAACTTCAGATTTTTTCTGCTTTTACAACCAAAAAGGTTGGGTTTGACCAGCATTGACCATGTATTCAGGAGCTACAAATTCGATGCTAAATAGATTTTCCACCATGTATGTACATCCTAGATCACGTCCTTATCTTCTATTCCGATTTTCCTACCATGCCACGTGTCACAACATAAACCAATTACAGGAAGTCATGACATCCCGTAATTTTGTTGAAAATTTCCAATTTTTAACATAAAAATCCATAAATTAAATTTAATGTAAAATAACAATTATAATGCTTCATTAATCAATTTCAATGGACTATGAGGGGTTTATGTAAGAAAATGATAGATAAATGATGGATTTTTAGAAGAAAAGAATGGCAATAAAATAGTACAAACAAGAGCCACAACTAAAGCCTATCATAAAACTATGTTTATAACCAACATATAACCAGAATAATAATAATGATAGAACAACCATTAAAGCCACATAATAACAAGTATGAATACTCACGAAATAGAAGAGGAAAAAGAGCTCTTATTAACATGTGAAAATCCAACCAAGTTAGGGACTTCCATGTACCACCCAACCATAGATTAGGTTGAACCAAATATTTCTTTTAGCCAATCACCCCATGCTATTTTCCGAGCATGAATGTGGGACTCACAAAAAAACAACCAGGGCTTCCTCAGGCTTTACCACATATCCCACCATTACCAATCAAGAGATTTCTACGCTTGAAACCCTCATCTATACAACTAGGATTTACCGTAACCCTGTCATTATTGGTCAAGGGATTCCTAGGCCAGACAATAAACATACACTACTAGGATTTACCGCAATCCCACCAAAACCATTCAAGGGATCACTAGTGTTGTGAGGAAAAGTATCCGACTCGGAATGACCCTATCCCTACTCTAAGGGTGATAGTTCCTTAGCAACAACTGAAAGTAAAGCTTTGATATTTTTCCTTTATGAAAATACAGAGAAGGAAGAAAAGATTGACCAACCGATGTCTTTCGCTTTTGTCGATCCTGTCTTCTCTCTTTGCCTCTTGTTCCCAGCTCCTTGCTCCCTTTGCCGGCCCAGCTACACAAAGATCCTGCAAAAACAAGAGAGGGAAACTACAAGAAACATGTACTCATAACTGATGCATGGATTAGAATGGATCAAATATACAGTTAAAAACAATACATCATTGCAATACAAGTATATAGGAGAACATCAAAGCTTTATTGATAGAAGAAAAAGGTTCTGAGAAGGTTACAACCATAAATGGCTCCAATCCAGCAGCACCTCCCCAGCAGCAAGAAATCTCCTCTTCTCCTCTATAAAAGCAATCACCCAATAGCCCTAACTGTAAACCAACAACACTTCCTTGCTTTGCACAAAATTCCAGCCTCCCTAGACCTCATAGAAGAGCTCTATATATAGGGTAGAAGGAGAAAGGATGAGTCAGCTTGAGACTGACATAAAGCTGCCTTGTGTCCTCTCCCTCTTCAGTTAAACTTCAGTTCTTGAGTCCACTTGGAGATCCTTGCTTCCACATGGAGATCAAGTACCTCTTACTCATCACAGGGCGAATTCCTTGATCCAAGTGTCAGTTTGGAAGCTTCCTGGGCAATTGACACCTTGCAGAATGACTGTGCCACTTGGCCAATCTCGCCCAGCGCAGGTAGCCTTCATTGGTTTTGACTTTCAGTGCAGGTACAAGGAGGAGCAGTTGACATTCAGCGCAGATGCTCAGTGGAGCAGCTGACATGATCCAAAAATAGCCTGTTTTTGAGTGTTTTCAGGTGGAGAACTGATAGGAAGTGCTGTGGTTTGCTGACCTTGTTCCTCTAGGGGTAAGAACAACCTGTTTAGGGACTGAGGATCCCTGTAATTATTGACATTTCATGCTCCATGCTGCGAGGCACAAAAATGTCTATAACAGTTGCCCCCTAAAGTATGAGGCCGTTTATCGAGTGAAATGCTTTATCCAGAGGGTCCGAAGTTCATTCAAGTGCTGAGAGGTGCCCTGTAATACAATACAATACAATACATTATTTTTCATTTTGTTTTCATGATCTAGCTGAGGCGGGCATTCCCATGCTCAGCTTTATAAATACATTTTGGTACATAGAACAGACAATCGTCTGATGGTAGACTGATAATTCTCTGCTGAAATTATCATCCTTTGAGTAGGATGATCATCTGCTGCAATGATGTACATGACAAATGCTTTTATATTTCCTGAATATGTATCGCAGCCCGGATGGATGAAACTAGATCCGGGGTCTTCAAACTCGTTCGATCTTCACTCTAAGTACAAGTCGATCCATGTGAGAATTTCGCTGAAGTCGAACATGGAAAGACATCGCTTGATTACCGGTCAATGATGAAAACCGTTAACAAGCGCGAGAGGAATCACCGATAATGATAATGACCCTCAAGGTACTGCAGTACAATTCACGTGGCGTGAGTAAAGGACTTGGCGTCGAACGCCACGCAAAATCTTCTGGTCGAAGGTCATTGATGTATACCTGTCGCCGGAAGTGAGAAACTTGCCATTGAGGCATGCAAGCTTCAAAGTACTGATGGGGTTGTTCCTAGATCAACTTCTTGGATAATGAGCTGAAGTCGACAAGAAGCGATCCGTCAAAGGAGGGCCTTAATGAATCCCACATCAATGACACGGAACAGAGCTAATGATTTTAGTGGAGGTGAAAACAAACTGTGACATATGATTCAGGGTGGCGATCATGAATGGATGAAGGATAAAGTATGGCAGTGGATGGGACACGGTTGACACTTTCAGAATGACCTCTCTTGAACATATAACGACACTGATGCGATGGATCGGTAGCATTACCCCAAAATGTGGATGGTTTGGCGAAGACCATGGTGAAGAGACCGGTGAATGAAACAACCCAACCCGATGTGGTACGGAAGAAAAGTGTCATGTTCAAGAGCGACTTGCTACCATTAAGCTTTGATGTTCTCCCAATTTTTCCCCAGTCATTTCTGACCAGTACCTCTTTATTTTTGTCAAGCTTGAGGAGGATAACATATGCTTGTTCTATAACCTGCCCTTCGGGCAAGCCCATCGCTATGATTTAACGAGCTTAGCGATAGGGAAACTCGTTCTCGTCTAAAGACAAGTTTGTCGCTATTTAATCATTTTAACGAGTCTAACGACAAGGAAAACTCGGTCCTTTTCATTTTTAGAGAGTCTGAAAAGGTACAGAAAGTTAACTCCATAATTCCTTTTTCGTCATCTAATCCCTTAAGTCCGAAAAAGTATAAAACAATACAGAAGGGATGAATTTTCGATTGCTTTAACGAGCCGAACAAAACAAGGGCTCGATCTTTTTGTGCAATAATCCCTCAGGTCCAAAAAGATTAAAATCTAGAGGAGGGATAGCTCTTCCGGTCGCTTTAACGAGCTGGAAGGCCAAAACTCGGCAAACTTTTCATATTTTACGAGTCAGTGAAAAGAGCTCAAAGAAGACTCGTTTTTGAGGAACGAGTGATAAACAGGGATAGCAGCAGATTCCAGGTACAAGTTGGAATATTCCAATCACGGCAGTGTCACAAGGATGGCTAAGTGAAATCACTCTTCGCAGCTGTTCCTCAAAATGGGTAAACAAACATATGGAGACGAACGTTTGGCCAAATGAACGGATGGAGGTGAGACTGCGAGAACACGACCAAGGGCTTTAATATGGCTGTCAAAGGTTACATTCACCAAGGTTATTTACCGGTTCATTTTTTCTGGGTGAGCTTGAACTCTAGGGGAAGATTGCTCACAACTTATGTTTATTTTTTAACGAGCATGAACTATGCGCTAAAACTGCTCGGATCTTGCGTTTATTTTTTAACGAGCATGAACTATGTGCTAAAACTGCTCGATATACCAGTCATAAAATAAGAATGCCTCCTCTAAGGTTCCATTTTTTATAGAGCTTGCGCCTTACCAAAGCTATGCTCCAACTCATCCTTCCTTTATGTAAGTTCGGAAAACGGTTAATCTTAAAACCAGATAAATAACCGCCCCTAGCTTACACTCCAAAAGGTTTGCATGCCCCCAGGTATAGGGTAGGATTTCGAGGCTGCCCCTCCTCTCCCCCACCTCTGCTTTTCTTTGGGTGTTCACAGCTACTTGTCATCTTGCCAATCTAATGTTAACGATACTAGTCTTCTCGTTATTTTAAGGGGTCTTACGCGGTACTCAGTCTTCCCGTCGGCCCAACTTTTAACGAACAGCTATTTGTGACAAGAGAAGAACACTACTCAAAGACAAAACATTGGTATTATTGAGGGAGGCTTGCCTCTTTCTTATTATCTAAAGAGGGTTCTATTCGCTGCCGCAAATCAATCTCTTTCTTCGGCGATGTCTATCATTAGGTTACTCAAAGATGGTTACCCTCTGTCACAACAATAGAATCTCTTTCTTTGGAGGCTGCCCCTACTTATCCTTCAAAACATTTGTTTTAATGGGTGAGGCTTGCTTTTCCCCAAAGATGGTTACTGCTTGTCGCAATAAGGGAATTCCTACTTGGGCATTGCCCACTTCTTTAGACAAAGGTGAATGACTCTTTTGCCAAACTCATAACTTTAACAAAAGAATACTATTCCAGAACAACCCCTTTTCCATCCACGGACGGGGTACGGACTAGTCATATTCTTCTGTGGAAATTCTACCTTATACCCAGGGTTTCTTCTGCCCGAAGCAGACCACGGTGCATGCCCCCTGGGTTCCAGTCTTTCTTTCCGAATCACTCGCACTCATCGGGAAGGAGGACTGGGGGTGGAGGCATATCTTGAGTGAACAGACCATTTAGGATTGGTATTTGACTATTTGCGATGCAAGATCCCGGAAATGAAAGTTGGTCTACGAGCTTGACCATTCTTCCTTCGTGTGGAAAACACATTACTCTAAAGAGTGAGGAGACTATCGCTCCCATGCAATAAATATAGTCACGTCCAAGGAGTAGGTTATAATCCAAGGGTCCTTGGACGACCATCACGTTCAAATTAACGGTCTTCCCTTTCAATGTAACAGGCACATTGGGGAGGATTCCTAATGGTCGACTGGTTCCTTTATCAAAACCTGAGAGATTTCTTAACTCAGGTAAAAGCGTCGGGGAACCCAGTGCTTTCCAAGCAACAGAGGAAAGGATACTCACAGATGCCCCCTCATCAATGATAGTACCAGCCATAATCATTCTATAGATCTGGACAATGATTCTGAATGGTATACTGGCTGGTAACCGGGGTCTGCCTAGTTGATTCCAATCAAAGGATACAACTAGGTTGCTTGGTGGTGGGACCGAATATACGGCCGGGTATGACCCTGATGATGTTCCTTCCTGCGATAAAGGAATGGGCGCATTGCCCTGACGCTCATCAGAGTCGGTGTCGATGAAAAGAATCTGGATGGTGTCATCCTTATTCTCTTCAGTGAGGGTGTCACATGAAGATGACTCTTCAGCGACGGTGTCATTTGAAGATGAAACTTCTGAAGGTAGAACCGGGTCAACTGCCATATCGACCTTTGGACTTTCGTCCGGTCTGGATTCAGTAGGTTCATTTCCAGTGACTGACGCTTCAGCCGACCACTTGAGCGGGCCAGCTGTATTTTCAACCAACGAAGGACTTGGCACGAGTTTTTTGTATCCAGGAGGAAGTTTTACCGGTGAAACCGGACGATCTTCCAAAACTCTCTTCGCTTCGTCTAAGAAGGGACAATGGTGGATGGCATGACTGCCTTCACACAACATACAGGGGAATCTTACTCCCCCTTTTTGTCTTGATCCTTCACTTTCGCTGGTTGACGGAAAGCAATCAACTTGATTGTCAGAGGTTGATGCCCCCGAATTGTGCAAACGAGGGGACCAGTCCCTTAGTATCCGGGGAATACAGGGACAATCTCTGTGGAAATGGTCTCCTCTACATATGACACATGGCGATTTAGGCCCGGTCGGTGCAGTGTGTGAGTTTTTGTCAGCTGTCTTCTGCTTGCCCCCAGTCGCCTTCGCCATAGGCTCCTTCTGCTTCTTTTCTTTCTTCTTCTTTTCCTTCTTCTCCTTGGGAGGTTGACTTTTGCCAGCTCTACCTTGCGAAGATGAAGGATCAGAGGAAGTATTGTAAGAAGTGGAAGGCTGGTGGGTAGTTCTAGACTGTTCTGACTGTTGATTCGACTGTTCAGGATTAGTGGCGATCTGGACTACATTAGTTGAAAAGAGCCATACAGGTAGGCCAATTGTCAATCCTGGAAGTGACAATGTCGCCATATGAGGCGCACCAACATCTCCCCAAGAGGAGAAGGGATTTGGACTTCTGCCAAGGTTGCATCCTTGGTTGGTGGGCTCCATACTTTTCAACTGAAAGATCAACGTGGGAATAACAGGTGATTTTGTTCCGCTTAAAATAAATTTTATTAACGACGCTTTTAGACACAAACTTGCTTTTTCATGTTTTAAGAGTCGAGAAAAAGCTAAAGATGACTCTAGTCGCCTTCGATGTATTAACGAGCCCGAAGTGACAAATGCTCGGTTGGACTTTTTCAGTTATAGAATTTGAAAAAGGCCAAAAGAAACTGCTCTGGAGTTCTAGGCAGAGGGTGTGCCAAACTTTTCGCGAAACCACAGAATACGTTTTACGGTACGGGTGGTCGATCTTCGTGAATGCTGTGTTCACTGCATCGCGATCAGTAGGGCGGCCGACACGGCTTCCTAAGGATAAAGGATAAATGCCTATAGGGGTCTCCCAATATATACGCGACGGTACGTGGGAGCACAAGTCCGTGTTAGTGCTACCGACTCTCAGGAGGAATCACCCACCTTCGTAGAGATCGACAGTCACTATGTTTAACGACGCCGGAACACGTCTCTACCTAGACCTCTAGATGTTTGCGTTATGTTACAAAGCGTTGTTATGTAAATTGGATTTATTTTAATGTTGATCTTGCTTAGCAGTTTGCCTTTGAGGATCACCACGAGATGTATGTATACAACTTCCTAAATGCAATCTAAGATGAGAAGCAAAACTTTTCAATCTTTCAACTTTGAAAACCTTAATCTACTGAGGGAAAAGAAAGACATCAACTTTTCTCACAGATCATAGAACACACACTAAATGCATTTTTTCCTAAATCACATGCAAACTGTCAATAATGCACATGCACAATGCAGATATTTCTTTTCTTTTTTCCTTAATGTTGATGTAAGACAAAAAAGGAAACTGTTGTATAATTTTGAATCTAATTTCAAGCGAAAGTAAACAAGCTTGTTCAAAATCAAAAGACACCTTAAGATCGACTTGTTTAGACACTGGAAATGTATAGATTCAAACCATAAAATGAAAAACAAACAAACTCAAACAGCCATGAACAGTAATAAAACTAGCTCTTAAGATCACAAAGACACTTTTACAGTTCAGGATCTAAGAGGCCACAGCTATACTGGTTTGCTTTTCACAATGGGAAACTGTAACTGAAACAAGAAATACTGAAAGAACAATCACAGTTTCATCACACAACTGAGGCGGAATAATGTCAAGGAAAGTTGGTTTACAGCAAGTACTAATGACAAGCAATCAGCAGCAAATAACAGTGAAAACAGGGCCAAGACTCAGTGGGAAACCTCAGGAAGACATAGCCTAACTGGTTCAGCGCAGGCTCTGGTCTGTCAAACTGACTCTCAGCGCAGTTCCCGAAGGGAGTACCTGCGCTGAAATGCAGACTGCCTTTGGACAGCCTGCACTGAGACACGAGAGTTGCGTTTACAAGGATTTCCGGGTCATAAAAAGCTCAAAAATTCACTGTTTTTGCTGAAATAAAAAGCTATAGGTCAAGTACAAGCTAAGGGATGATCAAGAGGATGAAAAGCTATCACAAAGAGCACAAGAGTCTTTCGTAGATCAGCTCTTCAAATCATGAATCTGCTCAGAAAATGAGCAAGAGTAGCAGCCCCTCTACTTCGCTTTTGATATAGTCAAAAGCTTTTCGATTTGGTACTCTTTTGTTCAGGAAATGAATAGCAAAGATACTACAAAACCAACAAGATACTAGGCTCCCCAGCGGAGTCGCCAGTTTGTTGTGAGGAAAAGTATCCGACTCGGAATGACCCTATCCCTACTCTAAGGGTGATAGTTCCTTAGCAACAACTGAAAGTAAAGCTTTGATATTTTTCCTTTATGAAAATACAGAGAAGGAAGAAAAGATTGACCAACCGATGTCTTTCGCTTTTGTCGATCCTGTCTTCTCTCTTTGCCTCTTGTTCCCAGCTCCTTGCTCCCTTTGCCGGCCCAGCTACACAAAGATCCTGCAAAAACAAGAGAGGGAAACTACAAGAAACATGTACTCATAACTGATGCATGGATTAGAATGGATCAAATATACAGTTAAAAACAATACATCATTGCAATACAAGTATATAGGAGAACATCAAAGCTTTATTGATAGAAGAAAAAGGTTCTGAGAAGGTTACAACCATAAATGGCTCCAATCCAGCAGCACCTCCCCAGCAGCAAGAAATCTCCTCTTCTCCTCTATAAAAGCAATCACCCAATAGCCCTAACTGTAAACCAACAGCACTTCCTTGCTTTGCACAAAATTCCAGCCTCCCTAGACCTCATAGAAGAGCTCTATATATAGGGTAGAAGGAGAAAGGATGAGTCAGCTTGAGACTGACATAAAGCTGCCTTGTGTCCTCTCCCTCTTCAGTTAAACTTCAGTTCTTGAGTCCACTTGGAGATCCTTGCTTCCACATGGAGATCAAGTACCTCTTACTCATCACAGGGCGAATTCCTCGATCCAAGTGTCAGTTTGGAAGCTTCCTGGGCAATTGACACCTTGCAGAATGACTGTGCCACTTGGCCAATCTCGCCCAGCGCAGGTAGCCTTCATTGGTTTTGACTTTCAGCGCAGGTACAAGGAGGAGCAGTTGACATTCAGCGCAGATGCTCAGTGGAGCAGCTGACATGATCCAAAAATAGCCTGTTTTTGAGTGTTTTCAGGTGGAGAACTGATAGGAAGTGCTGTGGTTTGCTGACCTTGTTCCTCTAGGGGTAAGAACAACCTGTTTAGGGACTGAGGATCCCTGTAATTATTGACATTTCATGCTCCATGCTGCGAGGCACAAAAATGTCTATAACAACTAGGCCCTAAACAAGCTTGGATGCCTCTAGATTTTTTCACCAATACCTTGAGGAATTTTCCCATCTCCACCCTTAGGCTTTACCGTGTATCCTGCCATTACTAGTCAAAGGATTCTTAGGCCCTTGGGAATTTTCTTAGACCACCTCACCCAATTCCAAAACCATATGACGATCCAACTCAACCAATTGAAAGAACCCCATCACACCATGGTTATTCAATAATGGCAAGGAAAAGTTGAAACCACTGTCACACCTAGCAAATCCAATTCCAGTGGCAACAAGAGAACCAAATACACACATGCATTTACCATGCATGCCAAAACTGGTAAGAAAATCATACATGCAACTCGATACCTACAAGTAATCTCATTGTAGCTGCTTGATCCAACTCTTCCTTGCTTGATCTTTGCTTGATATTTTCTTTCCTTTACTTTCTTGTCCTTCATCTTCCTTCCTTTCTCCAATGCTAGAGTGATCCAAGAATGCTCTAAGGGTGTAAGAGTATGAGAGAGAGAATAGAGAGAGAGCTCCGAGCTAAAAATGACAAAATGTTGTGAACTAATCCTCAAAAGCCCTTTTATCAATGAGGCCTCTATTTTATTCAGTTTTCTCTATTTTTCCTTCATTTTCCTCCTCACATGCAACATGTGACCTTTCACCTTCCTTGTCTCCTACTTTCCATTATTTTCATATATAAATTCCAATTAATGCTTCTTTGTCTTTTCAAAGCCTATTCCAATTTCCTCTTATCCATAATAAACCAAATGAACACCCACTAGGATGTTTTGCCCAACATTAAGCTTAGAATACGTGTCCTATGACCTTCGTCTTATTTTTGCCTTTATCAACTTTATTACATGAAATTTTTAACACGGAGATGTTACATAGATCTTCTCTAAATGAGATATTTGGAGAGTTAGAGATATTTATGAGTTAGTTGGATTTTTAGAGAATTTTGTGGATCTAGAAAGGCTAGATTTAGAGAATGTTGAAGAAGTGTGGATCTCAACTAAATCTAGTTCAAAATCCCCTTTTTGTATATAGTTTGTAAACAATTTATTCATATAAGGAGGAATAAGAAGAGATATGAGAGGATTCTTATAGGCCAAGTAAGGCCAAAGGTCAAGAGAGGGCTTATTGTAAATTAGGTTGAAAAGGGCCTATTGTAGATATGTTTGTTTATTAAAGAGAGAGGCACTACCTTTGGGTATTTCGAGTTGCTTGAAATATATTCTCTGTTTATATGCATAATTAAACTTTATGTGTATTGTTGAAGAAACCAATAGTGATTGCAAGTATGAGTGACAAGCTCAGGAGGAAGAGTGTTTTAGAGTGCGTGTCAGAGTGTTGCAATAAAAGAGATGATTAAAGGGAGGATTAGATTAAAGGAGGATGAGGCAAACTGATAAGGTGCAGCAGAAGCGTGATCTACCATAGAGGAGTTGATCGAATCCAATATGCAGTCCTAGGTGAAATAGGGATGATATAAGAGTCTTCTAGACTAGTCGGAAAAGCTCAGGAGAGATAAACTACACAAGTGTATAGAGCACAAAGGGGAGTGTAGAGCCATGAACAATCCCAACAAGATTGTGCCATCGGATTGACAATCCACGCGAAAGAACTCAATCAGAGTAGCGCAGCAGAAGTGTGGCACAAAGCCAAGAGGGAAGGCTGAAGAGTGCGCAGGAGTGCAAATGAGTCTAGTGTTAGGAACCAGACATAAGCCTGAAAAGGTAAAAAACTTATTCATTTTTATGTTTTAGAGAGAGTTCACCATTCGACATTGCCAAGATATGCTAGTAGACAAAGGCGGGAGACAAAATTCAAGAGCCAAGCTGGAAACCCAAATCTCGTAATTTATTTTAATTAATCACTGAGAAGTATGTCAAGTGACATAGTTGGGGCCATTTATTAATGGAATCTCGTAACATGAAATTTATCCTGGAATCCCAAAATCTCGTAAGCTATTTGAATTAAGCGTCGAGGATAGGGGACCAAGGATCATCTACTGATAGAGTTGCAAATAACGTGAATGTTTTTCATTCCCTGGAACTATTAAAGCCCATAAGTTATATAATTTGAGGGCCAGACATACAGTGGGACCGATAGGTGGAGGAGAGGATTGGTGGCATTTTCTCATTATAAGAGAAAAGTGGACCAGCAGAGGAAAACACAAGGAAAGAGCTCTTATACCGGAAATCGCTCGTGGCATAAGTTCCAAGACTAGTAGGGCCCATACCCAGAAGGTTGAAAGGTTTAAAATCCTAGAAGGTCAGAAACCCGGAACCCTGTAACTATTTTTAATTGAATTTGAAAGGGCATTGGGGTACTTGGTAGCCCCCACAAAAAGAAAGGTGAAGATATATATATATATATATATATATATATATATATATATATATATATATATATATATATATATATATATTTATTTATTTATTTTTAATTTTATTTTTTGTTTTTTTATTTATTTTATTTTTTTCAGTTATAGAGGAAAAGGGACCCGAAGAGGATTTTATAAAGAAATTTTAAATAGGAGCAGCACTTTGGAAGGTTGGCCATAGTCAGAAGGTCGAAATCCTATATGTTTTTGTAAAGGAATTTAAAAGAGTTACGGGCTCGCACGGTTTACAGAAATGGTTGTAGCGCTTGATTGCAATGCTTGGTTCTTGGGAAGATGAATTGGTAAAGGCATAGACTTAACTATGATGTATATTGACAAAAGACTTGGCTCCAAGGGCTATATAGAAGAACTTAGCTCCAGAGTTTATGCAATGTTTTATTGTTAGGCCCCTATACTACTAGTGTAACCCCTTATTGTTATTAGTACAACCCACTTATTATATTGATTTACCCATGTAGTGCCCATATTGTTACTATTGTGCCCCATAGAAGCCCACTATTGTTATTATTGTGCCCTTACATTATTATTGTTATGTCGGCTCTGATTATGTTATGACCCCTTAGACTCCTATATATAGAAAGGAGGTCTTTTCATTTGTATAATCCAAGAATTGTTCATTTATGTAATGTAAAGGAGGTTGCCCCCTCGAAGAGGCTAAATTCTAAGGCTTTGATCTATCTTTTCTTGAGCTGGTTTCATAACATTTGGTATCAGAGCTTTGGATTCGAGGGTTTCGCTGCTCCAAACAGGTCATTGTGGCATTTTCGCTATAACTTTTTTTCTGTGTCGTTTCAGAAGTCGCAAAAGAAACCCATTTGAGAAGAAATCGTGTTGAACCTTGGGTCCGAATTTCAGAGCTTTTCGCGCGATATTTGCGGAGATATGATCTGACGAAGTTGGTCCTTTTGCAGACTCCTGAATTACATTCAAAACAGGTGACCTGGGGAAAATAGTCATAACTTTCTCTCTGGGGATCGGATTGAAATTTTGTAAAAAGGTACAGAAATAGGATGGACTTTAGTTTCTTGTATGCATTTTTCAGATCCAAAGGTTGAAACAGTGACTCGTGGCACGTCGTACAATTTCACTCTACTGAACTAGTCTATAATCAAGTCACTGTGGGAGATTTCGCATAACTCTTCCTTGGAGAATCCAAATTGGGTCAGACTTGTGGCATTGGAAAGAGGACACAGAGGGCTACTACAGGCCATAATTTCAGAACTTAAAGATCTAAAAGTACAAAGTTACAGTCGTTTCAAGATCGAGCTCCTAAAATCAAGAAAAAGTGAGATGAGGAAGTTTGATGGCAAGGATCCGGTAAATTGGATACTACAGATGGAGAAATATTTTGATCTACATGAGGTGCAACTGTTACAAAAGGTATGTATTGCATCTTCATATTTAGAACCGGATCAATTTTTATGGTATGAGGGGCTTTGTTCTCGTAAAAAACTTGTTACGTGGTCAATTTTCACGGAGGAAATGATAGCACATTATGAGGATACAAAGAGCAACACCTTCTTTAGAGCAACACCACAACAATTGGAAAGAGTAAAAGGGCTTTGTGACATAGTGGAAAGCAAAATTATGGAAACCAGGAAGCATACCCCTCACAACTATAAAGATGGAAGTGTTGTTTCTTCTAGCCTTCCACAACCTACAAGGGTTACACCACAACAATTGGAAGAAAAAAGAGAAAAAGGGCTTTGTTACAATTGTGATAGCAAATGCATTAAAGGTCATAAGTGTGATGAGAAGAAATTATTTTACATAGAATATGAAGAGGAGGAAGAAAAGGATCAAGAAACATCAAAAGAAGAAGATATGCACCAAGACCCCATCCCAGAGAAAGAAGAAATGAACCAGACGATATCTTGTAAAGCATTGGAAAGAATTACCACTTCTCAAACTCTCAAGATAGAAGGACACATCAAGAAGAAAAAGGTGCAAGAAGTGAAAGATCACATCGAGAAAGAAGAAATGAATCCAACCATATCTTGTAATTCATTGGTCGAAATTACCACTCCTCAAACTATCAAGATAGAAGGACATATCAAGAAGAAAAATGTTCAAGAAGTGAAAGATCACATCGAGCATCAAGAAATGAATCCGACCATATCTTGTAAAGGATTGGAAGAAATTACCACTCCTCAAACTCTAGAGATAGAAGGACATATCAAGAAGAAAAATGTTCACGCAGTGAAAGACCACATCGAGCATCAACAACAAGTTCTCCAACTTTTAAAGGATAACGACACTTCGGTGCAAAATCAAAGGAAACAACAGGTAGATCAACATTGTAGTGAAAAATGTTTTGATGGAGGTGATTGGGTATTTTTACTGCTACATCTCAAGCAAGCTATTTATGAGAAGGAAATGTTGGTAATACTACATGCACTTAAAAAATGGCGACCTTACCGAATGGGAAGACTCTTCAAAGATGAGGATGTGGAAGCATTGTTTTATGCTATTTCTATTATCCAACCAGATTAAATAAACGAAGCAAGGGATGAATGGAAGAAGGATGAAGAAGTATGGCCACTTATTCAAAAGTTGCAAAAGATTCCAATTCAAACAATATTGCCAGAAATTGAAGAGGAAGGAAAAATCATATTGGAACCTGGAGCAGTCACAGAAACAAGAACTCGACAGCTACAAAATCGATCAATTTCAGAGCATCTCATCAAGTGGAAGAACTTACCCGCTGAAGATTCCACATGGGAGGACAAGAATTTTATACAGAAGCATCAAGAACTACTCAAGCGTTGAGGACAACGCTTTTTGAAGGAGAGGGGCATGTTAGGCCCCTATACTACTAGTGTAACCCCTTATTGTTATTAGTACAACCCACTTATTATATTGATTTACCCATGTAGTGCCCATATTGTTACTATTGTGCCCCATAGAAGCCCACTATTGTTATTATTGTGCCCTTACATTATTATTGTTATGTCGGCTCTGATTATGTTATGACCCCTTAGACTCCTATATATAGAAAGGAGGTCCTTTCATTTGTATAATCCAAGAATTGTTCATTTATGTAATGTAAAGGAGGTTGCCCCCTCGAAGAGGCTAAATTCTAAGGCGTTGATCTATCTTTTCTATCTTTTCTTGAGCTGGTTTCATAACATGTATTACCACTGCAAAATTTAACAGAGAAGGGATTTCGAATCTCGTAAGGCGTCTATAACAAGGATTGAAGGAAGCGCATTTTCAGCAGAGATTTAGGCCATGTGGGTTTTCAGCAAACCTACACTTGGGTATGAGATTGGGTTTGCATCATCCCCATTGTCATTAATGAGATAATCTTCCATTAATGCATGCAAACCTCTAGGTACCATAAAAATATCTAACTTTAACCCCAAATAATGTGTTGAAGTCGATGGGGAAAAGTTTGCCAAAAGGAGGGCCTTAATGGATCCCCCAAAATCTAATGTGAGATTAAACACAATGATTTGAAGAATACAAGGTAGGGCCAACAATTGTATGCAAAATTTTATTGTGGACAAGCCTTCCAACAACCTAGTTTCCGGGTAAGTCCATGTCTAGTTATGCCAACAAGATGATTTTCATAACCAGACTAATTATTTTACTTTACTCTCTCTCTCTCTCTCTCTCTCTCTCTCTCTCTCTCTCTCTCTCTCGCACACACACACACACATCAAAAATTGGGAAAAAGACTCAAGTATAGGTGGAAAAGGGAGAAGAAGAATCCCTGCTTACTATCTCTATTTTTTAATTGTTGTAAGAATTGCAAACAAACTTCTCCTTCAACATAGGTATATGATACAATCTCAATCGATGACCATTAACCACAAAAGAAACATGATCCTCATTAATTGTCTTAATTCTTATTGAGCCCTTATTGAAGGCATTATTAACCTCCTAAGGCCATAACCAACATGTAATGAGCTTACCCTTGAATTTTTTGAATCTAGAGTCAAAGAGGAGAGCCTAGTCACTAGGTTTAAAGTGCTTCTTTCTAATAAAATTTTGTGCCACATGGCTCGTAGCTCTTGAAAAAGAATGATATGTTGAATGGAATTCTTTCAAATTTCATCCAACTCGACATTTGAAATTCGATGGGAAGGAGAACTTGTTTTCCATACACTAGTTCATATGGTGTAAATCCTGTGATATTTCTCCACGTAGTTCTATAGGCCAAAGTGCCTTCGGAAGTTTGTTTGCCCAATCTTATGATGAAACTATATTGTCTTGGTCAGAATGGATTCCAACACCTTTTTTATGGACTCGAATTGTCTATTGGCCTATAGATGGTATGGAGAATATTTATGATGCTTTATATGGTATTGTTGGGTAATGGACTGCACCAACTTTGACATGAACTATGCTCCCTAATATGTATGATTTCCATTGGGACATTAAAATGGGTAAAAATATCTTCAAAAATAAAATATACTATTGATTATTCATTAATTGATAAAGATATTTTGCTTCTACCCATTCAGTGACATAGTCTATACAAACTAAAATATACATTTTCTTTCGTGACATGGGAGAGATTGGCCCTACAAAATCCAAGGACCATCTTTCAAAGGGCTTAATAAGCACTTGGAGTTGTAGGGGAACATTGTCAGTTCGCACTAGTTTTCCCATATGTTGGAAGCAGTCGCAACTACTAACATATTTTTTTGCATCTTTGAAGTGTGTTAGCTAGTAGCACTCTTGATGGAGTACCTTGTAAGTGGTCCTCTTATAAAAAAAATGGCCCCCACACAGTTCATCGTGGAAATCTTGCAAGATATTGACATCTCGTACTTTTGTACACATCTCTTGATAATTAGGTTTGGCCCAGTACGAAAGAGGTCTCCCCCAATCCAGAATAGGTAGTGCTAAGATTGATAATTTGTTGTTTTTCTCGTGAGGAGAGGCGTTGAGGAAAATTTCTTATGGCCAAGTAATTGGATATATCTACGAACCAAAGAGTATTAGTAAAGACAACAAATTAATGTTAATAAGGAGAACTATAATCTACATGACTAATCTCTTCATCATTATGAATCCTAGAGAGAAACTATGCAACTGAGATTTCTTTTCTTGGTCTATCTATAATAGTGATGTTAAACTCCTATAATAATAGCAACCATCTAGTAATCCTACCATTAGCAACGTATGTATTCATTAAAAATTTAATGGCGGAATGATCAGTATGTATAAAGACTTCATAACCTGTTATGTAATGTTTAAATTTCTTTATAGCATGCACAATAACCAAAAATTCTTTTTCAATGATAGTGTAATTAAGCTTAGCTAGTGTGAGGTTTTTTCTTATGAAATAAATAATGTAAGAAAATTGATTCTCTTTTTGTCTTAAGACAACTTCGAGGATCATGTTCGAAGCATATACAAAAATATGGAAAGGAAGGGACCAATTTGGTTCCCTAAGCATTGGTGTCATAGATAACTTTTCCTTCAAAGCTTTGAAAGCATTTTGACAATGTAAGTCCTAGGAAAAATACACATCCTTAGCAAGTAATTTGTACACAAGTGCAACTATTTTCATAAAAAAATTAATTAACTTCTGTAATAGATAACATAACCCAACAAACTTCTTACCTCTTTTTCTGAATGTGGTGTTGGAAGGTCCATCATGACTTTAATTTTGGCTAGATCAACTTTGATACATGCACAAGAAATGTGATGTCTGAGAACTATCCCCTCTATTAATAACATTTTACACTTTACATTAATTAAAGTGAGGTTAGTTTCTCTACATTGAATCAAACCTTTTGGAGGCTATCTAATGCTTCTTTAAGAGTATCACCATAGACAAAAAAATCGTTCATATACATTTCTACACATTCATGAATTATATCATAAATGATACCTAATACTTATCATTGGAAAGTGGTGGGGCATTACACAAACTAAATGGTAGGACTCTTTACCTGATAAAGTATCCAATACCTTCCCAATAAATGGCAGTGGAAAGTAGTCTTTCAAGGTTTCTTTGTTCAAATCTAGTAATCAATGCAAACCCTCCATTTGCCACTTTTTTTAGGTACAATCACAACTGGAAAAACCCACCTACTATCATATATTGGGTGTATAAAGTTGACATTTAATAAATTCTGTAATTCTTCTATTACAATGTCTTTCAAATCAGGTTCACGTGGCATTGTGGATGCCTAATGGGTTTAGTGTTCTCCTGAAGGTAAATATGATGTAGCTAGGTGTAAAGGTGCATGCATGTCTTGGAATTCCCATGCAAATGCACTAGATGGTTCTTACATTACATGAATTAATTGTTCCTGTTTATTTTGGCCAAGCTTCATATTGATGTTTAGAGATTTTCCTAGAATTAGTTCAATAGGAATGTTGCAAGAATTTGAACTTTCTTTAAAAACCAATACAAGAAAAGATGATTAGTTTGCTAGATCACAATTTAATTGAAAATATCTGCTAAGAATATGATCATATATAAGAGATGATTCAAAATATTGAACACACTTTGAGGTAGCGAGAAATTGATTCAAGAAGTTGTTTTTCGTTTGTTCTTTTAATCCCCTAGATTGTTTGATGGTTAAAAGGGTTGTGTAATTTCTTTATTTTCATAAGGATCCACTACCCATAATGAATCTTCTACTATAGGATTTGTTGGTGTGTATAGGATAAGTTTCTCCATGGAAATTCCATTGTACATTGTCATCTCTTTGGATCTACAACCACTAAAAGCATCATATATAGCTAACCAAGGCCTCCCAAGGATTAAGGGGTGCCCATTCATGGTAATATTTGGTTGAATGACCAATAAATCCATTGGGTACTCCAATGAATCCAAGATCATAATGACATCATCTGAAATTCCAGTAGACTTGATTCAAGATCTATCAACAAGTTCAAGCATTGTGGGTGTAGGTCAGAAACTATCCAATTGCAACATTTCCATACTCGTGATAGCAATAATGTTTATTATAGCCCCTAAGGTAATTTCAAAGTATTTTCTATAGGAAAATTGTTGATGAAAACAATGACTACAAAGTTTTAAGGTTAATATACTTTTCCATCAAAGTTTTTCTCTACAATAATTCAACTAGTTGACCTACAAACTGAACTATGGTTTTTTTTTCATTTTCTTCCAGGTTTTTTGATGCATAACTCCCTAATGGTTTTTGCATAAATGGATACATCTTTTATGGATTGCAATAGGGGAATTTTTATGAAGACATTTTTCAATTCTACTTCGAGATCAAATTCAGGTTGGACAATTTTTTTTTCTATGGCCAACTATTCTGGTTAGGGAGGAGTTTTGGGTGCTTGAGGTTGCTATGAATGTGAAGTGGAAGATGTTTTTTTAGTGGGAATAATCATATCCTCAAGCTGGTCATCATTAGTTATTTGGTTAGGAGTTACATGCCCTTTAAGTTCTTCTTCAATTACAATGGTAGAATCTTTTTGTTTAAGGAGTTTCCTCGATCTCGGATGTATATCTTGCAATGGTATAGGATTGACCAGATAGTTTGGAAAGTTATGCAATTTATAATTGAAGATAGGTTGAGCTGGTATGTTATTAGGACTTGGGACCAACTGCATAGGTAATTGCATTGGTTTAAGAGGGTTTTGATTTGCAGTCAGTTGTGGTAATTGAGGAATGACTAGATGAGGTGAACTCATTTGTGCTTGCATAGGCGGGTATGGTTATGGAATCAATGAGTAATACCTTGGATACTAAGGGTAGACTAAATAAGGCATTGGTATATGTTGTGGGGGGGGAATTCCCATAACTATTTAATCACCAACTTTGTTTCCAAGGTTGATTGTGAGTAAGTTGTTAGGGCCATTTAGGCTGCCAAGGCATCCTAGTGTTCCATTGTTGAGGATTACATGACCGAAAAATTGTGACGAGGAATCCAGTAGCATACCTTGTACACATGGTTGTCAAGGATTCTTTTGTGCAGCTTGAAAAGATGGTTCAATTGTTTCATTGCCTCCCTTATAAATAGCTCGAAGGCATGAGAGAGAGGGGCAACTTTCCGTGTCATGATTACCTACACAAATACCCCCCCTATAGCAGATTTAGTGACCTTGGAAAGAGTATCCCTTGTCCCCTTGCCAATTTTAACTCTACTATGTGAATATTTCTTGCATAATTCATAATTTTTTACAAATGGGAAATGAGAAATGTCACCAAAACCCATAGGATTAAGCATATCTATGTACTCTTCTTGTATTCCCTTCAGAAAAATGGTTTTGATTATATCCTCATTCAATGTACTATGTTTATTATTTTGGAGATTGTAAAAGAATATCTTGATGTAGTCCTTAAGACTTTCCTCTTCCTCTTGCTACATCATAAAAATATGCAATTGTTGTCAGAAAAGTTAGAAAATATATAATGGATAGTTAAGTACACATGTAAAAAGTGTTCTTTCTTACAAGAAAACTAAAATAAGAAAAACATTATTTATTCATAAAATCTATAAAGGAAGATGGAACAATCTATTCTAAAAGTAAAAGGAGATTTAAAACTTTCAAAATACAAGTTCATATGAGTAGATATCCATTGTAGATTAGGTATTGACATCACCGTAACATAATATATTTATACCATCTCATATATATTAGTCATTAATATTATGAAACTAGTAAAAGGTAAAATAAATATACATCATATACCATGTTAATTTATTTTCTTCCTATGTGGTTCATGGACCTAAGAGATTGGTGACCGTTACGTCCACGAAATATTTGTACCAAGTAGATCCACCCAAGGGGATCACTTCTTGCTAGCTCAACCATAGAGCTTGACCCCAAGGGTGTTGAGAGAATTGAACCTGTGACCTCTCAATAACAAAGGAGATTTAATAACATGGACTCAACCAATTGAGCTAACCCTCAGGGCTCATATACTATGTTAATAATAAGTATATATAATATTATTTTTTCTTAAGAAACAATCATAATTTTATTCAACCGAAGAAAAATGGACAAAATTACATTCTAAATAGGCACGAAGGCATTTGAACATATCAACCTTGCAACTGATTCACATTATAAAGAAAGACTAAAAACAAAATACATAAAAACATTTTCGGGCTAAGTGTGATAGAACTCACTTAACTTTCCCTTTTTTCCTTTCCTCTTTTCCACCTTTTGCTAGTCCACTTGGTTTGCACTGATTGAGACTATTGCCAGTTGATTTTTGTCCATATGTGAGGGAACTTCTTTGTCCGAGTCCGAGCTTTCAAATACATGGATCTCTTTATGCCTCTTGAGTCCTTTTCTATGGGTAATCCCCATTTCTTCTACTCTGGAACTATGATCTTTGTTGCATCTAGCCTCTTTTGGGTGATTTCCGTTGATTCAAATTTGTTCCCTTCACCACCATTTGATTGGCTGCTAGGTTGATTTTGTACTTATGGAATTTGGTGATTTTCCTTTAGCGTTTCTTCATCATCTTCTTCATTGGTTGGAAATTCCCATCCCTTTTGTTTTGGGACTTGCCTCCTTTTCTTTTTGGTGCCTTTTTTGCTCGAGGACTGGAATTTTGTAGATATCTTATTTGAAAACAAGTTTGGCATTTGAAAACTGTATTCTCATAGTCTAATACCTATGTTGATTGAAAGTCTTCATATTTATAAGAAGACAATGTAGAGACCTTTACTAAGGTCAAACTTGACACATATCCTAGCATAAGTAAAAATACCTTTTGATGTTCTATCTAGATCTATTTTTGTGAATTTTCCCATGATATTCCCTATGTCCTCTAAGACCTGATGATGCTAGAAAAGAAGGGGGAGGTTTGGTAGCCTTACCCATATCGAAATCATTGTTACCACCATATTTGTTGCATCAAAACCTGGAAACCATGGGGTCACAAAAAGCCCAACTCTACCCTAGAACTATGGCCCTTCATTAAGGACTTTTTCCATATCTTGTTGTGTCTCAAATTGTACTATGAAATAGCCTTTGGAGCACAAATATAGATCACATTTTGTTTCCCAATAAGAGTACAACCATTTATATAAGTCTTCTGGTTTTAGCCAGAAACCATTAAACTGACAAATTTGTTGGATGTGGAGCTTGATTATCTACCTGATTATGAGGTCTTGTTTTAGTCATGTTTGGATCCCAATCCCTGATGCGGGATGGGGGCGAGGAGGAGGGGGGAAGGGGGGTGTGGGGGGGGATTGCCCCCCACTATTGTTTCCTAGGGGGTCTAGTGAAAGGGGGAGATTGCATGTTTGGAGCCCCCCGTGGTGGGGGTTCGGGGGTGCGCCCTTGGAGCTAAAAATAGATGAAAAAATTGCATTGTAAAATATTGTAATTTCGTAGTCAATCTGGGTCGTTCATTAGGATAATCTGACGATAGAAGTTATGTTTAATTTAAGGTTTTTGGCAACCCCTCAGTTTATATGAGGGAATTTTATTGCGGATGTGTGTTATTATTCAACATGAGAAAGAGAGAGGAGACTATATGAGAGCGAATAGGAAATTACGGTGGATATGTTGTAGGTTGTTTCTTTTCATTTTGCTGGATAATATAAAAGGAAGGACTCATTGTTTCACAGTGGATGTAGCCCAAATTGGGTGAACCATGTATATATGTGTCTCTCTTGTTCTATGCATTTCTATATTTTTGTTTCCGCAATATTTTGTGTATTTCATTGCTTCGTTAATTAATTTCTAATAAAATTAAAGTAGTGTTTTGAAGATCATCAAAATGAGTTTTTACCTCTTTGGATATGACTTCCATAACAAGTATTTTGTATGTTTTCTCAACAATGTAAGGACATGGCAAATTTTATGATTCTTCCCTTTGAGTTCATCTTGAAAGACATGGATCCATTAGGGTTCCGTGGTTGTATTGAGATTTCTAAAGGTTGAAGATCCTGCCCACAACCTTAGATTCAAGATGATGATTGAGTGCTTTTCCACTCCATAATATTTCAACAAAAACGAGTCTTGTAACACTTTTCCTTCATATTCCAAAACTTGAAATACAATTAGTATACCCAATTTAGCAATGAATGGAAAATCTCCCCCTGAAACTTTTGATAAAAATCTAAAACTTTTCCTTCCTCTCTTGTCTCAACACCAGATATGACAAGGAAAAACCAAGATGTTAACCCATGGATGTCATTTCTTTGCATCCCACGACAACCCTATAACCCCGTCCATTACAAGCTCTACGAGAGAAGCGGGGTCAAACCTCCACAATTTCGTGAAATATCTAAACCCATAGCTTTGTCTTTGACAATACCTGCGGTAGAAAAAAGGAGGCGGCACAAATCCGGTCGCACAAGATAGATATCTCCTAGATTTATGAAAGAATAAAGCATATATATGTCTGGAAGGAATTCACTGGGCGAAAATTTCAACAAATGATTGGATATGGGCCTGTCATAAGTAAGCCCCTCCGCCTCCATCCGAAAACCCGATTGGCATATTGTCTGCACACATACAATCAATTCACTTTTACAATAAAATTTTATTTCATTTCACCAAGAATGATATAAAAACAAGGGCTACATGGTAAAATAATAAAGATAAAAATTCAACTAATAAAACACTTTATTGTTAACTTTCATCATTAAAAATTAATAAATATGATTAACTTATATTGTTTATTCTAACATATATACACTTTAATATATGTTTATTTTTTATTATATATTTGTGTGTTATTTTTTTATTAATATAAATAATTTTGTATAATTAAATTTATTAAAATATGTTTTTAATATAATAATACATAGAATTTTTTGGGATATTTTTTATCAAAGAGAAATTGGGTGAGAAATTAAACTAATGACTCCACATTAAAAAATGAATTGAATTAGTAACTTGATATTAAAAAATACTTTAACAAAACGCTCAATAACCCTCTATCCAAAATCCTATTGACAAATACAAATTTAATATTTTAAATTAACAAATATGAATCAATTGTAAATATATACAATCAAAATATAACTAATATAAAATCAACCATAAATCCTAACCTGACTAATACAAAATCAATAATAAATTAATTGCTATAATACAAAATCAATAATAAATAAAAAAGACTAATAATGTATTAAAAAAGATAACATAAATAAAAAAAAATTCAAATCATAGATTTTTTAATGGTGTATAATTTTCTTTAATTAATTTAATAAATTAAAAAAAAAACCTATCTTTTTATAATTTTTATTTAAAAAATCTTAATTTTACTTTTTAAAAATTTGATTATTCTACATATCGTTAATTTAAAAAAGAAAAAAGATTCACAGATTACCATGATCCGCCACTGCTGCAAACAGAGAATAATCTTTGAATAACTTCTCAAGGAGCACCCAACTTCAAGAAAGGATTAACCTTACGATGAAAAGACTTGAGGTTGAGAATCCCTTACTGAAACTAGTAGATGTTGAGAATGTCCAGTGGATGTTGAGATGAAAAGATTTGAGGTTGAGAATGTTGAGATTTGAGGTAGATGTTGAGATGAAAAGATTCTGCAAAGGAGACAAATTTCTACCACCTCGTCAAGGATTTCCAGTGGATGTTGAAACCAGAACCAGTGTTGCCGATTATAAGATTATGCAATGGCAGCTATGGCTATGGCTGTGCATATGCCTTTGGCTTTGGGACATGATCATTCCGACTTGTACACAAGCGGACCAAGATCAGGAACGATGGTTACTGCACCACCTTGTGAAAGTATCAGACTAGGAGGACGAGGAAAGAGAAAGCCAAACTTATATGGCGTGAGCCTGGAGAAGGAACAGGGTGTAAGCAGAGTGAATGAAAATGAAGACGAAGTTAAGTTTCCAGGGAAGTTAGAAAGGTACGCATATTTGCTAGAGGCCAGTGGCAGCAACAGGGATCTCTTACAAGGTAAGCAATTGCACGCCCACATACTTATTAATGGACTAGGACATAGCCCGTACTTAGTAACCAAGCTTGTGAGCATGTATACCCTCTGTGGCAGCCTGCCAGATGCACATTTAGTTTTTCACAAAATCCCAGAGCGGAAACGCAAGGTAATATCATGGAATATTATGATTAGAGAGTATACCAATGCCGGCCTGTGCGAGGATGCCCTTTGTTTATTTTTACAAATGACTAGGGCAGGCCTACATCCCAGCAATTACACCTTTCCTAGTGTACTTAAGTCTTGTGCTGGATTATCAGCTCTGCAACATGGCAAGGAGATCCATAATTACATTATTAAAAAGGGTTACGAGGTGGATGTTTTTGTGGGTAGTGCTCTGGTAGATATGTATTCAAAATGTGGTAACATAGAGTATGCACGGCATGTGTTTGACAGAATGTCTGAACGAAACTCTGTATTATATACATCCATGGTTTCAGGTTATGAGCAGAATGGACAAGCCAATGAGGCCTTGGAGCTGTTTCGGCAATCGCAACAACGAGGTTTGAAGCCTGTCTTATACATGGTGGTAACCATTCTTCTCGTATGTTCTTACTTGGCAGCTCTGCAAATGGGTAAGGAAGTCCATGGTTATTTAATAAGGCATGCCTTCCAGTGGGATGTTTATGTAGGAAGTGCTTTAATAAATCTGTATTCCAACTGTGGGAAAACAGAGATTGCATATCTCGTATTTGGGCAAATGCCTGAGAGAAGTGTGGTTTTGTGGAATGCAATGATCAGAGCATGTTTTCAGAATGGGTACACTAATGATGCCCTGAAACATTTTCATAAGATGCAATTGGCAGGTGTAAAACCCAACTCAACTACCATCTTGAGTATTCTCCCCACATTTTCCGACTTGGCAGCTCTACAAAAGGGTAAAGAGATCCACAATTACATACTTAGAAATGGATTTGATTCCGACATTTCTGTTCAGACTGCTGTCATAGACATGTATGCAAAGTGTGGAAGTATAGAGTTAGCATGGCAAGTCTTTGATAAGATGTCTCAAGCTAATGTGGTCTCATGGACTGCAATGATTGCAGGCTATGGTATGCATGGGTATGGTGAGGATGCTCTCCGACTTTTTAACCGAATGCAAGAGGAGGGCATGAAGCCAGACCATGTCACTTTTGTTGCAGTACTATTTGCTTGCAGTCATGCAGGCTTAGTGGATGAAGGCTTGCAATACTTTGAATACATGAAACATGTTTACCATATCACACCTCAGATGGAACACTACGGATGCATGGTTGACCTTCTTTGCCGCACCGGGCAATTATATGAAGCGCAAAATTTCATTAAAAATATGCATTTAAAACCTGATGCTGGTATATGGGCAGCCTTGCTTAATGGATGTTTAATCCATCGCAACTTGGAGCTAGGAGAGTATGTGGCAGCACGACTCCTTGAAGTAGAGCCCAGAGATGCTGGAAATTATGTTCTATTGTCAAATGTCTATGCTGCAGTTGGCAGGTGGGATGATGCAGTAAAGATAAGAATGATGATGAAAGACAATGGCTTGAAAAGGATGCCAGGATGCAGTTGGATCGAAGTCAACAACAAGGTTCATGCATTTCTTGCTGGAGACAGATCAGATACACAATCTCAAAAAATTTATGCCACATTGATGAGTTTGCATCTGCATATGGAAGAGGCAGGGTATATACCAGGCACAAGCTTTGTAATGCATGATGTAGAGGAGGAGGAAAAGGAATACATCCTGTGTGGCCACAGTGAAAAGTTGGCCGTTGCTTTTGGAATTATTAGTACCTGCCCTGGGACACCTATCCGGATCACCAAAAACCTTCGTGTTTGTGGTGACTGCCATAATGCCACAAAGTTTATCTCCAAGATTGTTGGGCGAAAAATAATTGTCAGGGATGCAAACCGTTTCCACCATTTTAATGCTGGGATCTGTTCTTGTGGGGATTATTGGTAATCGGATTGAAATGATCTTAACACACTAGTTTGGAAAAATCCCTTTCACATTCTAGAGCTTTGCCTTAGTAGCGCATGACTGGGTGTCACATTTCATTATGGGATAGTGTTTACTTCGAGTTTCTGAAGTTTGGGAATTTGTAATGAGACAGTTTAAGAGATGTTGAGCTGTATTTGCTAAAGAATGTGCAAAGCATTGCAGTTGATGTTATCGTTATATCTAGTCAAGAATCATAAATGCTTTGGCTGTTCATATTTGGGGTGCTCTTGACAAAGTCTCGAATATAAAACAAGAACAGATTCTCATTCTCTCTTGAACCTCAGCTGCAATAGTTCTTTTGGCCAGCAAAGTCTGTGAAAAGAGCAGGTGGGTAAATGCGCAGAAGTAGTACTTCCAAAACTTATTGATCTGGTTTTCTTTTCGCAGTATGCTTCACATATCATGTCTGATAAGAAGCTTACTTTTGACTGGTTGTTGATGCAGCACAAACTGTTTCACTGATAGCTGCAACCTTAATGTCACTTGCTGAACACATTGGTGCATTTTATTCTCTCTCAAGGTCTGTAGGTGCCTCACCTCCCATTCATTTGGATTTGAAACTTTATTGGATGGGATGTTTGTAACTGTATATGAGTCCACATTACCAGTTGGGAATGTTAAACTTGTGGGAGTGACATGAGCTGGGTGCTCATGTAAATAATGTCAACTCAGGTTGGAGAATCATGTTAATGGAGTTCAGGACAACAAACTTTGATCATCACAAGAATACTGTGAACTTTTATCATTTAAAATCATTAAAAAAGGTGTGGTATTATTTTCCTGGCATAACTGAGAAAAGACAACAGTGTTTACAGATTGTGCTAATTGTCTGATTGCTTTGACTAATAGTAAACTCAACAAAGACGTTGGTTTCAGGGCAAATGCATCCCTTCGCTTCTGTGCTCTAAATGCTGCAGATGGAAAACTTGGTGCTTCTCCAAAGAACAAGGAAAGGGAAAATTGCAAAAGCCAGTGTTGTCATCCACTGCTGCTGTAAAGGATGGAAAGCTAGTCAGTCCAACATTTTGCCTGTAAAATTGATCATTTGTATTTGTGGTTCCTTTAATTGACAGGGATTGCTTGAACTTATGTTTGACCTTAGGTTGGATATCAGAAAAAATGCTTTTGAAACATTTCGGTACCATGAACATCTGTCCTCACATGCCTTATGAGAGCATTTATATATGTCTTTCTTTTTACCTTATGTGATTTTGTTCAACATGCAGTTAATCCCCCCAGACAGAGGGTACATGAGGATGATTTGGGATATGAACTCAATGATACAAAAGAAGAGGCTTAGCCTTATGTAACATGCATATTACGACTTATAGAATGAATTTATGAAACCATTTATGGTTTTAATGCAAAAAGCAGCTCTGAAGACATTAAAGAACCAACCATTCGATGTGTTTGTCAGTTGGTTTTAATTGCAAGGTGCTTCTGATAGTGGTAGGGTTTATGATATTCTTCTCTGGTCTTGGCAAATTTGGGGCAATTTTTGCCCCTATTTCAGCACCCATTGTAGCTACCTTGTATTGTCTCCTCTATGTTTATGTCGCTGGCGTTGGGCTCAGTTTCCTGCATTTTTCCAACATAAGTACCACAGGACAGAGTTCATAATGGCGGTTCTCTCTTTTTTTGGGTTGGTTGCTATCACATTGCTTCATTGAATTTATGGTTGCCTCTGGGGCATGCTGGTTCAATGACGTTGCCAACATGATTTTCTCATTGCCATCAACAATTATTGGTGTCATAGCATTGTTCTTGGAAAAGACTCTGTATATAAAAGAGAACACCGCAAGGAATGATAGCGGATGGCATTGGTGGGAAATGCCTTAAAGAGCCAAATTCAATGACAACAGTTAAATTATGACATTCTCCCTAATTTTTTAGATTCTCGAATCAAGGAGGATAATTATCCCTCCCACAATATCTCTCAAATAGTTAATATAACTAATATTTAACTGGTTTGAATTGTCCTCACTTATAAACTTTGCCCGGAAGACGGTTTCCTTCACTGGAGCAATAGCTCTTTCCTTATTCCATTACAAAATAAAAAGATGTTGATAATTTCTCTGGATTCATTTGAAAGTACTCCGACTCCTAGTTTCTAACAGTATTTTGCCTCTTTCATAAATAGACAGCTTAACCCTTGGGCAGGTTTTTGTATTTGTGGCACTAACTCTGAAGAAATGTAAAATGATGATAAGCTTGAAGGAGCCCTTGAACATAACAGAGATCAGGTATTATAGGCTACAGAGCTTTTACTTTCTTTTGAATTGACTGCAGATTAATGAATACTTTTGGGTTGATTCTCTGGGTTAATCTGATGTTTTATTTATAACTGATGACAAGCTAATTTCAGTTGCCAAGGAGTTACACTGATTTGAAAATCATTTATTAGTCTTTATCGTGATGCACACGTTTACATTCCTTGGATGCGGGATGCTAGAGCTATGATTTTCTTTTCCTTGGGTTCTTTAGTCTTTTAACACTGCAGTGCAAAACTCATTAAATTACACAATATTAATCTGCCCACAAACTTAATGAACTCAACTGATTCATTATAAGCCTAATATGTCCTGCTTGCATCCAGAGATCTTGTCATGCAAGGAATGAAATTCACGGATCTACATATTTCACAAGATCAGTGATCTATAAGTAATCCATTAAACCAAATAAAAAGAAAACACATCAATTTGCATGGGACAAATACTTGTCTTGAAAAGTTTTCTGGCAAAACATAATCAAGGCGAAATACATTGACAGTGCTGGTCTTGAGGCTTGGATTTTGGCTTGAGTGCCGGTGAAGAGCAAGACCTCTTTTGTGTGGCGCAGTTTGATGAAAGCGAGACATTGGATGTGCTGAACCTCAGGTGCGTTGTCGGCAGAGGTAGTCAGATCCTTGTTCCCACTCGCTATCTTTGCTCATCAGCCAACACCTCCATAGTCGAGGTCTTTTTTCTCTGGAGCACATTGGAGTGGCCATGCTTGGCGGCTTCCCACAACCCAGTGGTTGCGTGCTGATGATTTAGATTTGGAGCCAGCACTATACTTCGAGTGGGAAACCATCCGCTCTCACCTCATATAGGCTGGAATCAACCTTTGTGATAAGGAGGACAAGCTCACTTGGGGAGGTCTTTCTCAGGGAGGAGACATCCCCGCAAAAGCAGTATACGATTATATCTTTGCTCGGCCCCGGTTGGACCCCTTGGACACTTGGCTGGCCTGGATGTGGACGTGGGCGGTCCTTGCAAAGCTGAAATGCTTTATTTGGCTCCTGGTCTGCAACTGCATCCTTACTTGGGATAACCTGATCAAGAAAGGTTTTCAGGGCCCTAGCATATGCTTCCTCTGTAGATCTGATTTAGAAGACACTGCTCATTTGTTCCTGGTGTGTCCCTTTGCTCTAGCTGTCTGGGAGAATGTAACTTCCTTCCTCAAGATTAGCCAACTTTTGGACAGACAACCCATCATAGATTGCGGGGCTGGTGACTGGTCTACTAGACAATTGGAATTTAGAAGTCTCCCTCTATACATTTTCCGGGGAATTTGGTGCTGCAGGAATAAATCTATTTTTGAAAATCAGTCCCCAAATTTGCATGCTGCTACTGTCCGAATTGTGGACTACTTCATGGAGATTGGCCTTTGTAAAGCCAGTGGCACTAGGCGTCTTTGGGCACTTAAGTCCCTTGACAATGTCTACCCCATTAGTTTTTTAGACGATGCCTCAGTTGGTGGGGAGTGTGGATGTGGGGCGCTGATATCCCTTTGCCCTTCCCAAACTTACCAGTTCTTTGGGTCTGGGGGCATGGATTCCAATACTAGAGCTAAGGTTTTGGTCTTATGGGTGTCCTTAAATGTGCCTTGTGGCTTGCGGTGGACGAAATTGTAGTGGCAGGGATTCGAAAGTAACCATTGATTGGAACAAGGGAGAGCACTCTCTTGTTTTGCCGTCACTATCCCACTGGCTCTTGCAAATCCAAGCTATGAAGGAAGGATTTCTCTCCATTAATTTTTGTCACATCTTCCGAGAGCAGAATTCTCGGGCGCACCCGCTTTCCAAGCGGGGGATCTTTGTTCTACCTGGACATATCAGGTTCAAATGCCTTTATCAGGAATCAGTCACCAGCTCTGGATCCTTTGCTTTTCGCGTGATGGAAGGTTTTCTTTTTTTATTGCTTCCTGAGGCAAAAAGACTTAGATGCTCTGTTTTATTTTTTATTGGTCCTGGGCTTCTGCTGGTCAGGTTGTTGGACTCCTCCGAGGTTTTCCCTGGTTTTTGTTTTTTCCAGTTGGGTTTCCGGCTCTGTTTTGGTCTTCTATTGTATTTATTTTGGTATTTGGTGTAGCTTGCTTTTGAATGGTGTAAGTGTCTAAGAACTCTGCAGATGTAACATCTTTTATCTCTATGAAAAAATGTTGTTTTTTCTACTGAAAAAAAAAAATACTTATCTTGAAACGATCTGCAGGATGATTTGTCTCCAGAGAATTTTCCGATCATCCACAGGCTTGCATTTTGCAGAGCCACCCTCGTGCTGAGGGCCATGATGTGATGAGGGTATCTCCTTTTAGATTAATGTCTTAAACAATTACTGATTCTCAGGCCGCTAATTCATGAGGCAACTACACAAGTCAAGAACCGTGTAGGCCGCAACTACTACAGAGAGCAACAACGACTTAATCAATTCTCACTCGCAGTTTCAGGCACTCCCTGCCAATCCCAACTAGATCAGGTCTATGAGTTCTCTCCGCTAGCTGTTGTTCCATTCCAGCAACTACAATTTCATTGAACCCTCTGGAGTCCAGATTATCTGATTCACCCCCATTTCTTACTAGAAGGATTAAAACCAAAAACCCATAGCATTGCTGTCATAAGACCTATTCTCCCAAGTATGAGAACCAAAACCCTTAGCAGGTGAGCATGATTACCCTTGGGAATCCCACCCACGCACTCACTTATTCCCCAAGAAGCAAGCCAAAAACAATAATGACGTTAGGAACCCTTCGGCCTTTCTAGTGGGTTATATATATGATTAGGACATATTCACTTAGCTCTCGCCACTTGTCCCATGGAAGAAAGATATACCCCTCAGGTTTCAAATTCACACTTTTTCAAAAATATAGTACAAAATAGATTTCCTACCCCTTTGGGATGGAAGAATCTACAAACAGGTTCTATTAGTGTGGAGAAAGCCGAATACACCCTCATGTTATGAAAATATTCAGAGTCAGCCAATGAGTTCATTAACGATTTGAAGGAAATTGCTTTGATATGTAGATTCAATGGGTTTTGGCCATCATCTATAGCACTCATTGAATGGATTGACTCCTAAGTCACTTTGATGATGACATGGGACATGGAGGTCATGAAAATACTAGTGTCTAGCACAAGACACGACGATCCAAGAAACAAGATACATGAGACACATTATACACACAAACAACAATAACAACAAAAACAATTTAGTGAATTATCACACATACCAAAATGAAAAATGGACAAAGATTAATTTTTTTTTAGAATATAGAAACTAAAACATATACAATTTTATACGATGATGATACAAATTCAATCATACAGCAAGTGCATATAACCAAAGTAACACCAATTGCAATCCACCTCAAAACCAAAAATACGTCAACAAAGAGGCTCTGAATGGCCTCTATAGTGCAAAAAAAATCATGCTACAACAAATAACTAGTACTACATATCATCAAAGTCACTGGCTATATCATGATCCTCATTATCAATATCACCCTCTAAGCATTAAAATAAAATAGAAGTTTAACATGTCAAATCGAGATTTCGCTTGAGTGATGGTAGATTTTTACTAGGGTCATGATAGAGGAGTTCAACAATTACTGCCATCGACATCAAGGTATATAGAGGGTTTGATGCTTTTGATTAAATGCTAGGCCCATACTCTCATACATCACTGAATTGAATGGAAATGTTGCAATCCCCCAAATCCTAAAATCGTGAAAATTGTTAAGTATGTTGGATTTTGAGTAGGATATGAAATTCCACTTTTTCCATATAAAATCCAATGAGGTTGGAATCACTTTCAAACATCTTGAAACATTTGATGGTAATGCTACAAATTTAAGTAAAAAGTTTAGTAGGGTTTGTTGTCGCTCAAATTGTACATGTGGATGCGACAACGCTCAGGGTAGGGGTTGACACTCTAATCTGGACCGTCTTTGTTTAAGTTGTTTCCCTACAACAAGTTAAGGGGGGTAGTCCCTATGGATGAAACAATGAGTTCGAGAGACACAATTGAATATCCTAGCAACTTGGTTGAAGATGATTGGCAAGTTTATTTATTTTAGCACAACTTGATTAGATTTATTGAAATGTCAGTGAGAGATCAATGCCTTATGAGTCAAACTACTTGCACAATATGGATTAATTTCCAAGTTACTAGATCAATAGTTGCTGCTAGGATGAAAGCTATCCTATATGAGTTGTGACACCTAGAACTAAGTGAAATGCAACCTCTTGGTTAATTTTAGAATAAATGCCTATTCTAAGTGAATTCTTTCTCTCAACTGTTTTAAAGTTAGTCTCAAATGTAGGTTGTGGAGAGAAACCCAGGGGAAGAAAGCTATGAATTTATTAATGATACCTCCCCTGGAGTTCTAGCCACCCGAATACATTCAATGCTGCAGGGACTGTGGCCTTGATGACTGCAAGGTCACCGTGTTAACCACAAGTGAGGGTCTAAACTTCGCAAATTGGGTGAGAAAGGTGGTCCTATCTTCTTTCAACCAAGCTTATGCTTGGAGGTAGATTGATTAATGCACGAATAATCCTAGGATGAAGTGCAAGATACTTGCCTTAAATGAGATTATTAAATGGCTTCTTAAGTACTTTAAGTTAAATGATTAAATGCTTATGATGTTCAATACAAAGTACTTAGAGAGCAATATTATGAAAAATCTCAAATAAAACAATGTGCTAATGAAACAAGATCACTAGAGTGCCTAAGAGAAATCACTTCAAGCGCTACCCAATGATTAGCAATAAAAAAAAACGTGTGCTCTAAATAAATAACCAATGAGAAGCAAGGAGCACCAAATTGATGAATCCTTTACACTTAATATGCAACAAAATGAGCAATAGGATTATCAAATTGAGATCACAATATTACTCAAAGAAGATGATATCGCAAGATTAGTACAAGATCACAATGTTGTTAAACCATGAAACAAGATAATGCTCTTATCCAATAAACAACCAATTCCTTGTGTTACTTATCAATTAGAGACAATAGGTTACTTGCAATAGTAAGATGCAACAAAGTGATATCAATATAATTGCAGTGTCAAATTAATTCTCTTGAGATGAGATTACTAACAGTGACTTAACAAAGCAAGATGAGCAATGATTTTTTAGAGCACAAACAATCATTCAAGCTTTACAATGAAATGTACAATTAGATTCTCTTCAAAAATGAGGTTGATTTCTATTTAGAGCACCCTTGGATGTAAATCTTAAGATGCAAAAATATGTCGATGATGCAAAATGCAAAAAGTGACCTACAAGACAACAATGATTAATTCAACCACTTAGAACAAAACCACTTATGTTACCAAATTATGACTTCTTAAAATTATTAGGACTACTTGGATCGAAATTTTAGCACCCAAACTTATGAACTTCACTGCTATAGCACTTATATCAAATTTATAAGTTAATATATTAGACTCAAGAAAATGTATATCAACTCTCCAAAATCAACTATAAAACCATATAAACCAGGAGATAAGTCTTTCTTATTACTTGAGATTAAATGTGCACCAATTATGAGCTTATATGAATGTGTTTTCTGGGATGTTTGGAGTGTTACTTCAAAAATTATGCCACTGTTAATAACCTATTTCATATCTGGTTTATAAAATAGCGAGGAAGAGACAATGTTAGAGAGCAAACCCTTAGGCCTAGAGGCCTAGTTTGATGGCTAGTTGACCTTCCAATGGATTAGAACTCTTTCAAACACCCACAACACAATTTGTTAGCTTGAAATCAAGTGGACCAACCCTCTTATGACTGAAGCTAAGACTTTTATGGCTAGTTCATGGCTTGTTTGGCAAGTATGGCCCTGGAAACCCTTGTCCAAAAGGCTAGTTAAACTGCAAAACAAATTGTTAGCTCAATACATTCAAAATTTATGATCCAAAACAATAAATATTAGTCGCAAATAATTTTCAATGGTGCCCTAGGCTTGCAATCATAAAAAATTAGTCCAAATTTTGATGTTAAACACTACAACTATGCCAAAAATGCCCAACGATGGAGGAAAATGCCCAATATGGCTAGCAACTAAGGGAAAATGGTCTCCTAGGCCTGCGATCTAAGGGTGCAAGGCCTTTAAGGACTGTGACCACCCTTGAACAGGCCCACAAGGGCCGCAACTATCTTAGGCAAGGACGTCTAGGCTTGTGGCTTGCCCAAAGGCTCTAAAAACCCCACGACAACCCTGCAAAAGGACTCACCCCCCTTGAAACACAAAATTTTCGCTGCAAAGTCACTCTAAAAGGCCTTGAAAGGCTAGCGACCTCTTTCTTCTGGCTGGACGTTGAGTTGTTGGGAGATGGAAGACTAGATCTTACCCTCAAGGGCCTAGATCAACCTTCTGCTCTTGAATGGAAAGCCCAGAAATCAAACACTACTACAAACCCTTGAGCTATCACCTGCACAAATGAAAAAAAATAGAAAGTCCAAATACCCAATATATACAAAAGTTCAAAAGTTCAAAACCCCAAACCCCAACTGCTATACAAAATTTAAAATGGGTTAGAATTAAAATAGAAGGGTTAGAAAAATTATTTGCTATCTTTTCAAAATAGATTTTTCTCTTAATAACATGTAAATTTTGTTATAGTACAAGAGAAATAGATTCGAATTTTTTTGAGAGATTTTAATATGAATGATGTATGTAAATAAATCACTGGCCAAAACTTTTCTGCAAAATGCCCTGCAAAACGAAAGCTCACAATCCAAACACGGTCAATTCTTCCCCATAGTCTGTGAACTTGGAGACCAAGGGCTAGTGTACCAGTAGATCTCTATTCAAAACTTAAAGATAAATTGTTAAATCATAAAAGATTTAGACCTTTAGATCTAAACCCAACACCTAAGGCAAGATATCTGTACCAATAAATGTTATGTCATGCATCAAATGAAATAACAATTTTATGAAGCACACATAAAAAATCACTAGCACATACCACATATCAAAAATTAGAAGAACACCATGAAATTGAAACCCCAAAGTCTTTATTTTATGAGAAATACAATTCCAACATAGCATGACTTAATACATGCGTTACATATTACATCATCCAAAGATGAGATGAGAAGCTTGATAGCTTCCTTATATAGAAAATGAGAGAATAAATCCCTCCAAGGGGAAATAACGGCTAGTTGGCTTGGTCTTCGTCAAAATAATCTCATCCGTTGATCTTCTTTTGAAAATAACTTGATCTACATCGTTGATTTTTTATTTTTGAAGAAAACTTTGAATTTCTCTTAAAACCCCTTTTTCATCATACGTGTCGCAGGCATCTATTCAATTTTCCTTTCACTGTGTATTAGTTTGTCTTTGACTAAAAATTTATGCCGCTTATTCATAGTTTAACATTGAAAATTCAATTTTTGTTATTTTTTATGATTATTTAAATTTATTTATTTGTAATGTGATTGGTTGAGGTCGTATTATGGGCTTTTTAGTAACTTCCATTTCTATTAGTTACTAATTTTTTTGTTTTTTATTTTATTTTATTTTTTGTTTTTTCCCTTTTTATTATTATTTCTATTTTCATGAATTATAGTCTTTTCTCCATATTTTTAACTTAAAATGACTAATATATATATATATATATATATATATATATATATATATAAACAATACTAGCTATTTGGTAATGACATTCAACAATACAACATTTTATTAGTTGTTTTATTTTTGTGATGAATTTTTTGTTTTTATTATTTTTTATTTTAATTAAGCTATATTTAAGCTAAGCGACTATTATTAGTTACTATGTAGCCTTTGTTAATCCAAAAAATAATATTTTGGACTAGTATCTTCAAAAATTTCACTTTGACTTAAACACCAAGGTCTAAAGGGTAAAATTTTCTTAAAAAATCCAGTTTTCCCTTGTTGGAGAACCTTAAAAAATTAATTCTTTTTTGACTCACAATTTTTTGATTATTTCCACTTAGAGAGAATTTAATATCTTTCAAATTATTTTTTGACTCAAAATTAATTAATTTTCTCGCTTATGATTTTTAACTAATTTTGCTAGAAAAATTAATTAATTGACTATAGAGGGGATTAATTATTTTTTCCACCCTCAAATACTTTAACCATGGTGTCTAGGAGTAACCATACACTAAAATATTTTTACATCAAGATATTACAAATTAATTCAACTCTTAGAAGGAGAAATACACATTTAGACATAGACCCTCAATACACCACCCAATCTGCAACACAATATGATAAAGTATGAAACAAAGTGTGTTTATAATAAAATAATTTAGCCATGGTGTCTAACTATGAGTAACCATGCACTAAAATATTCCTAAACACACATTTACATAGACTCGATAAATACTAGGACTCACCTAACCTTGTCAACGAATTCCACCCTAGCTTTGGGGTTATATCTGAGAGAAAAATTGCCAATTATTTGTGTTCACAAACACACGTAATTCAAGAAGGTTAAAAAAACTCCCTAGGATGAAACCCTTTGACAAAATTCATTGGATTACCTAGGTGTTATTACATGGGTTAATGGTCATCCTAGCATCATTTACAATGTATTTTTGTAGAAATTATATTTACAATGATAAAAATGGAAGCCAAATGATGACATTAATCCTTGAAAATTTTGTCTGATGCTTTGTAATTTGATTATTGGACTGTTGACAAAGCATGGTCAACATATGGCTCTACTTGGGGACACGTTGCTTCACTAGAAGTAATGTGAGAATCCAGAATCATGTATCAAAGAAAACAAAGTAACATCAAATATATATCCTCTCAAAATGAGAATCATCATGTATACATCATCAAATATATTGATAATTTGTTGGAATAGAAATCCTATTCTAACATATAAAAGATAAAGACATAGAATATAAATGCATGACATGGAAAGTAACTAATGGCATAAATGAAATCCTATCTAAGAGAGTAGGGTTAGAAATACAATAAAAATGATGCCCTATGGCATCAGATGTCATCCCTGTTGCTTAATACAAAGAACTTGTCTACTCAAAAGTGAATCCATAGGTTTCTTATCAAATGTTCCCTGCTGAATTTTGATTCTTTTTGGTTGATGAAGGATCTCATCATTACATCACACATCTTTATCAAATTTGATCCTTTTCCTTTTCTTGTTTGTGAGCTGAGATGAAAAAGAACCTTGGGTAGGCAAAAAAAACTCTGTTACCACTGCATTGTATTCTGAAGGATTCCCTTGTGCTTCAACTTATTCATCGTCTGACCTTCTCAGATTCTCAACATGATACCTTCTTTCTACTTCCTTGTATAACCTGACCATACCACTAGCTGTTGCAGGAATAATAAAATATGATAAACAACTGAATACATGCTTTAAGATCAATTGCATTTTTTTTTATTCTTCTGATAAAATCATTCCCTATACATCAGGTACATCTATGACAACAATGTCCATGGTGATTATTTTATATGGGTAATTAACCAAAACTACTTGAAAATCCTTGATTACGCCCAGGACTTCAATCTTTTTCGAATCCATAGAACAAATATTATGATAAGGCTTGAGATTCTTAGATTTAATTGGTTCATGACTTTCTTAGTCATGACATTTGTTGAGGCTTGATAATCCAACATATAGTTATGAAGCAAGTGATCATTAACTTCCAAGGTCAAGAATAAACGTTGATGGTCTTCATTTGTCATGTAGAAATGTAAATAACTTAACTTGATTTCTTTATCTTTATGGTGCACATTAGTCTTACCCTACTGAGATATGCCTAAGACCTTTAGGAATGCAACTCTTTGAAACAGAATCTTTAGGAGTTCTAAGACAGGGACACAGATTTTAACATTGTTTATCCATGAGACCCAGTGAATCTTTGATCCTGACAAATAAGTTTTAGAGGAAACACGTTGCTTGTTCTAATTCTAATTTTTACCTTTCTTTTGACAAGTATAACCCTTGATTATGGAAATCTCTGAGATCTGTTCTTGAGATGGTATTTTACCATACAACTGTGTAATAGGATCCTTTTAATCATTGAAGTTATTAATGGTGAAATATGAAGAGATCATTTCCTTTTAACAATTTTCTTTTCGAGATTCTTGACTATATTATTTGTTTGTTCACTTGTTCCTTCCTCTAGGATTCTTTTGGAAAAGGCACAAGAAATTTCTTAGTGAAAACTTTCACATGGTCTGCAAAATGGCACAAATTGATCAACAACATTGGTAGATTCGAGTAGATTTAGTGGTCTTTGCTCATTTGGAGGATTCTTCCTTGGCCATGCATTATTATTACCTCTATTATTGTTACTTCTAGGTTGCATTTTCTTAGCTTGATTTCTTTCCATTTGAACAAGCATATCCCGCATGACATTCATATCTCTAGCATGCCCAGCTTTCATTTCTTTGATCATTTGAGTGATTATTGGATCATGCTCTACTTATTTTACCTCTTTTCCCTTAGCTTTAACCAAACCTCTTTCAAAATTAGGAATATTATATTTTCCTGATGCCTTTTTATCCTTTTCCAATTCCTCAGTGATGGCTTGAGCAACAACTAAATTATTTAGCTTAGATCATCTCAACTCATAAGAGGTATAAACAATAAATGCATCGAGATACTACTCTAACAAAGATTTATTCGTTGGCTTGTAGTCTTGATTCATTTCCCTGGCAATGCCATTGAACCTTTTATTGAATTCCTCAATAATATCATTTTCATTCTTCCTAATGGTGTTTATAGCGTTAATCAAATATCTTCTTTCCCTTTTATCCCCATACTTATCTTTAAATGCATTGATGAGAGCTTTCAAATAGTCAAAAGAATTATTAGGCTTCTCCAAGTATCACTGCATTGCATCTTTCTCTAGAGAAAGAACAAAGAGTCTCATCTTACCATCTCCATGATTGTGCATAGCTCCGCGACAATGCATGGCCAAGAAGGATGTGAATGCTATAAGATGGGATCCAATAGTGATAGCATTATTTCCTTGAAAAGTAGGTATCCTGTCCAAACCAGAATCTAGAAGTTCTTGAGGCTGACCTTGAATGTTGGCAAAGTTGCAAGGATAAAATAGACCCATGATGTCTTGCTTTATGGGGTCAAGGAAAATCAAGTGGATATCATGGATGACTTCCTGTTCGAGAAATATTAAATGCTTACAAGAATGTAAGTTGTTTAACCGAGCTCTAAGAGCCTTTTCAGGATTAGGAGTGGGGTTAACAAAGTTATCAATATTTCTTCTAGTATAAGCTCTTGTGAAAGGATGAATAAGTGGATTTTCCATCCAAACAAGAAACTACCCCAAATGTCTAGGTGCTAAAGGTGCAGATAGAAACCAAAAAATGTTGGTGGTGGTGGAAAATGTGATGAAAAAATGAGAAGATTAATGAAAAAGGATGTCGAAGCACCAGAAAATGTGTCACTTGATGGGTGAAGAAAATGATAATGATGAAATGTCATGAAAACCAAGGACCAAAAGATTAGTCCTCGACAACGATGCTACAAAATGTTGTGGCGTTGCTGAATTAAATGAAGGATGAAAAACCCAAAACTGATGTAAATAAAATGATGTCACGAGAATGGGAAAAAAATAAATTCTATCCCCGACAATGGTGCCATAAAATGTTGTAGCTCAAATTGTACACGAGGATGCGATAATGCTCAAGGCAGGGGCTATCACTCTGATCCCGACCCTCTCCGTTTAAGCTATCTCCCTATAACAGACTAAGGGGGGCAATCCCTATGGTTGAAACAATGAGATATGGAGACACAACTGAATGGAATAGCAAATTGGTTGAAGATGTTTGACAAGTTTAATCATTTTAGCACAACTTGATTAGATTTATTGAAATTATTAGTTAGAGACTAGTGCCTTAGGAGTAAAATTACTTGCACAATATGGATTAATTTCCAAGTTATCTGATGAATAATTGCCACTAGGATGAAAACAATCCTATATGAGATGCGACACCTAGAACTAAGTGAAATGCAACCTCTTGGTTAATTTTAGAATAAATGCCTATTTTAAGTGAATCCTTTCTCTCAACTATTTTGAAGTTAGTCTAAAATGGAGGTCATGGAAATAACTTCCCAATGAAATGTACAATTAGATTCTCTTCACAAATGAGGTTTATTTCTATTTAGAGCACACTTAGATGTAAATCTTGAGATGCAAAATTATGCCAATGATGCAAAATGCAAAAAGTGACTAGCAAGACAACAATTATTAATTCAACCACTTAGAGCAAAACCACTCATGTTACCAAGCTTATTATGATTTTTTAATAGTATTAGCACTACTTGGATCAAAACTTTAGCACCCAAACTTATGAACTTCACTACTGTAGCACTTATATTAGATTCATAAGTTAATATATTGGACTCAGGAAAATGTATATCATCTCTCCAAAGTCAACTAGAAAACCATAGAAACCATGAGACAAGTATTTCTTATTACTTAAGATTAAATGTGCACTAATTATGAGCTTATATGAATGTGTTTTTAGGGTTGTTTGGAGTGTTACTTCAGAAATTATGTCACTGTTAACAACCTACTTCAGATCTGATTTATAAAACAGTGAAGAAGAGACAAGGTTAGAGAGCAAACCCTTAGGACTAAAGGCCTAGTTTGATGGATATTCGACCCTCCAATGTTCTAGAACTCCTTCAAACACCCGCAACACAATTTATTAGCTTGAAATTAAGTGGATCAACCCTCTTATGACTGACGCTAGGGATTTTATGGTTGGTTGATGGCTTGTTTGGAAGCTTTGGCACTTGAAACCCTTCTCCAAGAGGCTAGTTAAACTGGAAAACAAATTTTTAGCCCAATCAAATCAAAATTTATGATCCAAAACAATAGGTATCGGTACCAAATAATTTGTAATGATGCCCTAGGCTTGCAATCACAAAAGAATAGTCCAAAGTTTGATGAAAAATCCTACAACTATGCCAAAAATGCCTAGCAAATAAGGGAAGATGGCCTCCTATGCCCATGAACTAGGGTTGCAATGCCTCTAAGGCCCATGGCCACCCCAGAAAATTCCCACAAGGGTTGCAACTGCCTTAGGCAAGGCTGTCTAGGCCTGTGTCCTACCCATAAAATGTCGTAAGGCCTGTGGCTAGGCCCTAAAGGGCTACCACTAAGTTTCTAAGCCCTCATAAGGGTTTCATCTAGGTGAAAAAAGCCCTTAGGGGTTGCAACTAGGCCTAAAAGACCCTAAAAGCCCCATGACACCCTTGCAAAATGACTTGGCTTCCTTGAAACATAATTTTTTCATTGCAAAGTCACTCCAAAAGGCCTCAAAAGGCTAGCGACCTCCTTCTTCTTGGGAGCTCAAAGGCTAGATATTACCCTTAAGGGACTAAATCAACCTTCTTCTCTTGAATGAAAAACCTAGAAATTAAATGTTGCTACAAACCCTTGAGCTACCACCTGCATAAATGAAAAAAATAGAAAGCCCAAATACCCAATATATACAAAAATTCAAAATTCAAAATCCAAAACCCCAAATGCTATAAAAAAATTAAAATGGTTTAAAAATAAAACATAAGGGTTAGAAAAATTATTTACAAGTATTTACAATATTTAAAAAATAGATTTTTCCTTTAATAACATGTAATTTTCATTATAGCACAAGAGAAAGAGATTATATTTTTTTTTGAGATATATATATAGTTTTTTGTAAGGTTGGTAGGACTACATCTTCATCATGTCTAATATATCACCCTGATCAGGGTGGGGAATTGAACCAATGACTTCACATCAAGGAGTGCCTTAACAGAGCACCCAATCACGGTCTATCCAAGACCTCGTGGAATTTTTTTGAGATATTTTAATATAAATGATGTTTGTAAATAAATCATCGGCCAAAACCCTTCTACAAAGTACCCTACAGAACAAAAGCTCATAATCCAAACACAGTCAATTCTTTCTCACAGCCTGTGAACTTGGAGACCGAGGGCTAACGTACCTGTAGATCTCTATTAAAAAATTAAAGATAAATTGTTAAATCATAAGAGATTTAGACTTATAGATCTAAACCCAACACCTAAGGAAAAATACCTATACCAATAGATATTACGTCATGTAGCAAATGAAATAATAATTTTATGAAGCGCATATAATATAGAGAATTAAAAAATCACTAGCACGTACCTCAAGATCAATAGATAGAAGAACACCATGAATTGAAACCCTAAAGTATTTCTATTATGAGAAATACAATTCCAGTAGAGCAAGGCTCAGTACATGTGGTTACAGATTACATCATATAAAGATGAGATGAAGAGCTTGATAGCTTCCTTTTATAGAAAATGAGAGAAGAAAACTCCTCCAAGTGGAAATAACGATTAGTTGGCTTGATCATCATCAAAATAATCTCATCCGTTGATATTTCTTTGAAAATAACTTTATCTTCATCGTTGATTTTTTATTTTTGAGGGAAAAATCGAATTTATCTTAAAATCTCTTTTTAATTAATCCAAAAAATATTATTTTGGAATAATATCCTCAAAAAATTCACCTTGACTTAACCATCAAGGTCCAAGGGGTCAAATTTTCTTAAAAAATCCATTTTTCCCTTGGTGCAGGACCTCCAAAAATTAATTTTTTTTTGACCCACGAATTTTTGGAGAGAATTTAATTTCTCTCAATTATTTTTTGACTCTAAATTAATTAATTTTCTTGCTTAGGATTTTTATTAATTTTTCTAGAAAAATTAATTAATTGGCTCTAGAGGAGATTAATTATTTTTTCCATCCTCAAATACTTTAGCCATGGTGTCTAACTATGAGTAACCGTGCACTAAAATATTTTTACATCAAGATATTGCAAATTAATTGAACCCTTAGAAGGGGAAATACACATTTAGACATAGACCCTCAAGACGCTTCCCAATTCTACAAAATACAATATCTAGTATGAAACCAAGTGTGTTTATAATAAAATAATTTAGCCATGGTGTCTAACTATGAGTAACCATGCATTAAATTATTCTTAAACACACATTTAGATAGACTTGATAAACACTAGGACTCGTCTAATACCTTGTCAATGAAATCCACCCTAGCTTTTGGGTTATAACTGGGAGAAAAACTTTGTCGATTATCCGTGTTCAAAAACACACATAATTCTGGGAGGTTAAAAAACTCCATAGGATGAAACCCTTTGAAAAAAATCATAGGATTACCTAGGTGTTATTACATGTATTAATGGTCATGCTAACACCATTTACAATATTTTTTTTTTTGCAAAAATTGGGTTTACAATGATAAAATTGGAAGTTGAATGATGACGATGATCCTTGAAAAATGTGTCTGGTACTTTGTACTTTTCTTCTTTGACTGTTAACAAAGTGTGGTCAACAGGTCTTAGACAAATCCACTTCCCAACACTTAAAATTCCTTCTAACACTGCTTAATTTCCCTTAACTACAATCCGAAACCTATGAGAGCTCTAAACCTATGATTGGATTGCATGAGAAAGAGGCAAAAAATTGATTTTAAGAAGATGTGGGCCACTTTTTCACCAGGCAAGTGTGAAAATTTCCAGACATGGGTAGGGCTCCTATCCAACACGAGTCAAAATTGTGTCTGACACATGTTACACATCTCATGTATGACACATGTTAAACATGTCTCATGTCTGACACATGAAATATGTGACAAGAGGGGGGGGGGAGGGTGTAAGGATGTCTAAGGTAACTTAGATTAGCTTTGAATGGAATCTTCTAGAGGTTTTTTTATTGCATATGTCATAAATATAGAGGATTGTAGAAAGGTTACAGAGGAGGGACCATGGTTCTCTGAAAGAGTTGGCCTCTTCTTCAAACCATGGTTTTCTAAATTCATCCCTGCTTCAATGGCCATTTCTTTAACAAAAGTTTGGGTTGGATCATCAAATTTCACCCTCATCTTGTTGGAAAAAGAAATCCTGTAAGAAACATGAAATTAGGAAAATATATTAAGAATTAAGTTTGATCTAAGTCAATAGGGTAAAGACATTTTATCATATTCCAAAATCTACATTGACCTTGACCTAAATAAAGTTATACTAGTAAAGATAATAGTAAAATGCATAGATTCCAAATGGACCTGATAACTAGACTTCAAGAATACAACTTTCAAGTGTAGACTTTGTCTATAGATATGCATATTAAGGAAGCCTTCTTAAAGGATAATGTATCTTAGGGAATACAATGGAGGAAGAAATAACCGAAGAGATGAAAGGACCTAGTGACAAATCCCTAGGGGATGTAACCAAAATTAGACATAGAGGTGTCTAAGGATGTTTAATTGGTAAACACCTCTATTCCACCCTAGGAAAGTGGTGATGTTGATATGGGTACAATCATGAAAAAGGATTCTAGCCCTCTACCTCATACTTACTCTCTTAATTTCCCCTTAAGAGGGGAAGGTAAGAGGAGGCACAAATCATAGAATTCAAACTAGGAAATGGAATGAGTCCCTTTAACTGAACCATATGATGTGACGTAAATAATGTTCCTATAGGAGAGGCATGATGTTAAGATGGATATAATCATGACAAAGGAGTCTACCTGTGAGGCCTTCATACTTGAGCACCCATGAGCATGATGTTAAGATGGATATATTCATGACAAAGGAGTCTAACTATCATGCATTCATACTTGAGCACCCATGAGCACCATGAGTTGGATGAGTCAAGTCCCTAGATGAGATGAGCATCACACAATTTGCGACACATGGCGACATTTTGGGGTTTCTTGCCCAAACGAGTTGAAGATCACCTGAGTTGGAACGAGAGCGCCCGAGTTGGAGTGAGACATCTCGTGTTGAAGTGAGCTCATCTGAGTTGGAACGAGAGCGCACGAGTTGGAATGAGAGTGCCCAAGTGGAATGAGTGTGCACAGATTGGAATGAGTGCATTCGATTTGGAACAAGAGTGCTTGAGGGGAGACAGGACAAGGGTGTTTGAGTTAGAATAGATGATTGAGGTGAGTCATCTCGTGGGACAAGCACCGCACCCAACCAAAATTTGGGGTTCCTTGCTAGAGTTGAGACTGAACGAGCCTGTGAACGAGTCCACTAGGAGCATTCAAAATAATCATGTCAAGTCAGTTTGAGTAAAGTGCTTGGAGAATTAGAACAGAATGAAGGTCGATTAGGCTTAAAAGCATTGGCTCAACCAAAATGTGTCAGTTTATGTGATGGACCCATTCACCTCACCATGGTCACATATATATTGTCAAGTAGGGAGACAATTTTGGAGGAGAGGAATGAAAGAAATAATAAAGGAGTTAAGATACGAAGATTGAATGAAGTTAGGATATAGATCTCTTATACGAGTTGCAAGTCTGAATGAGTGGAGCAGTCATATGGGTCTCATTCTACCCTTGTGGTAGAGAAGGAACTGAGCTGAGGGTGAACTCGTTGTTTTGCATACGAGTGGAGGAGTGATCCATAGTTAAAAATTTTATTGTAGTAGGCCGAGATGAGCATTGACATGCCTACGTTGATGAACACTTGCAACCGAGTCATGAAAGGAAGGTTGGAATGAGTTGGGGTGTTTTTGTTTGTGTTTTGGGACATGGTTTTGTGAAAACCAAGGGCCTGTTCATTGTTTTATTTTGGGAGGAGGTCGAGGGCCTAACCCTTGATTATTTGCAACATTGTATTGTGATTGGAATATAATTAATTAATTTAAGTATGCACTGAGGGTCCCCTTCTCTATATATTGTGTATGTTTTATGAGCATTGTTGTATTGTATCACGTGACATAATATTGTAGCATAATGATGACATGAGAAATTGGACTTTTTCATATGAAGTGGATGTTAATTGAATATTGGGCATTATACTTGTATTATGATTGCATGTTGGATTCCACACACATAATATATCTAACAAGTGAATAGAAGTATAAGTGCTAGAAGCATAATATGGGAGCCAAGTACTCATAAGTTGGTCACTGGCATTGTGAGGAACCTTGCAGATGCTGCATGCTCAGAGGGCCTCGATGCACCTTAATTTAAAGAGCAGTCCTAGGGTGTGATAGGTGGTATCAGAGAAAAGGCACCTTCCCATGAAGGTGGTATTAGAGAAAATCCCACTATCTTCCAATGAAGGTTTTTTTTTTTCAAAAGGAAAAAATCGAACATTGATTTATATTTAAATCAAGTTTACATATCATCTGATAGACAAGGTTGTATCAAAGTAGAGACAACAAAGGAGACTTTAGAGTAGATTTAATGATGGAGGTCAAGAAGAATGTTTCAAAAGTTGAGAGTAGTGGTTCTCAATATTCGAGCTTGATTGATTTGATTCATCAGGTGCTTGAAAAATTTGAGTCTGATGGTGGAGGAGTGGATCAATTCGAGATGCATGTTGGTGATCTTCTGTCAGTGGTTCATGAGCAGACAAAGACAATTGCAATATTGAAGAAAGCAGTTGGACAGGGTTCACTTGGTGCTTTAGTGAAGGTGAAAGCAGAGGAACTAGAATTGTATGATGGTACCATGAGTACTAAGGTGATTAGAAATATATTTTGGGATGTTGAGAAATATATTGGAAAAATAAGGGCATGCTTAGAGGAGGAAAATATTAGGGTAACTGCTACATAGTTGACATGGAATGGAAAGTTGTGGTGGAGGACTAGGGTAGAGGATATTGTTATAGGTCACATCCAAGATGGCATCACTATGTGGGTAGAAATGAAGGAATATTTATACATGTGGTTTGGACTAAGAGATCAGAATTGGAATGTGAGGAATAAGTTGAGGAATTTGGGATAATTTAGTAGGATACAAGCTTACATTCATGAGTGTTAGGGTCTCATGTTAGAGATCCAGGATATGTCTGATGGAGACATGTTGTTTAACTTCATGATGGGTTTTCAGTGGTGGCACAAACATAGGTAAGAAGGTAAAATGTTTAGATACTTGCAGAGGCTATTGCTATAATAGATAAGATTTTGGATTCTTGTTCAAATAGGAAGACAATAGGGAAAGATCAGGGTGGTGATAAGGAAAGAAGGCATACAAATGGAAAGGGTGTTAATTTTTCACATGATCTTTGAAACATATAATTACTTCAAATGATTTATTACTTTTTCATATTATTATCCATCATTAAGGAATTATGCAGAAGACATCAACAATATAATGTATAGGATAGTAGGATCATGAAGAGATAGGCAAACAAAGAACACAAGATTTTACCCTAGGAAAACCCACATGGGGGAAAATCCCATCAACCTTTTCCTTAGAAAAATCATCAAGTTTAACAAAGATACATCAATCAAATACAAGGTCAAACAAGCCAACAATATAGCTATGTCAAACCTGGTCATGCTTCACTCTAGTAAAGTCAACAATATGCTCCACAAGCTCATTCTTGATCTTCCTAAATTAGAATTTTGGCCTACCCAGAAATTTGACTTTCTACCAAAAATATGCCCACTTGTGTGAGCTTTAGCAAGAGAGATTTCACAAGTGAAATCAAATCAAGGGAGAGAGAGAGATTTAGATGAATTTTTCCTTTTTTTTCCTCTTCCTCCTTCTTTTCCTCTGCTTGGATGCCTAGAATGTATCTTCTTGTGAGAGATCAAATGGTGCTTGGAGGAGGAGATTGAGTGCCTTACTTATAGTCTTCTTGGTTGGCCAAATGGGTGTCTTATTGATTAGGTTGATTTGACTAGAGGGGAGAAGTCTTAACTTCTTTTGGAGCCAAAAAATTAATTTTAAAAATTCAAATTTTCTGTTTTCAAAAGGTCATGAAGAACATACCTTAATATTTTCTTTTTGAAACTATCATGAAGAAGATGCTTTGTATTTCTCATTACAAATACATCAAATGCTAAAATATTAATTATGAAGATTTACCATAGCTAAAAAATTCAACACTCCCCCTTAGCTAGGGAGGTATTCACAATGGCTATCCAGATGTTCTCATGTTGAAAAATTTCTCTAAGAAAAGGTTATAACATATCATCATCATTTTACAATCACCATAATCGGGTCACAATTGTGACACATGATAAACCAATAGAGTCAACCAATTACCACAATTGGGTAAAACATTTTGACTCATAGTAAATCAACAACATCAACTAGTTACCATAATTCGGGTCAATACCTTAGACCTATGGTATATCCTCACCATAATTTAGGTCAGTACTTCAGACATATGGTATATTATTTAGCATCAACTAGTCAACATAATTTGGGTCTATCTCACACATGGTATACAAACTAGTCTTGGTTCACCATCATCCAGGTCAATATCTTTGACACATGTTGAATCTCTAAAGGCCATACTCTATTTGAGTAATTCAAGGCATGATGATAAATGAACCTGATTCTCCAGTACCATTCTTCCTAATTTGGGTCATCGTACTTGACATAGGAAGAATGTTAGTCCTTTTCTAGACCATTCTCCTTAATTCAGGTCAATATACTTGACACAGGGAGAATAACTATCCTCTACCAGACCATTCTCCTTAATTCAGGCCAATATACTTGACACAGGGAGAATGTCAACCCATGATGTTATCTCATCAAAACTCCCTCTCATTGAGAGGGGCGTACTCAATTACTTCAAGCTTGTCCTTGAAGTATACAAGATTCATCCTCAGACAAAGTCTTTGTTAGAAATCTTCTTAAATGTAGAATAATGTCAGGCTAGGTAGTAACTCCATTTTGCAAAACTGATTCGTGTATTATTCCATCACGTAGGTCTTTGTTATATACAATAGGGAGTGACTGTTCAGTTCATATCCCGATGATTGTTCACATTTATAATTTAATTATTTACATAAACTCACCCAATCATGAGGATTAGGTGTCAACATTCCCCCCCTTAATCTGAAGGGATGTTAGTGAGTCCAAGCATCGTTCTGAATCATTCAAGCTTTTCTCTTCTAAGCGCTTTGGTGAAGATGTCTGCAATTTGCTCATTTGTGGAACAATGACGGAGATGGATTGTTTTGGCCTCAACATGATGTCGAATCAGATGATATTTAGTATTGATGTGCTTCGTTCAATCATGGAACTTTAGGTTCTTGGCCAAATTTATTGCAGAGGTATTGTCAATCATGAGTGGAGTTGATTGTACTTGTTTTACCTGCAAATCTTCAAGAATTTTCCTGAGCCACACAATTTCTTTTGTTGCTTTAGATGCTGCCATGTATTCTGCTTCTATTGTGGAATCTGCTGGAACTGATTGTTTGCATGATCTCCAGGAGATAGCTCCTGATCCAAGACTCATAGCATATCCTGAAGTAGATACCCTAGTTTCTTTGTCTCCATCAAAGTCTGAATTAGAGTATCCAATCAAGCTGAAGTTGTCCACCTATGTATACTTGATTCCAAAGTCTTGAGTTCCCTTCAAGTACCTTAGAACTCTTTTTGCAGCAGAACAATGTCCCTCACAAGGCTTTTGCATAAACCTGGAGAGGATTCCAACAGCAAATGAAATGTCTGGTCTGGTAGTAGTTAGGTAGTTGAGACTTCCTACAAGCTGTCTATACTTTGTTGCATCCTCAAATTCCTTTCCTTCAATAGATGTGAGCTTTAAGTTTTGTTCCATTAGAGTAGTAAGAGGGTTGCACTCTATCATGCCAAACCTATTCAACAGATCTCCAATGTATTTCTTTTGAGAAAGAAATGTGTAATTTGGATGTTGGGTTACTTCAATGCCAAGATAGTGTTAAACACACATGGACAACACAAAAGAATAGGAAAGATAAATCAGTGAGTACATTTTTTTATTAACAATAGATATACATTTATAGTACAAATATGTGACTCTTGGGTTTCAGATCCCAAGGTCTCTTGGACTCCTTTTGTCCATTTGACTTCCACACTAACCCACTTAGGATTAGGTGTCCAACATTCCCCCCCTTAATCCGAAGGGTTATGTATGAGTCCAAGAAGAGAGCTGTAATACAAAATGTGCAAAAATGCATGGCAACACTAGGCTGAATGTGCTCTCTAAAATGTTGGTATAAAGGGCGGTGGTTTAAGGATGACCACCAACACTGGAACGCTTAGTGCAGTTCCCGGAACTCTTTCAAAACTGGCAAGAAACTGAAGTTTTCTGCTAGAGGAAGTGATCCTATTGTTTTAAAGAGGGAAACCTTCAACCATAAAAGGGAGGTCTCACCCCACATAAAAGGTAAAACTTCAACCTGAAAAGGGAAGTCTCAACCTGTGATGGTTTAAGGATAACCAACAACTCTGGAATGCTTAATGCAATTCCTGGAACTCTTCCAAAACTGGCAAGAAGCTGGAGTCTTCTTCTAGAGGAAGTGTTCTTAATCTGTGATGGTTTAAGGATGACCAACAACTCTGTAATCCCTGTAACTCTTCCAAAACTGGCAAGAAGCTGGAGTCTTCTGCTAGAGGAAGTGTCCCAGATTGCCAACTGAAGGCATGTTCAGGCATCTTTGTCTCTGGCTACAACTCTGAAACTGGTGTGGCAGGTTGTGGCTCAGGCTCGCTTGATGTGGCTTTGAAGCTTGTAGATGACCATCATTTCCCCCCCTGTCAGATACAAGGTGAGAAGATGGAGAAAACTCAACTGCAAGACTGTTCAATATTCTGGAATAAGTTCTGACATGTGTTTGGAATATCTTCTTGGCTGTTGATGCCCATTTCCAAGAAGCGATCCATCCAAGATGAATCTTTGTTCTTGCAGGACGTTTGTTTCTGAAGCATCTGTGTGAAGAATGGCTGGTTTTATGACAGTGCTTACATGGATGAAGATCAAAACAGTGATCTTTCAAATGGCCAACTCGGTCATAGTGTTGGCATTTCACAATCTGTTGTTTTTGTTGTTGCTGTGGAAGAGGGGCAGAATCTGGAACAGTTGAAACTGAACTATCATAAGGAGCAGGTGAACTGTCATGAATGAATCCAGCACTCTGAAACTGAATGGGCTTGGCATAGTCTGGAATATGAAAGGACAAGTCCTTGTCATATCCAAGACCAGTTCTGTGCTTGTTGTGGACAAGCTATTCCCAAGGTCTGATGATGGGCTTGGGAAGTGCAAACTGAGTTTCTGCATCTGCATTTTCAACTGTTGCTTTATTTGAATAAACTATAACATTATTAACATGCTGCTGATGGGTGGTTGTCTCAATGTTCTGAACAAAAACAGGTTCAGAATGGTGTCTATTTTGATGTAGCTCTTCTTGCTGTAGCTGTGATTCAAGCTGCAAAAAATCGATCTTTTCCTGTGCATTTTGTAGACATGTCTGAATTTCTGAGAGAGATCCTTTGCTGATTTGTAATGTGTCATCAACAGTAGATAATATCAGAGTTTTAAGGAACTGTAATACTTCACTGGTTCTGGCCATTTTTTCTTCAATGTCAAAATCTTTATGCAGCAGTGGAATCAAGGAATCAATGCACTATAATGAGTTTTAAATAAAACAACTGGGGCAACAACAACTGCAAACTTGCTTGGAACCTTCAAGTACTCCTTCAGAAATGATGGTTATTAAAACTTCAATAATTATAACACCATGTCATGGGCATTCTTTAAACATTGGATTGTATACCATTCAGGCCTCATACGAACTTATTTAAAACAGCAGCTTCAACGTATTTCAGGTAGCATCATAACGTATTCAGGCAGCTTTAATCACAGTTTTCGATGCATTCAATACAGCTCCAGGTCAGCACACAAATAAATCAATGAGCGATATACAAAACTGATTTCTTTCTCTGCAATAGAGACTTAATGTCCAGCACATACAGTGCACATATTACGAGCAATAATCTGGGTGATTCGTACAACAAAGAGAAATAATCATCACAAACAGAAACGACATTTCCAACTAACGCTCGGGGCATTGAATAAATTTTCAGCAGACATCTGACGGACCATATTTTTAGTGCAAACAACAAATATACACGCTGGCAACCACGAGCTAGGTACAAGCTCGCAGCTGATCCTCCTGTGGAAGGGGTAAAAAACTTTGCAATCACTGCCGCAAAAATGCCAAATCAGAGCGGGTGCTGTTTCACTATAATGGGCATGGTGTTCCAAAACCCACAGCTAATGGGGAAATCTGGCTTTTCAACAAGAGTTATACACAATACATTCCATTGTCAATTTATGAACTTGAATCGTGGCTCGGGACACCCTCAATATATGTATTTGATTGTTCTGCTGCAGGCATGATAGTTAATGCCTTCATAGAGCGCCAAGAATGGGGTTCTGGTGTTTCTTCTGCGACTGCAATGAAGGATTGCATTTTACTTGCTGCTTGTGGAGCAGATGAGATTCTTCCTCAGAGCCCTGAGTTTCCCGCTGACATTTTTACTTCATGCCTCACAACACCTATAAAGATTGCATTACAATGGTTCCGTTCACGCTCTTTGCTTCGAGATTCACTTAATCCTAATCTGATTGATAAGATACCTCGTGAACTGTTTCAGAGGTTGTTTCGACAAGATCCCTGGATGCGCACCAGACCTCCCTTATTTCTGCTGTTGCATCAAACCATTTATAAAAGAAACACCACAGGAATTCAAAACTGATGAAAGAAATTGCACAAGCTTTTTACAAAGACAACGAAGATCAAAGGTTTACAAATGCCCCACCCAACTGCTGTACAGGGTGGTTTCTAATCTGTCATTCCCTCTTGGTTCTGAGGTAGGGTTCTGTGCTAGGCGACAGGCTTCAAATTTCTGGAATAAACTACAGCAGCGGGAGTAGTCGTACGGGATCTGTCATAAATTTGCGAGAAAGCATGGCAGATACTTTAGAAATAAACAACATGGAAATTGAGAGAGAAGAATATCTATGCAGTGTGAGTTTGTCCATGGTATACGATCCCGTGAAGATAGCCTCTGCTGTCTTTCTCTACGATCGGAACACGTTGGAGACGTGGGTTGAGAAGAATCCAGGGAAAGCAACCATCCCTCAGACCCGGGAACCTTTCCGTGCCACTGATATAACTCCGAACGCAGATCTCAGGGCAGAAATGAGACAATACTTCCAACGTGTGATGGGCAACGAATACACAGGATGGGAAGTCGTTCCCGACTATCCACAAGAACTGTCGTCGGATGAAATCCGAAATCTGCTAGGCGACATTCTTCAACTCTTCCCCAGTCCGGACGCAGAGGAGAATCTGAGGAGAATGAGCGTTGAGAGTTGGTCCAACGCATGGAAGCGACTCACATTTCTCCGCCTCAATCTACAGATGAACGCAAACAATCGCCAACGCTTCCTCTTTCACAGAGAAATTCTCCGAACAATTCTTGCCCTCGACTTGACTACACATCATCCAGTACTCCTTCGCCTTCTCTTGCCCATAGCTGAAATTCTGGAACCCAAACAACTACTATGTAGATATGCTCTCTGGATATCCGAAAAAACAGGAAACTTCTGAGAGAAATCGGTTATGGAGCAGCGGCGACAGCGAATATGAAACGTTAATGTCAGGGCAGCGCAGGTGTGGACAATCAATATGAAACGTTTATGATCAGAGAAGCGCAGAAATCATAAATAGAATGTCAGGGCAACGCAGGTGTGGACAATCAATATGAAACGTTTATGATCAGAGAAGCGCAGAAATCATAAATAGAATGTTAGGGAATAATGGTAAATCCCAGCACTGTTATACCAGTGCGCAGACTCTGATAGGCCGCAGGTAGGAATACAATGCCTAGTTGCAGATTTGATGCGCTCAGCTAAAATAAATGGTCAGGTAATGAAGGCTAGGCCAGCATTATTCAAGGCAGCTCAAACCAGTTGCTAAACCATGAGAAAACTACACAGGCCACACATCATGGCTCTGATACCATGTTAAACACACATGGACAGCACAAAAGAATAGGAAAGATAAATTAGTGAGTAAATTTTTATTAACAATAGATATACATTTATAGTACAAATATGTGACTCTTGGGTTTCAGATCCCAAGGTCTCCTGGACTCCTTTTGTCCATTCGACTTCCACACTAACCCACTTAGGATTAGGTGTCCAACAGATAGTAATGAACATAGCCCAAGTCAGTCATTTCAAAACTTTTCCCCAATTCCTTCTTTATGGATGCAATGTAGCTTTCATTGTTCCCTGTCATCAAAAGATCATCTACATATACCACAAGATATACAACTGTTTTGCCAAATTTCTTGACAAATAAAGTTGCATCATCAAGATCAAAATGTTTGAAATTGAGTTTCAGAAGATGCTCAGTTAGTTTTTCATACCAGGCTCGCGGTGCTTGTTTGAGGCCATACAAGGACTTCACAAGTTTTCATACTTTATGTTCATGTCCTTTCACAGCAAATCCTTTAGGCTGGGACATAAAAACATTCTCTTTTAGATTTCCATTCAAGAAAGCAGTTTTTACATCCATTTGATGGACTTTCCAACCGTTTTGAGCTGCTAGTGCAAAGAGTGTCCGGATGGTAGCCCATTTTGCTGTGGGGGCAAAAGTATCCTCATAATCGACCCCTTCCTTCTGTGCAAAACCTTTTTCCACAAGCCTAGCTTTGTGCTTGTCAAGTGAGCCATCAACTTTATACTTGTTCTTATAGACCCACTTGCAACCAATTGGTTTGGTTCCTAATGGAGGATCAACCAGCTTCCAAGTGCCGTTCTTTATGAGGGCATCATACTCATTTTGCATCGCTTTTTCCATTCATCATGAGAAGCAGCTTCTTTGAAGGAAGTTGGTTCAAAATCTGTAGACAAGTTTAATTCACAATCATAAGAAACATCCATATCAACAAGTGAATTAGAGTCATCTACATCACCTCCATTTTGCCGGTTTGAATTTCTGGTTCCTATCTTTCCAACTTCATCAGGATGAACACTTTCAAGTTTCTTTGTCACCCACTTTGGGGGACCTTTGTTAGATGGTCTAGGCTGCTCCATAGATTGAGTCGGGACTGAATCAAGATTGAGTCTCCCAATTCTATCAATCACATCACTTAAAGCATCATCCATTGTTGGAGTTTCATGCGGGGGAGAGTGTTCTTCAGAATAAGATTCCACATGTTGATCTAGTATAGGAATCCCCCCTTTAAGATGTGGAATCTGATTATCAAATTCTTGAAATGATTTTGCTTTTGCAAATATATCCAAGCGATCAAGTTTCTGCTCAACAACATTGTCAGTTTTGGATGATTCAAGGAAGATTACATCTCTAGATACAACAAATTTCTTATTTACTTCATCATAGAGGCGGTATGCTTTGGAGGTGTTTGAATAGGGCCTAACCCTTGATTATTTGCAACATTGTATTGTGATTGGAATATAATTAATTATTGTAAGTATGCACTGAGGGTCCCCTTCTCTATATATTGTGTATGTTTTATGAGCATTGTTGTATTGTATCACGTGACATAATATTGTAGCATAATGATGACGTGAGAAATTGGACTTTTTCATATGAAGTGGATGTTAATTGAATATTGGGCATTATACTTGTATTTTGATTGCATGTTGGATTCCGCACACATAATATATCTAACAAGTGAATAGAAGTATAAGTGCTAGAAGCATAATATGGGAGCCAAGTACTCATAAGTTGGTCACTGGCATTGTGAGGAACCTTGCAGATGCTGCATGCTCAGAGGGCCTCGATGCACCTTAATTTAAAGAGCAGTCCTAGTGTGTGACAGGTGGTATCAGAGAAAAGGCACCTTCCCATGAAGGTGGTATTAGAGAAAATCCCACTATCTTCCCATGAAGGTTTTTTTTTTCAAAAGGAAAAAATCGAACATTGATTTATATTTAAATCAAGTTTACATATAATCTGATAGACAAGGTTGTATCAAAGTAGAGACAACAAAGGAGACTTTAGAGTAGATTTAATGATGGAGGTCAAGAAGAATGTTTCAAAAGTTGAGAGTAGTGGTTCTCAATATTCGAGCTTGATTGATTTGATTCATCAGGTGCTTGAAAAATTCGAGTCTGATGGTGGAGGAGTGGATCAATTCGAGATGCATGTTGGTGATCTTCTGTCAATGGTTCATGAGCAGACAAAGACAATTGCAATATTGAAGAAAGTAGTTGGATAGGGTTCACTTGGTGCTTTAGTGAAGGTGAAAGCAGAGGAACTAGAATTGTATGATGGTACCATGAGTACTAAGGTGATTAGAAATATATGTTGGGATGTTGAGAAATATATTGGAAAAATAAGGGCATGCTTAGAGGAGGAAAATATTAGGGTAACTGCTACATAGTTGACATGGAATGGAAAGTTGTGGTGGAGGACTAGGGTAGAGGATATTGTTATAGGTCACATCCAAGAGGACATCACTATGTGGGTAGAAATGAAGGAATATGTATACACGTGGTTTGGACTAAGAGATCAGAATTGGAATGTGAGGAATAAGTTGAGGAATTTGGGATAATTTAGTAGGATACAAGCTTACATTCATGAGTGTTAGGGTCTCATGTTAGAGATCCAGGATATGTCTGATGGAGACATGTCGTTTAACTTCATGATGGGTTTTCAGTTTTGGCACAAACATAGGTAAGAAGGTAAAATGGTTAGATACTTGCAGAGGCTATTGCTGTAATAGATAAGATTTTGGATTCTTGTTCAAATAGGAAGACAATAGGGAAAGATCAGGGTGGTGATAAGGAAAGAAAGCATACAAATGGAAAGGGTGTTAATTTTTCACATGATCTTTGAAACATATAATTACTTCAAATGATTTATTACTTTTTCATATTATTATCCATCATTAAGGAATTATGCAGAAGACATCAACAATATAATGTATAGGATAGTAGGATCATGAAGAGATAGGCAAACAAAGAACACAAGATTTTACCCTAGGAAAACCCACATGGGGGAAAAGCCCATCAACCTTTTCCTTAGAAAAATCATCAAGTTTAACAAAGATACATCAATCAAATACAAGGTCAAACAAGCCAACAATATAGCTACGTCAAACCTGGTCATGCTTCACTCTAGTAAAGTCAACAATATGCTCCACAAGCTCATTCTTGATCTTCCTAAATTAGAATTTTGGCCTACCCAGAAATTTGACTTTCTACCAAAAATATGCCCACTTGTGTGAGCTTTAGCAAGAGAGATTTCACAAGTGAAATCAAATCAAGGGAGAGAGAGAGATTTAGATGAATTTTTCCTTTTTTTTTTTTCCTCTTCCTCCTTCTTTTCCTTTGCTTGGATGCCTAGAATGTATCTTCTTGTGAGAGATCAAATGGTGCTTGGAGGAGGAGATTGAGTGCCTTACTTATAGTCTTCTTGGTTGGCCAAATGGGTGTCTTATTGATTAGGTTGATTTGACTAGAGGGGAGAAGTCTTAACTTCTTTTGGAGCCAAAAAATTAATTTTAAAAATTCAAATTTTCTGTTTTCAAAAGGTCATGAAGAACATACCTTAATATTTTCTTTTTGAAACTATCATGAAGAAGATGCTTTGTATTTCTCATTACAAATACATCAAATGCTAAAATATTAATTATGAAGATTTACCATAGCTAAAAAATTCAACACTCCCCCTTAGCTAAGGAGGTATTCATAATGGCTATCCAGATGTTCTCATGTTGAAAAATTTCTCTAAGAAAAGGTTATAACATATCATCATCATTTTACAATCACCATAATCGGGTCACAATTGTGACACATGATAAACCAATAGAGTCAACCAATTACCACAATTGGGTAAAACATTTTGACTCATAGTAAATCAACAACATCAACTAGTTACCATAATTCGGGTCAATACCTCAGACCTATGGTATATCCTCACCATAATCTAGGTCAGTACTTCAGACATATGGTATATTATTTAGCATCAACTAGTCAACATAATTTGGGTCTATCTCACACATGGTATACAAACTAGTCTTGGTTCACCATCATCCAGGTCAATATCTTTGACACATGTTGAATCTCTAAAGGCCATACTCTATTTGAGTAATTCAAGGCATGATGATAAATGAACCTGATTCTCCAGTACCATTCTTCCTAATTTGGGTCATCGTACTTGACATAGGAAGAATGTTAGTCCTTTTCTGGACCATTCTCCTTAATTCAGGTCAATATACTTGACACAGGGAGAATAACTATCCTCTACCAGACCATTCTCCTTAATTCAGGCCAATATACTTGACACAGGGAGAATGTCAACCCATGATGTTATCTCATCAAAACTCCCTCTCATTGAGAGGGGTGTACTCAATTACTTCAAGCTTGTCCTTGAAGTATACAAGATTCATCCTCAAACAAAGTCTTTGTTAGAAATCTTCTTAAATGTAGAATAATGTTAGGCTAGGCAGTAACTCCATTTTGCAAAACTGATTCATGTATTATTCCATCAGCTAGGTATTTGTTATATACAATAGGGAGTGACTGTTCAGTTCATATCCCGATGACTGTTCACATTTATAATTTAATTATTTACATAAACTCACCCAATCATGAGGATTAGGTGTCAACATTCCCCCCCTTAATCTGAAGGGATGTTAGTGAGTCCAAGCATCGTTCTGAATCATTCAAGCTTTTCTCTTCCAAGCGCTTTGGTGAAGATGTCTGCAATTTGCTCATTTGTGGAACAATGACGGAGATGGATTGTTTTGGCCTCAACATGATGTTGAATCAGATGATATTTAGTATTGATGTGCTTCGTTCAATCACGGAACTTTGGGTTCTTGGACAAATTTATTGCAGAGGTATTGTCAATCATGAGTGGAGTTGATTGTACTTGTTTTACCTACAAATCTTCAAGAATTTTCCTGAGCCACACAATTTCTTTTGTTGCTTTAGATGCTGCCATGTATTCTGCTTCTATTGTGGAATCTACTGGAACTGATTGTTTGCATGTCTCCAGGAGACAGCTCCTGATCCAAGACTCATAGCATATCCTGAAGTAGATACCCCAGTTTCTTTGTCTCCATCAAAGTCTGAATCATAGTATCCAATCAAGCTGAAGTTGTCCACCTATGTATACTTGATTCCAAAGTCTTGAGTTCCCTTCAAGTACCTTAGAACTATTTTTGCAGCAGAACAATGTCCCTCACAAGGCTTTTGCATAAACCTGGAGAGGATTCCAACAACAAATGAAATGTCTGGTCTGATAGTAGTTAGGTAGTTGAGACTTCCTACAAGCTGTCTATACTTTGTTGCATCCTCAAATTCCTTTCCTTCAATAGATGTGAGCTTTAAGTTTTGTTCCATTAGAGTAGTAAGAGGATTGCACTCTATCATGCCAAACCTATTCAACATATCTCCAATGTATTTCTTTTGAGAAAGAAATATGGAATTTGGATGTTGGGTTACTTCAATGCCAAGATAGTAATGAACATAGCCCAAGTCAGTCATTTCAAAACTTTTCCCCAATTCCTTCTTTATGGATGCAATGTAGCTTTCATTGTTCCCTGTCATCAAAAGATCATCTACATATACCACAAGATATACAACTGTTTTTCCAATTTTCTTGACAAATAAAGTTGCATCATCAAGATCAAAATGTTTGAAATTGAGTTTCAGAAGATGCTCAGTTAGTTTTTCATACCAGGATCGCGGTGCTTGTTTGAGGCCATACAAGGACTTCACAAGTTTTCATACTTTATGTTCATGTCCTTTCACAGCAAATCCTTCAGGCTGGGACATAAAAACATTCTCTTTTAGATCTCCATTCAAGAAAGCAGTTTTTACATCCATTTGATGGACTTTCCAACCATTCTGAGCTGCTAGTGCAAAGAGTGTCCGGATGGTAGCCCATTTTGCTGTGGGGGCAAAATTATCCTCATAATTGACCCCTTCCTTCTGTGCAAAACGTTTTTCCACAAGCCTAGCTTTGTGCTTGTCAAGTGAGCCATCAACTTTATACTTGTTCTTATAGACCCACTTACAGCCAATTGGTTTGGTTCCTAATGGAGGATCAACCAGCTTCCAAGTGCCGTTCTTTATGAGGGCATCATACTCATTTTGCATCGCTTTTTCCATTCATCATGAGAAGCAGCTTCTTTGAAGGAAGCTGGTTCAAAATATGTAGACAAGTTTAATTCACAATCATAAGAAACATCCATATCAACAAGTGAATTAGAGTCATCTACATCACCTCCATTTTGCCGGTTTGAATTTCTAGTTCCTGTCTTTCCAACTTCATAAGGATGAACACTTTCAAGTGTCTTTGTCACCCACTTTGGGGGACCTTTTTTAGATGGTCTAGGCTGCTCCATAGATTGAGTCGGGACTGAATCAAGATTGAGTCTCCCAATTCTATCAATCACATCACTTAAAGCATCATCCATTGTTGGAGTTTCATGCGGGGGAGAGTGTTCTTCAGAATAAGATTCCACATGTTGATCTAGTATAGGAATCCCCCCTTTAAGATGTGGAATCTGATTATCAAATTCTTGAAATGATTTTGCTTTTGCAAATATGTCCAAGCGATCAAGTTTCTGCTCAACAACATTGTCAGTTTTGGATGATTCAAGGAAGATTACATCTCTAGATACAACAAATTTCTTATTTACTTCATCATAGAGGCGGTATGCTTTGGAGGTGTTTGAATAACCCAGGAAGATACAGTTACGACTTCTAGCACCAAGTTTGTTTCTATGTACCTTCGGTATCAAGGCATAACAGGTGGAACCAAAGACCCTGAGATGCTTTACCGAAGGAACATGTCCATACCACATTTCATATGGAGTCTTCTTTCTTATAGCATTAGATGGACATCTATTCTTTATGTATGCAGCACATGGAGCAGCATCAGCCCAAAACATTATCTTTACATTCTTGAAAAATAGCATGGATCGTACCATATTTAAGATTGTCCTATTCATTCTTTTAGCTACACCATTCTGTTGGGGATTATAAGGCACAGTTGTTTGATGTTTGATCCCATGTTGGCGAAGATAGTTTTCAAATTCATTTTATGTGTATTCTTTTCCATTATTAGTGCGAATAGACCCAATATGAGATTGTGCATAATTTTCAATCCATTTATGAAAATTCTTGAATGTTTGAAAAGCATCATATTTGTTCTTCAAAAAATAAACCCAACACATTCTGCTGTAGTCATCAATAAATGTCATGATATATTTATTTCCATTTGCATAAGGAACAGGCATTGGACCACATAAATCTGAATGAATGAGTTCAAGTTTCCTATGTGCTCTTGAATGTGAATCATGAAAATGCTATTTGCTATGCTTTCCTAGAATGCAAGCATCACATTGCTTAAGTTTCCTAGGAATTATAGGCAAACTAGCAACACCATTTTTCTTCAACAAGCGGAGACTGTCATAGTTCAAATGTCCAAATCTAGCATGCCATAATAAACTTGATGGAAGTGTACCTTCTTCATGATGATAATTGTATGAGAAATGTTGTGCATGAGCAGAGGTTCCTTGCAGCTTGATAAGCCTTTCTTCTTCTATTCCCCTCATGACAAGTGAGTGGTCAGATGCTTTTGTTACCTAAAGCTTGCCATCAAACATATGAATGGAGTGACCTTTTTGGCAGATGTGGACCAAGGACAACAAGTTTCTCTTGAGTTGTAGGAGATATAGAACATGATGCAGAAGAAAGTCTAGAAGACCAGGCAGTTTAAGCCTGATTGTGCCAAGCCCTGATGGCTTGATTTTTGATTGATCTACAAAGTATACTGCTCCATCAACATTGTCAGTGAAATATTCAAAAAAATCTTTTCTATGAGTCATGTGGCAGGTTGCTCCTGAATCAAGCAACCAATCTTTTTTCCAAGAATCAAGTGAAGCATTAAATAGATCTTCATTTACTCCAATGTTACATTGTGCCACAACATAGTGAGCGGATTCAGGTGCTTTACCTTTTTCTGTATCATTAGTTTTACTTTTCTGTTGGTTTCTTTTCTGTTCAATTTTGTCCCATGGTACCTTGCATGTAGAGGCATCATGTGATCCATTTCTTTTGTAGCGTATGCAGTGCAAATCTGCCTTTTCTCCTTGAGAATGTCTGCCCCCTGCCTCTGAAATATCTTCCTCTTCCTCTTCGTCCACCTCTTCCTCTTGTAGAATCTTGAGCAGGATGCTTTTCTTTATGAGCAAGGCACACAACCTCTTCAGAAGATTCAGGGGTTGTCTTCTTTCCAAAAGCTTTCTCTCTTTCAGCAAAATTTTTCACAAGAGAGTCAAAGGTTATATCTTTGAGATTTCCATTTGCTTGCAATGACTCAAGATAATTGGAGTAAGTAGGGTAAAGTGCCTTGAGAAAATCAGTAAGAGGAATATCCAATTCAACCTTAGTGGATTTGGTATCATGCATTATAGACTTTACTTCAGATGCAAGAGCAAGAGGATCATTTTTTGTAGTTCAAGAGTGAAGAGTTTAATCATGAGTTGGACAACTTCAAGTGCAAAATGTGAGTCATAGAGTTCTTTCAGCTTTTGTAAGGCTTCAAAGGCAGTTGAATATGACGAAATATGGCGACTCACCTCTTCATTTACAGATGCTGTGATTAATGCATAAGCTTTGCTGTTCTTGTTTTCCCAAATGACGAGCTCTTTGTCTGAGGTAGGCTGTACTGGGTCATTGTCTCCTTCTCTGACACACACTCCTTTCCACAACTCATTGAAAATGAGGGTGTGTTTTATCATCCGGGACCATTTAGGATAGTTCTCCTTGCTAGTGAGAACTATTCCCACCATAGATATGATTGAATGCATTGTAAAATCCGAGAGCTATAAAAATACTTCTGCTGGCAAAAAATGTGCTTTTGTGGAGAAAAAAAAACTTCTGCTGCTAAAAGAAAATTGATTCTGATATCAAAATGTATTCTGGCCCCAAACAATATATTAAACGCAGTCAAACGTAGGAGCGTTAACTATGTTAGTCACTTTGAAAACGACTTTATGAAAACAATATTATGGTAGCCCAACAACGTGGTATATATGGGATATAGTCTATATGAAAACAGTAGCCACATCAAACATTATATACCAGCGTATGTATGAAAGAAAAAGTGTATTAAAACCATCCAAAACTAGAGCATGAATAGAATTCAGCTACGCCATTCATATACCATTGACCATAACTATGCTACCACTGTCATAAAAACTTCACCGCATATAACATTGTGTTTGCCGTGCGCTCTCTCCACTTCTGCACGCTTCAACGCAGATGCTTCTATTCTTGCTATCAGAAACAGACAGAAAGTAGGTTAAGTGGAAATTCAAACAACCCAACACCTCAACGCAGCCGAGCATGGAAGAAAAATTACGGAACTGGAACAACCCAAGTGCATTGAAATTTATGTGGATTTGGGCATATTGGATACCAATGGTTCCTGCAGATCTAGGAACAAGCTCATTGCAAAGAAGTAAAATCTGATCTTGCGGGAGCTGGACCTTCTCAACACACCAACACACATTACCTTTAAGATGGGTGAACTGTTACCACTCGCAGATATGTGAAGAGGGCAGGCGGAAAATGTAATATGAGTAGTGTAATACAGATATATGGACACGCAATAAATGTATTATGAGTAGTGTAATACAGATGTATGGACAGCGTAAATGTATTATGAGTAATGTAATACAGATATATGGACACGCAGTAATCAATGTAATACACCAAGACGCGCAACAGAACCACACTCCAGCTACTGTTAAGTTTTATGTTTACCTGGGACCTGGGACCTGTGAAACCTCATCTCCATGAAACCACAAGAATCAATGTTTGCTTGTTTCTGCCTGCCTTCAACACCTACAACTGTCAAATCCTCCAACGCCTCTGACAATGTCCAGAAGGTATTTCAGAAGGTGAACAGTGCAGCGTATGGTGAATAAAAAATGGTCAGAGAATAGGGCGCAGAAAAAAATGGTTATGGCAGAGAGAAGGCGCACAAGCACTCAGTCACTGAATTATATGGAGAGCAGAGGAGCAGATTAGGGAGTTACAAAGACATAAAGGCTAAAAAAAGGAGCTGGCTCTGATACCATGTCAGGCCAGGCAGTAACTCCATTTTGCAAAACTGATTCGTGTATTATTCCATCAGGTAGGTCTTTGTTATATACAATAGGGAGTGACCGTTCAGTTCATCTCCCGATGATTGTTCACATTTCTAATTTAATTATTTACATAAATTCACCCTTGAACTCGAGACCTTTGGCTCTAATACCACTTGTTGGGATCACGATTGCTGTTACACCAAAACCCACAGGTGTTAGTAAACGGACGCATCACCAAAGTTAACAGATCCTTGAGAGGCGGTTAGTCCATGTCACGAAACACACGGGGAGTGCTAGATTATCCAATGCCCAACAATCTCCCCCCTAGTGCGAGCCGGGTGTGATTTGAACTCGAAACCTTTGGCTCTGATACCATGTCAGGCCAGGCAGTAACTCCATTTTGCAAAACTGATTCGTGTATTATTCCATCATGTAGGTCTTTGTTAAATACAATAGGGAGTGACTGTTCAGTTCATCTCCCGATGACTGTTCACATTTCTAATTTAATTATTTACATAAATTCACCCAATCATGAGGATTAGGTGTCAACAAATAATATTAGAGCCATATTGCTTCTTTATGTATCATTTCTTGGTACTAGATATCTCAATGTTGTCTGTCATCATGGTCATCACCTGCACCTGATGAAAAAAATCCTACAAGTATCCTTTGAAGCCCTATTGCTTCTCATCTAGCCAATCCAACTACAATATACTCGACCTCTACAATACTGAGTGCAAAAAATGTATGCTTCCTGCTCATCCAAGAAATTATAACAGAGCCCAAACTAAAGAAATATACTAATAAAATATTTATGCCTTCAACATTCTCAAACCATAACTGACTATTCCATGATCAACTGTACCATGTTGGTACTACAAAACATGTTAAGAAACATGCCTTGGCTCAACCATACACTGATATGCTTCCTTCACAACTATTTTCCTGTCACCCTTACTAGGTGCTCCCTCTCACACTAAAACATATCCTACTGTGGAAATTTTGGTTGCTCATAGGTGAACTCCCTCTGAAGCTAAAACAAGGATTTCTAACTGCTCCTTCTATTACAAAGGATTTTTTTTTTCCACAACTGCTCCCACTGACACGAGTCCTTCTGCTTATGTCAGAGACAAGTCGAATATGATCAACCAAGCCCAATGTGTTTTCCTTTTATCATACGAAGTATTATTTAATCATGAGACTTCTTCTCATGTGCTTGAAAGTCCTGAGGTGGATTTATGTAGACTTCTTGATCTCAGCATCCATCTAGTGCAATTTTCAAAGAAATGATAATACTTCTAACAAAAGTGTACCTGACAACTGGAGCAAACGTCTTGTCATGATTCTTTCCCTCTTTCTAGGAGATTCTCAACTCTCATTATATACTTGTCTATGATGCATGTTAGATATAGCAGATCCTTTTGGAAGTTATCATTGATTTTTATACGACACAAACAAGGTATACTTCAAACTTTATGAACTGCTTTGTCCCTCTAAACTCTGATCTTATCTAGTACAATATATTCAATTCAAATCATGATTCTTTGAAACCTCTTGTCACATGTTTTTCTTCGGCCTTCCACTTCTTCCATCTATTGCCAAAGTCTAGGCAAACTTCATTATGTACCTATATGTCTCATTAGGAGGCCATGGAAGAATAATTATAACCAAGCAAAGGATGCAAAGAAAACAAACTAACTAATAGTAAAATATCAATAATAATAACCAAAGAGGAGAGATATACAATAATTATATTTTGAAAATTATAGGGAAGTGTCAGATTCCTCTTGATATTAACCTTATTTCATCCATCTTTCAACTTTATCATCCTTGTCCTCATCATCAACATGATGTCATTCCTTTCCTTTCTAGATTTAGGGTTTCTTATTTCAGCCGAAACATCAACCTCCAATACTTAAGGTCTAGTTATGGGGTTTTATACAAACCCTGTACCTTTCTTATTCATTTTCTTCAAGACTTACCTAGGGTTTTCATCTCTTTGGTGACAACATATAGCTAGGCTTTTATCTTCAAACCCTAGGTATTCATTATCCTTCAAAATTAGTATAGGGTTTATAAACCCTATTTTTATAATACTCATTTTTACATTCTTTGAAAGTACAATAGACTGCAATACCCAAATGTACAAAAGTATAGAGTCCTCATGTTGGTCAGTACTTTAGAAATACTTGCAATGATACTTACACATATATGTTTTCTCAGTTAAACATCAACCTTTATCATAAAATCACAAGGGTACACCAAGTCATGCAAGTGACTCATCATTCTTGAGAGGATTTATTCTTCAATCTTGAAGAGGAACTCAACTTCTTTTTCATTGTAAGCCCAAAATATTCACACACTCTTTAATAGTACTTGAAACATTAAGACTTTATTCTACACTTTTGGTAATCGTAGCAACACTAGTAGAAAATCATCTTTCTATATAAAAAATGCTCAAGACCATAAGATCTTCATGCCTTCTTTATTCTTTTAAATCAAGTAAATAAACCTCTATCAGCTCTTGATAACCAAGTAACAAGGATTCAATATATTTACTTCAGATTTTATAATCGATATTCATGCAAATGACCATCTTAACTTCATAAACTTTTGATATTAGATTAACATATTTATTTGTCATAATGCAAACCATCTATTATGCACTTGGCATAATATTTCCACAAGGTGACATGTTCTTAGACAAGAACCTTTATATGGTCATATAAGATGACCTTTAAAGATTTATATCTCTCACATATTCAAGGCATATTGTATTTCAGAGAAACTATCTGCCTAATTTCAATTCACGCCAATCTTAAGGAAGCCTGGATATTTTCAGTCTATTTGATCCATTTCCCTTAGATGTCCTCTCAAGACTTATCAAGATTACTTTTAATTTATAGAATAATATCTATGAATCCCATTGATGACTATATTTTGTAAGACAATAATCCAAACAAATTTGACACAATCCTTTGACTAAGGAAGAAGCTACATTCTTGCACAAACTTTAAAACTTTATCCTTCAAGGCATACTGAAATAATATACTTCAATAATTTGCAAGTACTTTGATATGAGGCTCTAAACTTTGGTCTTCATTTGCAAAGCTATTTAATATGTGATCCAAAGAATGAGTTTGATACATATCTCACATATTAAGGATTCAATTAGGAACTAAACCTTGGACTGTAGCAACAATTATTTCATTTTTGTTGAACTACAAGTTTTATTGCAACACGTTCTAGAGCTACGAATTATTTCTCTTGATTGAAGTAGTCACAATGTAATTTGTTGATCTTTCCTAGAGACTTTCCTGAAGGCAATCTGGTACAACTCCAAAAACAATAGAAACATTTGGATCAACAGGAGAGAATGACTCAATTTAATCCACTAACATGGCTTCCAAGGCAATAGGAATTCGGCCTACTATGTGATATATGATCTTGACACAAGATTATATCCTTAAGAATTTAAAGGCCTTGTCCCTTTAAGACAGAGTTGTCTTCAATTATCAACCTCAAATTTATTTAGAACCATTATACCAACAATATTTCATTCTTCTTCCAAATTCTTGCACATTAGTGACCTTGCATCTAAGGATTTTTGGTGGCTAAGGATGCTATATCTTTTGACCTTCCTAAGATTCTTTTTCCTTAGTTACCGAGGCTTAGATTATGATACACACATAATTACATCAATATTTGTCATCACAAGTTCAAGCTCAGGCATGTGTCCTTATCATACCATAATAAGGAAACCAAAATAAATCAACTTAGTCATTTTGGATTCTCTGAGGTCCACCTTTTGACCTTCCACCATTAGTTTTGATCTTCTCACAACTTCAAAATTTTGAAGCAATTGTCTGGGACTACATTGTCAACTTACGGAGGCTCTCAGACCTTTGTAACTTTATGAGGTAACTTCGACAATATGCTCTGAGGCCTCCTCGACCCACTGAAATGAACTAACTTTACTTAGGAATTTGATCTTCTCCCAAGTATCTTTTTGCCTTCTCTCGGACTTAAGGATGGATCATGATCCTTTCTTTATAAATCTCAATACAAGATGGAACTTCAGCCTACCCGGTCATAAGACATAGGAATATGATTTCAAACTTCTTTATCATATTGACCAAGGTTAGAAACACATCTATGGAATATACTTTGTTTAACTAGGACTTCTTTCACTAGACTTCCAACCTTTTGAGATTTGATTAAGGCTTCGACCCTTTACTAGCATACTTTGACCTTAAGAATGTATCTTTGATTAATCTTCTTTGAGATATTCACACTGCTATCAATTTAGGATTAGGGAACAAAAAAATCTTGGTATCTTTTGGATTTACTCCTTTCTTTTTAGAACTTTAGACTATGGTAAACAAGCTGATTATTTTGAGACTTCTCTCATATCCTATCTCTAACACCGTGTTGATTTTTCGTATGATCTTCTAAACAGATAGTTACTCCAAATTATTTAACTCCTTTTTAATAATTATTATCCATCATTAAGAAATTACACATAATACAATAACGATATAATGTATATGATAGTAGGATAATGAAGAGACAACCAAACAAAGAACACAAGAATTTACCCTAGGAGAACTAAAACGGGGGAAAAACCCAACAACCCTTTCCTTAGAGAAATCATTAAGTTCAATAAAGATACAACAATGAAATATAAGGTCAAATAGACCAACAATATAACTAGGTCAAACTTGTGTAGAAATTATGGTGTATATTTGCAACTGCTCATGAAGTTTTAATCTAAATCACAAGACACAAACATACTCTACTAGTCTGTGGAAATGAATTCACAATTTAGAATAAAAAATTTAGACATGCAATAAGAAATCACACACATGCAAATAATATTTTTCCTGAGGAAAGAATCTAATAAAAACCCCAATGTCTGCTTGCATTAATATGATGAATAGATATGTATTACAAATTATTTTCTCAATTGAGCACAACCTCTAAGTGCATAACCTATCTCTCTGCTCACTGAGAAGCTCTAACCCAGACTTGGTCAATTTATACCTCTGCTTGAGCCCATGTTTTCTTGCACAATTCCTAAGGAAATAGGCCCCTATTAATTAGGAATTTCCTCCATAATGCTTGCACAATTCTTTAGGGTTGATCACTTAACCTCATGCAACACCTGTACACTCATCTAGTTTACAACTGCTGGTTAGCTGCCTTGGAAACTCCACCACAACTGGGAAACTCATATTATTTGCATGCATGAGCTAATTATTAGCTGATTTATCAATTAAATAGATGATATGTGAGTTAGAATGATGTCCCACTACTTAACTGACCACCAACTAGTTCTATTAACAATTCGAACTAGTTTAACTGATTACAACTGAAATTAACTCAACCTCATCTCCTAAAATTTAGGAATCACTACATACAACTAAAATTCATGGCCCTAACTCGAAGAAACTGAGCTAA